>JAJOZX010003123.1:280000-540955 GCA_023014485.1 Bathynomus jamesi
AAGAGCTCCACCTTCATTTTTAAAGTAAATAGGCTGAATTATTATAAACTAAAATAAATTAATATTCAAAGAAAATAATGGTTATGTCGAGCGGGTCGAACTGCCACACGAACTTAGAATTCGACGATGGCCTGAATCCAGTTGAATGGTCCCCTTGTTTGTAGACAAAAGTTTATCCGTAAGAAGTGTCGACGAATGCGAAGACCTAACTTACACACTACACTTCTCGAGTTATAGTTCATCTTCGTTGACACCCTCAGCTTTTAAATATATATAATTTTTGAACCACTTTTACTCGAACAATTACGTCATATCGGATTGTTACTGTCAAGTTAAATATCTGACTCTTTCGCGAGGTAATGTATATTATTTTTGAGAAATAGTCAAGTATTTATGGTGAATAGAAACACTGAGATTCGCTTCTTTGATTTAATTATTTCAGTCAGATTTCATGTCCAAGTTTATAAAAATTTGAAGTTTTGGTTTGAGTTCATGATTAATATGGTAATTTTGGGGAATGTGGAAGAAGTGAAATATGGTCAGTGATGGGCATCGATACACGAAAATCCCTAAGGTGATACCGATACATCGATACTCGTAAAATCGTCTAAAGCGATACCGATACATCGATACTTTATAGATGGCTAAAGCGATATCGATACCGATACAGAAGTATCGCTCGATACATGTATCGCGATACTGCCCATCTCTGAATATGGTTAACATCGCTAACTACGAATCCACTGGCTCCGGGTTCGAGGCCCGGTGACGGCAGGCGGCGCGCAGCAAACCCAGCTGTTCATCCTTCCACACAGTAAAAATTGGTTGCTAGATAAATGGGAACCTTGGGTAGCCTAGTGGTAAAGACGCTGGGCTGCTGGTGAGGCGTGGTTCGGATTCCACATTAAACTCTAGGTCCAAGGTGGAGTGACAAGTTTGACCTTCGTCAGAATGAACAATTCGGGCGGAAGCAAAACCAAGGCAACCAAGGTAATAACTGTTTCTAAGTTTTAGATTCAATGAAGAAGGAATGTGAAATTGTTTTACCGAATGTAAAAGGAAAACCCAAGTTCTGATGGGGAAAAAGGCAGGTCGTATCATCGCGGCACAAATGAGACAGAAGAGTCAGCAGTCAGTCAGTAGAGAAGAGCTAGTAACAGAGAGAGGTCATACATCCGCCCATCATAAATTCATTATTCCTCCCTTTGTTATTTTTATTTTAATGCCCACTCAGATCCGGGTATACTGTATATTTGATGGAATCTTTCCTTCAGGCCCTAGGCCTATTCTTGTCATGCGCCTTAGACCTACTTGAATTCTGATCAAAACCTATTCCCCGTTATTAATTGTATAACGCAAATGTACTTTAATATAACGTGTGTCAGAAACATAAGATAAAAAGTATAAAATCAAACTGTAAAGTTAGTATATTGGCGGTTTAAAGGTAAAAACTTGAGTATTTTTATGACAAAGGTTAAAGGTAAAGTCTGACTATAATTACAACGATAAATAATGTTAGTTGCTTAGTTGAAGAGTTCAAGTGAAAACTAATAGGAAGAAAGACGTCCCTGGGTTCACGTTAGCATATAAAGTGCAAATTCCCGTCGTCACACCGACTCATGAGCGGAGCAACGGAAGAATGAATTTTTTTTCATTCATGGGGGTCACCGGGGAAGGGCTGTTACCCCGGGAATTTTTATTACATTACATTAAGAATTGGGTGAAAATCTATGCAAATTATAATCGTGCTTGGGAAATCTTAACTCGTGGGTGGGGGGGGACTCACGGGGGTGAACCAATAAGAATTGAAATAGTTTCTGTGGAGTCTGGATTTTTGTTTTCATAATTTAGCATAATTGTACAGCCTGAAGGCGCCGGAATGGCGGGAATTAGGGTAAAGTTAAGTTTTCTACAACAGGACGTAGTTGGAAGTGGAAATATAAAGCTAAAGTGTACATGAATTTTATGGTTAAGGGAAACAATTTAAGTAATTTTTATAATAAGTCAAATTAAGCGATAGTGTGTCTGGAGAAGTAGTTGGATAGGAGACTGTTCTCTGCGTCCAGATTATGTAGCGACCCGCGGTTCGGATCTCGTATGAAGCTGTAGGTCCGCTCCGTTATATGACCTTAGATGTTGCGGAGGAGGTTAAACAACCCCTCATCACATTTTTTTATTCCTTCCTGCCGCAAAAACTTACGAGAACACTCGGGGGGTGGGGAGTATTCTTCTAGAGATAGGACCCCCAACCCAATCTCCATTTTGTTACACACAGGAGGCGAAGGATATAAGTCCACCCCCAGGGGGTCCCCGTACAGTCTTCTTTTACGACACGCACGAAGATGGCAAAGAATTAACTCTTAATTCCCGTATCCCGAAGGCAAAAGATAAAAATAGATATTTAAAGTGTTTGAGCATATTATTGCCTCCGTATATATGCACGTACGCCAATTTAAAAATCTAAGCGGATATTACAAGTTTTAAAGCCTTTTTAATAAACGTCATAAACTAAGAGCCAATCAGAAATGGATTTTCTATATAAGTAGCTTTAGAACAATGGTAGAAGCTCCACGATTGGAGAACACTAAATCCAAAGCGCTCTTGACTCTTCTGTTCGAGTAAACCTGTATTTTCGCCTTTGTTATTTATTTAATATTTCATGCAGCTTACGAGAATTCATGCCATTGGCTTTTAAGTGGTGTTTCTGAGGAATTACGAATGTGGTATTCTTATACGGTAGGGAATTAAGGGGCATCTGTAAAAAGCGTGGGAAAATATATGTTATTTGTTTCATAAATTAAATAGAAATGCATTTAGATTCACAACTAAATTAAACACACACACACACACACACACACACACACACAAAAGTTCCTGTATGTCGTCTAGCTCAGCAGTTAAACAAACTTCAAAACAATAAGATAAAACACGAGTTATCTTCTCCAGGGCTTTTCGAGCAGTCAAGAGGAAGTTTCAAATTCCAAAACAAAATATCATGATTTTGTTAAGAAAGATAAACATAAAACTCTTACGATTATTCAATGTTTGGAATATTCTTATGTGATTTTTGTGATTTTAATTGATGTGAAGTTTTCAGGATTTTATACCTTTTATTTGAATTATTTTATAAGGGATACTGCAAAAGGAAGGGATTCCATCTGTCTTAAGAGTTCTGATTTGATAATTCTATGAAGGATAGAATTCTCAAAAATATATAATTTTTACACCTTCATCCTTAAATGGACCTATTTATAACTCATTTTACAGCAGGAAGTCTGATCGATTACTCCAGTAGATAAGCTACTCTAACCTAACTTAGCTTGACTGAACCCAACCTGACTTAACCCTTTGTCGATAAAAATGTTCGACAGTCGAATTTTGACTCGGTAAAATTTCACAGATGAAAATTTCTTCCTTCAATCATATACACCACTTGGTTTGAAATTTTCGAAATGTTTAGCGCTATGTTGCGAGGCTTGGCGAGGCTTGGCGAGGCTTGGCCAACTAGGCTAGGCCAACTAGGCTAGGCCAACTAGGCTACGCTTGGCTACGCTAGGCTGGGCTAGGCTAGGCTAGGCTTAGTTGAGCCGAATTATTTACTTAAAAGATTAATTTCTTTTTAGAAAAAAATTAAATATAATTATAACAAACGAATAAAATTCTTTTATTCTCTTGCAATAAAAAGGTATCCCAAAATGAAGTTATAAACGAATATGTTCACAAAAAAGACTGACATATGAATGATAAATTGTTGAATTCAGAAAAGAATAAATAGACAAATTCATGAAAGAATAAAGCATAAATATCAGTTAAAATTAGCATAAACATTAATAATAATTAAGTAGTTTTGTAACCTGAGGGGAAACAAGAGGTAAGTTTAATAAACTTTGAAGTTCTTCCAAATTTACTGTATTATTAAATGAAGATTACGCAAATTTCAGTTTAAAATTAAATAATAATTTTTAAGTCTCTCTCTCTCTCTCTCTCTCTCTCTCTCTCTCTCTCTCTCTCTCTCTCTCTCTCTCTCTCTCTCTCTCTCTCTTGTATTATATATATTAGTGGTGGACCGGATGTCAGTTTGGATCTTTTCCGTTTGACTGCCGCCATTGAAACATAAGAGTGAGTGCCCCCAGCCTTCTTTACTTAGCCTTATAAGGCTAACTAACGAAAATATCACGACCTAACCTAACCAATCGTTAGGTCAACTGTACGACCTTGACGATTGGTTAGGTTAGGTCGTGATATTTTTGTTAGTTAGCCTTATAAAGAATATAAAAAGTTTAATTATGTTTCAATGGCGGCAGTCAACGGAAAAGATCCGTCAGTTTTTCAACATCTGCCGATGCGGATGCGGATCTTTAATTTCAATATCTGCGGATGCGAATATTTAGTTAATCTATCAATATAATATAGAATTATGAATATATGACATAATTTTTCAAATTTGGTGATATTACTATTATGGGAGGCAATGCATAAGAATTAATATTAATATTAATGTTTTCATTATGATAAAAATAATAACTTTCTCAAGAGTTTCAGCCACAGAAAATTCAATGAAACAAGTTTCATTCAATTTTCTGTGTTAGCAGGTATTTATATTTTGAGGTTTATATATTTGTTTGTTCATTAATAATTTAATACTTTACATGAAATGTGCATGACTGGGCCTTATAAGCTACTTTATAAGCTAATTTAATTGTAAATTGCATAATTTATTAGAGGTAATATCCGCATAACATCCGCAGTCAGAAGTGCGGATGCGGATGTTAAAAATGATGCGGATGCGGATATCCAGTCCACCACATATATATATATATACAGTACTGTGCAAAAGTCAGAGACCACTGTCGATCTGATAACTATTAGATTATAATCTGTTGTACGAAAATTGGTTTTGATACTAAAATACATATTAACTACTAGAACCTCTGATTCATATTAACGTATAACTAAGTTATTACTTAAGTGTATAAAGTTGTATAAGCTGGATGACCCTTTAGTCTGTATAAATTGGACTTGAGGGTTGATTCATTATACAGGGTTCCCAAAAAAAACTATGTACTGTACTCTTTATAGCATCATATATTTTGTAATTTAAAAAAAAACCAAACAATATATTGTTATAGCAATTGCAATGAAAGGTAAATTAGTAATCTAAGTGATCAAAATGTTATAGCGGTTGTTTGCATATAAAATTTAATTAACTACGCCAAGTGCTCAAAATGTTCTCCGGCGACATGAATGCACTTTTGAATGCGTCGACTAAGCCTGGCCTTGTTTTATCAAAGGCCTTGTAATCGACACAACTGCAGGTACTGGTCACTTGATAATCCACACGTTTATGTGGATAAACATGTTAATTTACCAGGATTAACAGCATGGTGTGGTTTATCATCCAGGGGTTTGGTTGGACCATTTTTCTTTAAATGAACAGTTACCGGTGCTGCATATCTCGACATGCTGCGGACAGAAATTATACCTGCAGTTCGGAAGTTGTTTGGAAACGACGACTTTTACTTTCAACAAGATGGAGTCCCCCCCCTCATTATCATTGTGATGTCAGAAGGTACCTCGATGAAACGTTGCCTAACCGTTAGATAGGACGAAGAGGAAGCGTTGAGTATCCTCCACGTTCACCGGACTTGACTCCACTTGATTTTTACTTGTGGGGCTACCTGAAGGATGCAGTTTATGGTACAAGACCCGCAACACTCGAACACCTTAAGGATGCAATTAGGGAAAAGTGCGGGACCATCACAGCATCCACATTAGTCCATGTCTGCGAATCAGTTAGTCGACGCATTCTAAAGTGCATTCATGCCGCCGGAGAACATTTTGAGCACTTGGCGTAGTTAATTAAATTTTATATGCAAACAACTCGCTATAACATTTTGATCACTAGATTACTAATTTACCTTTCATTGGCAATTGCTATAACAATTTTTTTTTTTTTTTTTAAATTATAAAATATATGATGCTATAAAGAGTATATAGTTTTTTTGGGACACCCTATATTACTTATAACGCATGTGTTTAAAGATCTAGCGAACTATTACTGATGGATCTGCAGTAAATGCTCCTAAGCTATTGTTATATCAATATTTACAATTAAAAGTATTGACATATTCACTTAAATTCTGCAAAACAAATTTATCCAAAACATTTCTCATTATAATCCTAATTCATGCTGTTTTTTTTCTTTCACAGGCTTAAGAAATGACAAAAAGTACAATTTCTGATGAGATTAGATATAAAATAATACATTTGCATGGTGAGGGACTGAGTCAAAGAAAAATAATTGAATCTACAGGCGTTTCCAAAACTGGTGTACAAAAAATCTTGGCTCGTCACAGCTCAAATGGAACCCCAGCTGATCGCAGTAGATCAGGGAGGCCCTCTAAGCTTTCTCCATCTGATCTACAATATCTAAAGATTACTTCCCTTCAAGACAGACGCAAATCCAGCACTTCACTCGCAGCAGATCTCGAAAAAACAATAGGTGTCTCAGTTGATCCCTTTACTGTATGAAGGAAACTTAACTCAGTAGGTCTTAAAAGACGTGTTGCAGCAAAAAAGCCACTTTTAAGGAATGGAAATAAAGAGGAGAGAAGAAAATGTGCTTTGGAACACAAGTATTGGACATCTGAGACTTACTGAATTTACTTCCTTCGTACAGTAGAAGGATCAACTGAGACACCTGTTGTTTTTTTTCGAGATCCGCTGCAAGTGAAGTGCTGGATTTGTGTCTGTCTCGAAGGAAGTAATCTTTAGATATTGTAGATCAGATGGAGAAAGCTTAGAGGGCCTCCCTGATCTGGGACGATCAGCTGGGGTCCCATTTGATCTGTGACGAGCCAAGATTTTTTGTACACCAGTTTTGGAAACCAGGGCTGTGGAGTCGGTGATAAAATTTGCCGACTCCAACTCCGACTCCGACTCCAAAAATTTTAACATTCCGACTCCGACTCCGACTCCAGAAATCTGACTTGTATAATTACGACTCCGACTCCGATGGAATGTTAAGGCCAAATTGATTACGATTAGCTTTATTAGGCCAATGGAGATTCATAAACAAGGCATTTCGTCACCACCACATGACTCATCAGGTTACTTAGTGGCTGTAACTATGCCTTAATGGCTTTTTTTCTCTTTATTCAAAAATTACAATAAATCACAAAATACAAACTGATTGAAGCAAACAAAATAAGATTATTATTGGTTTAGCAAATTAATAAGATGTTTTTGTATTATTATTATGTGGCTGAAATGAAGATGTTGAGATGGATGTGTGGAGTGACGAGGAGGGATAGGATCAGAAATGAGCATATAAGAGGAACAGTGAAGGTGGCGGAAGCATCTAAGAAGGTGCAGGAGGCCAGGCTGAGGTGGTATGGACACGTCAGGAGAAGAGAGGAGGAGTATGTGGGGCGCAGAGTGCTGGAGATGGAGTTGCCGGGACGGAGAAGAAGAGGAAGACCGAAGACGAGATGGAGGGACTGTGTGGTGGCGGACATCAGGGAGAAGGACTTGGAGGAGGACGTGGTATACGACAGAGGAGAGTGGAGAAGACGAACCAAAAACAGCAACCCCATGTAAAGATGGGATAATAAGCTGCGGAAGAAGAAGAAGACGATAAACATCCGTAACAAAATGTACTAACCTAAACTGAATTTGTTCTTAAAAAAAGGATCGCTTCCATTAAATCTTCTTTCAGTGATGCTTATCAAAATTATCAAATTGAAATCTAAAAATCTGAAAAAGATTTAGGGTTGCTAGTACAAAATTTTAAAATTTCCTTATTATTAATTATGTTAATTAATTAATTATAATCCTTATTAATTATAAGCAACTATATTTATATATTATTTATATTTATATATTTATATGTTATAATTATATATTATTTATATATTATATTATATATTAAAACATTAAGTTAAATCTATTTTATTCATAAAATTGAGCTAGGCCTAGGCCTAGGCTGCTATGGTTATAATTGAAGGATTTGCACCGACTCCGACTCCATCCAACTATGCACTTCCGACTCCGACTCCACTCAAAATTGACCGACTCCACGACTCTGACTCCTGACTCCGACTCCGACTCCACAGCCCTGTTGGAAACGCCTGTAGATTCACTTATTTTTCTTTGACTCAGTCCCTCACCATGCAAATGTATTATTTTATATCTAATCTCATCAAAAATTGTACTTTTTGTCATTTCTTAAACCTGTGAAAGAAAAAAAACAGCATGAATTAGGATTATAATGAGAAACGTTTTGGATAAATTTGTTTCGCAGAATTTAAGTGAATATGTCAATACTTTTAATTGTACATATTGAAATAACAATAGCTTAGGAGCATTTACTGCAGACGCATCAGTAATAGTTCGCTAGATCTTTAAACACATGCGTTATAAGTAATATAATGAATCAACCCTCAAGTCCAATTTATACAAACTAGACTCTAGAGGGTCATCCAGCTTATACAACTTTATACACTTAAGTAATAACTTAGTTATACGTTAATATGAACCAGAGGTTCTAGTTAATATGTATTTTAGTATCAAATTAAATTTTCATACAACAGATTATCTAATAGTTATCAGATCGACAGTGATCTCTGAATTTTGCGCAGTACTGTATGTTATTAGTTTAATTACTTTATCTTTTCAGGAACGTGAGATTGCTCCATATTTACTGAAAATAGTTACCTCGTGAGTTCATATTTGACAGTACCTTGTCCGTCTGACTGACGTCATAATGGGTGTCCGGACAACTGCCCCCTGGACAACGCCCCCCGGACAATTGCCCCCGTAGGACAATCGCCCCCCGGATTATTGCCCCCCATAAGTAAATAAAAAAAATAGAAATTAAATTTACGTTTAAAAAATGGCAAGCTAAAACAATATTTAACAACATTATTGCCAATTCTTGCTTAATTTTGCTTGTAGCCTGAAAAAAAAATTATATTTAAAAAGTTAGCAATATTTAACAAAAAATTTCCAATTATTGCTTACTTATTATAATAAAATTATGAAGTTTAGCTACTTAATTTTATTTAAACAGTTGGCAAGACTTATTGTATTTCATATATACTATGGATTAATTAATTATATTTAAACAGTTGGCAATACTTATTGAAAGGTCGTTTTGAAAGTCATAGTTGGAGGCTAGGCTAGGCTAGGCTAGGCTAGGCTAGGCTAGGCTTGGTTAGGTTAGGTTAGGTTAGGTTTGTTTTGTTTTGTTTTTTATAAATATTAATAAATTTAATTCCTATTTAATTTTTATTTACTTATGGGGGGTAATAATCCGGGGGGCGATTGTCTTACGGGGGCGGTTGTCGGGGGGCAATTGTCCGGGGGGCGGTTGTCCGGGGGGCGGTTGTCCGGGGGGCAGTTGTCCTAGCACCGTCATAATGATGTCATAACCTTCTCCCTCTCCAAGGTAAGAGAAAACTACCATTTGTACTCAAAATTCAGTTAATTTACACTTTACTATAACTTTATACAGGGTGATCCACTTAAAACGCAACCCAGAGGATATTATTATTGTACTGTACTGGGTTGCGTTTTAATTGGATCACCCTGTATGTCTACGAAGGTCGTAGACATATAGTTAATGTATGATATAATACCTTTTTGATTGTAAAATCAAACCTTTTTAGGTTGATATCATGCATGAACTATATGATAGGTTTTAACCCTTTAAGGACTGAAGATGCCAATTGCTAACGTTTCAAATACACACATTCATAACTTAACCCTACAAAAAATTCAGGGCTTAAAGGGTAAAGGAGTGCCCTACATCTTCAACATGACATAGTGCAGTGGTACTCATTGGGCGGCTCGCTGAAGAGTATACAACACAAGAGTTCCTTTAAGTATATAACCTTTCAACCTTTCAAATGTTCCGTGCGATGATTCCTCATTTCACGAAGGTCAAGCTTGTTGCCCCTCCTCTCGAGTTGGCCTGGTGAAGTAGCGGGGACGTAGCCAGGAATGTCCCAAGGGGGGGTGCGAACTTGAGCTACGTTCGTCAGGTTCCGTGATGAGTCGGGCGAGCCCATACAGTTAGGGGGGTCTTGGGGAGAGCTGGAAATTCCCCTAGCGGGGTCCGGGGCAGAGCCCCGTAAGCCAGCGCATTTTAAGCTTATTTTGTGTAAAAACTGTCTGAAAATGTCACTGCAACTGCCATTTTTGAACAGCCACCATACAGCCATCCACGTGAAATATGTTGTACCCTTTCCAACAAAAGTTTGGATAGGACAGTCACCGTGGTGCAATCTAAGCTGTATTATGATGTAATTACTTGTATTTTCTGAAATTTGAAATCAGATATTGATCGTATATTTTCATATTTAACAAAGAAAGTAACTATTTATACGTTTAACAGTATAACATATCTGTGAATAACGAAATCATTAGAAAAGATTCAAATGAAACTCGCGTATAAGGCAAGTCAAACGGATGCAGAAACAGCTAGATCAGTTGAGATAGAAAAACGCGCATCTGTTTAACTTATACAAAATTTGAACAGGATAATCGCATTGAAAAATAATTTAGGGCTACTTGACAAAACAAATATGTATTTTATCAAATACGCAATTACTTTACTAAATCAAAATCGAATACTTTAGTAAATACGCAATTTACATATAGGTACACCTAGTGATGTTAAAAAAACGTTTTTTTATGTCCATGTTTTTTTTGTTTTTTTTAATAATTAATATAGATATTGCCAATTTAATTATAAGGTATACTTTGCAATGATATATATTATAAAAATAAATAAATAAATAATAAAATAGGCCATATGGTACCAGTATAGAATGTCCTTTTCAGCCTATTTACAAAAAAACTGGCCTCTTTCTTGCACTGAAAGTCTTGTATCTTGAGATCCGTTAAACTTGCGAGAACACTGACTGGGAGCTGACTGCCCATTGTCCAACCTTTCCAGGACTCTCCCATCCATGCCTCGGATTTTGAATCTCCCACTTAACTATCCTTTAGACCCGCGATGACATATTTCCCCCCCCCCCCCCGAGACCATCAATATATATACATACACATACACCCATATACATATATACCAATATATACATAAATACTTATATACACATATTTATATCTATTATATACCCCATACATACGCATACATCCAGAATTCCAGATACATACGCACGCATACTCACATATATACCTACACAAACTCATACACCTCTATTTCGCCCTTTCATTACCTCCGAGATCATTTAGCACATACAGTAATATCCATACAGCCAAAAGAAACTGATTAAGCACAGACAGAGCAGCAAAGCTAGTATTTATATCCCAAATGCAAAATTCCAAGAAAGTGAAGTAAAACATGGTGCTTCATTGGCTTCGTCAACATCCAAATCTGCAATAAGTATCAGTACCTGTGATATTGAAACTATATGCTCTAATCAATCTAGTGATAATGATTCTTCAATGGAAATAGAATCAGATAATGAAAGTTAAACAGCATTAGGTTAACACAAAGGTTAAAGAAAGAGATGAATATTTTTATTTTTTTTATTTTTCTATTTGGAATATATATATACACACACTGGTATTCTTGCCAATCACAATTATATATATTGTTTTATACCAGTATTATGTATTTTTTGTTATGTATATTATACCAGTACCTGTGATATTGAAACTAGCATATATGCTCTACCCAATCTAGTGATGATTCTTCCATGGAAATGAAGGTTAAACAACATTAGGTTAACAAAAAGGTTCAAAAAAAGGTGAATATTTTTTTTTCTATCTGGAATATATATACTGGTACTCTTGCCAATCACAATTATGTATATTGTTTGAAACGAGGAAGAATGTTTTATGTTCTAGTTAAAAAATATATATACAGTACATATAAAAATGAGGGTTTGTTTTTCCTTTCTATTATATACTTTTTGCGTGATTCAATTTTCTAAAAGATGACTATATATACTAGGTATAACCGTATAAGCATGGTAGTATAGTAAATCATAGGTAATACTAATATACTTAAAAAAAAAAAAAAAAAAAAAAAAAAAAAACCAGACTACCTTCGTTTTAACAAAAAAAAAAAAAAAAAAAACGAGACAATAAAAAAACGACTCACATCACTAGGTACACCACAAAATCACATTATTTCAGTAGAAAGACAATTTAAAAATTGTTTAATGTATTTTTTACCTCTGAAGCAGATTACAACATTTGCAGAGGGCTGCAGGCTCAATAATGTATCAAAAAACCTATATTTCGTCAAAATATGAAAATAAAAACCCACTCTAATAGACAGAGTTTATATCCACGACAGTTTCGACGCCCACTGGCATCCTCCTCGTGTTTCTGTATCCACCCGAGGAGGATGCCAGTGGGCGTCGAAACTGTCGTGGAAATAAACTCTGTCTATTAGAGTGGGTTTTTATTTTCATATTTTGACCTTCACGTAGAAAAAAGTGGTTTTTTGCATCTATATTTCGTCATTTTTGCTCCAAAAAATGCAATTTTTCGGCCCTTTTTCTCCAAATATTTTGTTTTTTATTTGAAATTATATTTTTCTTTTTAGGTTGAATTAAATTGATAAATACATATATTTTGATAACCTTATTGCCAAAATATACTGCATAGTAGGATGTTAAGACGTAGTGACACAGTTAAAATTCTTAATGGAGGTCACAGATTTTCAAGCACAGACTCATTCCCAACGAAAGCTTCCTCTTGGTAAAGATGTCATCCAATATGTAATGGCAGAAGAGAACTGGACAACCAGACAAGCAGCTGATACGGTTGCACTAAGTCTGATTGAACACTGGATTTGGTGCAATATCTATCGTATTTCACGCCCCACTGTCACCAGCAAGATTCAGGATCTAGTCATAGAATTTTCGAGCTAAGACTCAAATTTTCAGTCCCTCATAAAAAGATATAAAATATGTCATACTTTTGTAAATTTTGTAGTTACATTTATTTGTTTGTGACAGTAATTTTATTAACATAATCATGTGATTCAGTGATTTGACAATCATAAGAATGATCGGTAATAAATATAAACTTAGGGTTTATAATTGAAATTTGCATTCACAACATTATAAAGTATTGGTAATTTTGTAGGTTTGATAGATATCCGAAAAAGAAACGTGGTGATAAGTTCCGGAGTGATCTTTCTTCCTTCAGTGAAAAAACTTCAAAGTTGTTTGACATCTTCTGTGAGGTCTCAAATCGGAGAAGAGATTTGGAACATTTGCATCAACTCAAAATGACAGAAGACAATGCTTTCTATTCGAAATTTTTAATTTAGACGGCTGGCTCAGAACAATCCCCGATGAGCCGGGCGTTACTGGCTATGTGAGGTGGAAAGTATCATACAAGAAACCAACTCACTACTTCACAGGGACATAGCCAAGGGGGGGGGCGACGGAGGCAGTCGCCCCCCCTCCCCCCTTTGGAAAGTCCAGGAAAAAATCTGCGGTAATTACAACCAAGGTTCACCGCCAAACTATAACATTTAACAATTTGGTATCTATATATAATGTATAATGGAAGGAGTAAGTATATACAGTGTATATATATATATATATATATATATATATATATATATATATATATAAGCAATATTTTGCGTCGTTTTTTTAAACGTCTAAACACGTTTGGACGTGTTTAAACACGTATCGTACTGAACTACTGGTCTTCATCGAAACCGTTTCCTGGACTTTCCAAGGGCGAGGGGGGGGGGACTGCCTCCGTCGTCCCCCCTTGGCTATGTCCCTGTAGTGAGTTGGTTTCTTGTACTCTCCACCTCACAAGGCTCACATAGCCACGTACGCCCGGCTCATCGGGGTTTGTTCTGAGCCAGCCGTCTAATCTTATTTTGAAGATATCCACCGCAGTACCACTCGTGTTCCTTAGGTCTTTGGGTAGCTGATTAAACAGTCTTGGTCCTCTCACAATAAAACTATTTTCTTTCAGGGTTAAGGATGTTCCCTGTCTAGCCTTTAATTTGGGAACACGACACAGTCTTCCTTTTCTACTTTCCACTGTTGTTTGGGGAGTTACAGGGTTCAGAGTAAAATTAGGGACTAGTTTCTCCATTATTTTCCAAGTGTAAATAATGGTGTGTGTGTCTCTTCTCCTTTCCAGTGAATATAGGTTTAATTCGCGTAACCTTTCCCAGTAATTTAGTTCTTTGCACCCATTGATCTTGGCTGTGAAGCTTCTCTGAATCCTTTCTAGCTGCCTAATGTCTTCTTTTTAATATGGGCATGTTCCGTCCACTTGTAGATTCTGTTCATGTCTGTTTGTAAAGATCCTATATCTTCTGGGTTTCTTATTTTTCTACTAATCGGCAAAGGATGTTACTGTGCTGTTTCTGGTAACGTCCTCATCTATGTCAGTTAGCATGATTATGAAGAGTAGTGGAGCTAATACCGTTCTTTGTGGTACTGAGCTGAGGACCTCTGATTCTGATGAAGATATTCCTTGTACTGTAACGACTTGCTGCCGCTCATTAAGGAAATTATATATCCATTTCCCTACTTTTCCTGTTATTCCCATATATTTCAGTTTATGTATTATGATTCCATGGTCACACTTGTCGAACGCTTTGGCGAAGTCTGTGTATATTACATCATAGTTTTCATTACTTTCCAGTGCATCAATAATGTTGTTGTAGTGTTCGATTAGTTGTGATAGGCATGATCTGCCTGACCGAAATCCATGTTGGTTATCATTTAATTTTTTTGAGTTTCCAAAAAGTCATAGATTTTCTGTCTAACTATTCTTTCAAATATTTTAGTGAGGTGAGATGTAAGCGACACACTGGCCTATAGTTTTTGGCCTCGGATCGATCTCCTCCTTTATATATTGGGACTATGTTCGTGCTCTTCAGGATGTCCGGTATTTCTCCCGTGTCTAGTGATCGTCTCCATATCCAATATCGGGGCTCAGCGATTGCATTCTTGCAGTTTTTGATCAGTGTGGCATTCCATTTGTCCGGTCCTGCCGCTGAGTGTGCTTTTAGTTTCCCTATAACTTGTGTAATATCATCTGTCGTTATACTTTCCCCTTGTAGTTCTTCTTCAAAGAACGCGCTTCTCTTGCGTACCAGTTTGTCAATTTTTGGGATACTGAAAGATGATTCGTACTGAGCTCTTAATATTTCAGATACTTCCGCTACATCATCAGATAAAGCACTGTCTTCGTTTTTCAAAGGTCCGATAGGTGTGTGGTTTTTCAACTTCCTTTTTGCAAAGTTATAGAAGTACTTTTGAGTTAACTTTTATCGCTTCTAGAGCGTCGTCGTCTTTTTCTGTATGCTTTTCAATTAACTGACGCAATCGATATTCTGCAGTTTATCATTTAATATTTTTCTGATGTTATCTTTACAGTTATTTAATTTTGCAGTCACTCTTTTTCTCCTTCGGAACAATGACCTCTTTTGTCTCTCGAACCTGCTTCTCTTTCCTCTTTGTTGTATTTTTGGGACATGTCTTTCCACAATTTCCAGCGTCTTCTCCTCTAAGGTCATTAGCATCTCTTCCGTTGTCTTGGCCTTGAAGATAGTTTTCCAATCTATTACTTCCATGCTGGATGCAACATCTTCCCAGTTTATAGCTTTGGAGTGAAAATTAAAAATTTCGAATTTGCTTCTTTCTGTTGTTCGTGTTCTTTCCTTTCCTGTTGCTTTTATATTGGTTGGTATTTCAGTAATGTTGTGATTCGATATTATAGTTGGGGATATTTCTACGTTATCAATTAGGTTGTTGTTGTGTGTGAATACCAAATCTAAGCAGTTGTGTTTTCTGTTATTTCTTTTGTTAACGTAAATTCATCAGCTAGACCTAGTAGCATTTTTACCTGCTCTCCTGGTCTTCCCGTGTGCCCCCTTGTCCTGGTGTATACATATATTTTTTCCTATCCTTTTATATTTCATGAATGGAAAATTAAAATCACCACCGAGGTAAATATTTGGGGTTGGAGAATGTACTACATCTTTTACCAAGTTTCTTACCTCTGTAATGGAATCTGAAAATTTTGAGGTTGGCGTGTTCCGCGGTCTGTACATTATAATTAGTACCATATTTAATTTTTCAACTTTTGCTGCTACACATTCTACGTAGCTGTTTGAGGTACTTAGTCATTTCTGCCATATGCCTTTCGCGTGTGTAAATAGCACATTCTCCTTTACGTCTCGCTGTTCTGTCGGCTCGGAGGATGATATAGTTGTTAATTTGTATTTCTTTTTTGTCAACACAGAACTCAGTTTTCAGAATTCGCCTGGCAGTCCTTTAGATGGGTTTCGTGAGGCATGCAAAATCTGCTTCGGTTCCTTGGGTGAGTCCTTTCAGGTATAAAACTTTGTCCGGGGAATGGTTTGATTTAAGGCCCTGAATGTTGGTTAGGATTATTTTTATTTTTTCCCTTTCGTTTTTACGTACTTGTGTTTCCGATTCGTTTTCCAATGGTGGTGCCAGTTTCGTTGCCTTGTGATCCTCCGAGAATTTTCCTCTCTTTATCTGGTTCGATACCCGTTGTCCCGATATCGCATGGGTGGCCGGTATATTCCCCCACGGTATATTCCACCACGGTAAATTCCACCAGGTAAATTCCACCAATGGTAAATTCCACCAAAGTAAATTCCACCAGGTAAATTCCACCCCAAATTATTTAATATTAAATATGATTTAAATAAGTAAAATGTAAATATTTGATTCATATGGGTACAAATAGAAGAATACAACGAATATTACAATAATTTATGGTGCTCTTCCAATATGTGCTCTACCGCGAAATTTACATTCCAATACGTGATCTACCTTAGATTATTCGGATTAGCAGCAGGTACGTTAGTTAGCCTTATAAGGCTAACTAACGAAAATATCACGACTTAACCTAACCAATCGTCAAGGGCGTATAGTTGACCTAACGATTGGTTAGGTTAAGTCATGATATTTTCGTTAGTGCTAATCCGAATAGTCTAAGGTAATATTTACATTTTACTTACATTACTTAAATATGATTTAAATAAGTAAAATGTAAATATTACCTTAGATTATTCGGATTAGCACTAACGAAAATATCATGACTTAACCTAACCAATCGTTAGGTCAACTATACGCCCTTGACGATTGGTAGGTTAAGTCGTGATATTTTCGTTAGTTAGCCTTATAAGGCTAACTAACGTACCTGCTGCTAATCCGAATAATCTAAGGTAGATCACGTATTGGAATGTAAATTTTAAGGTAGAGCACATATTGGAAGAGCACCATAAATTATTGTAATATTCGTTGTATTCTTCTATTTGTACCCATATGAATCAAATATTTACATTTTACTTATTTAAATCATATTTAATATTAAATAATTTGGGGTGGAATTTACCTGGTGGAATTTACCATTGGTGGAATTTACCATTGGTGGAATTTACCATTGGTGGAATTTACCGTGGTGGAATTTTCCGCGGTGGAATTTACCTAGAACCATCGCATGTAATGTCTTTGTGTACGGCTCTTCTGTACGGTTCTCGGATCCCTGTATTTGTCAGTTGGTTTTGTATTTGTTGGATGGTATTCAGTAGTTGAATTGTGTGGGCTACATCTAAAAAATTGGTAGCCCTCTTTGTTGCTGGTTCCGTCTGCTCGCCTGTCGGATTCCTTTGAGGGTGGTGGTAACGGCATTTTTGTCCGTATTTGCACCTCCCATATCTTGCATAGGTTGTTGCAGGCAGTAAGATGGTGGAACTTGCACTTTTTTCAAATTTGCAATATCCACTTGTGTAATGTGTGTTACATAACGTGGGATGTGCATAGAAGCATTGCCGATCCCGATATGTGCAGTACCATTTTGCGTAGTATATACAGACGGTATTTTCTACGCTTCTATTTCTCGTTATCTGATTATTTTCTATGTTCTTAATTTTGATATTATCATTATTTTTCTTCGGCTGTTTATTTCCTACGTTTTTTGTTTTTATCTTTTTATCATTTTGCTCGTGGCCAGTTTTACTACCTCGCAACTTTTACTTATCTTTTTTCTTTGTTTTATGTCTTCATTCCGTATTATATTGTTATTCGTTATTTCTTCTTCTTCTTCTCATCCACCCGAATTTTCATTGGGACATTTCCGGACTATTCTTTCCCCATTATTCCCTCCTTTTCTGTAACACTCGAATTCGCTTTTTCCATTTCTTTAAATTCGCTTTTTCCATTTCTTTAAATTCGCTTTTTCCATTTCTTTAAATTCGCTTTTTCCATTTCTTTAAATTCCGCAAAGGAGTTTACAGTCTGAGTACATGCGTCACACGGAAATTTGGTTCCCGCGATCTGTTTCGCCTTCGAGACGAGAGATATTTCCCTATCATCTCAATTCATGCAGATAAAGTCGTGCAGTTTTTAACAGAAATCGCTTCTTATTGTTCCATTTTCAGTTGTTTCCAGATTACACAAACTGCAGATTAAGTGAGAATTTGGACCCATGGTCATGCTATTCATTAATTATCGTAAAAAGAAAAACAAACACAAATTTTTTTTCCTTTATCTCTTTTCTTTCCTTCCGATGGTCACGAGGGTTTTCTGACCTTTGCGTTTTCTGACCTTTTTCCTGCCTTGTTTTAAAATTTCTCGAATGCCAACCGTATTACGGTTTAAATATATACGTTAAACTGGTTATAATTTACGTAAACTGTATCGCATTTTTTAATTTTAATGAATTTCACTTTATAATTTATATGCACGGATTCACTGATACTTTATACACTTTCGGGTGTGAACAGAATAAACCGCCGAGTAGTTTATTCCTTTCTTATTTGGATGTTAATACAGAGAGAAACAACACGTCCATTCCACTCCCCCGCCCCCACACACATATATACATATGTATGTAAAGAACGACGCTTGTGTAGAAGAGCGTCCGCAAAAGAAGAGGAGAAAGAACGAACAAATGAAAAATGAGGCACCTCCCCAGGAAACGAACCCAGGATCATCCAATTGCCGGTTGGATATACTAACCACTGCACCAAGGTCCTCGATCAGTCAGAAGGTGCCCCCTCAGGGCATTCGATTCCGTTCGTATGTAGGAGAATTACGACTTCTGACTGATCGAGGACCTTGGTGCAGTGGTTAGCATATCCGACCGGCAATTGGATGATCCTGGGTTCGTTTCCTGGGAGGTGCCTCATTTTTCATTTGTTCGTTCTTTTCCTCTTCTTGTTCGGACGCTCTTCTACACAAGCGTCGTTTTACATTAATTATACCGCGTGTTGTTTGCAGTTAAAAAAAAAAAATATATATATATATATATATATATATATGCTGCAAACCCACAAGGAAAAAGAAAAACGATTCCAAGGCCTTTCGTGTATTCAAAGCTACATCTCGTCAGGGAATGAAGCTAAAAGGCGAGATGCCCATAAATATATTATACAATGTACAGGAAAACAAAACAATTAGCACATACTTAACAAGGGTTAATGAGAGGCAAAAGAAATTTTAACATGATATCGTCAATTTTATACGTCCCCGCACTATTATTGAAATTGCTTTTAAAATGAATAAATGCACATTCTAGAATATTTCGTTTTTACGGTTTGGCCTATATATACTGAGTTACATTGTGTACATCCGATCGAATACACACAAAACAACATTATCAGGGCTATTCTTTATTAGGCGTGATTTAACAGTATTATTATATTTAAAGATTACATTAATGCCAATTGCTTTAAGTACAGTTGGAAGGTATTAAAAATTAACATGGTAAGGTAGGCTAAGGATATTTTTACGCTGAAATTCCTTTACAATTACAGTACATTATTATAATACCTATTCTTGGCTTTCTTAAGACAGTTATCTAAAAATGAAATAGGATAACATAATTTAGTACCAATATTCATGATATTGCATAACTCGGAATCTAAAAATTCAATACCTTCCAACTGTACTTAAAGCAATTGGCATTAATGTAATCTTTAAGTATAATAATACTGTTAAATCACGCCTAATAAAGAATAGCCCTGATAATGTTGTTGGTTGTGTGTATTCGATCGGATGTACACAATGTAACTCAGTATATATAGGCCAAACCGGTAAAACGTTAGATATTAGGGTAAAACAGCATAAATATGCTTGTAGAACAGCTAATACTTCCAATGCTTTATTTAACCATATGTATAGATGTAACCATAGCATCAAGTGGGGTAGTTCTAAAGCGCTTGTTAAAAACAGAGATATAATAGAACGAAATATTCTAGAATGTGCATTTATTCATTTTAAAAGCAATTTCAATAACAGTGCGGGGACGTATAAAATTGACGATATCATGTTAAAATTTCTTTTGCCTCTCATTAACCCTTGTTAAGTATGTGCTAATTGTTTTGTTTTTCCTGTACATTGTATATATTTATGGGCATCTCGCCTTTTAGCTTCATTCCCTGACAAGGTGTAGCTTTGAATACACGAAAGGCCTTGGAATCGTTTTTCTTTTTCCTTGTGGGTTTGCAGCATTTATTCATTTCACGTGTTTTATTGTGAAATTCATCCCATATATATATATATATATATATGTGTGTGTGTGTGTGTGTATATATGGGGGTAGGGTAGTATACACATTAACTTATTAAGGGAGAGCCAAGGAAGGTTCAGTAACGCAACACACTCACCCCTCCAAGTCTTGCTGTAGGTTGTGTTTCGGGGGTTTTGTTGAGCAAGGCGCAGCCGGCATTCTATTATACGATATATAAGTCAATCCTGAACCGTCGTTCGAAAATTTCTAAAGTAAGTCAGTATATATACACACAGGGTGTTTCAGGTCGACCCTAAAAATATGGAAATTGGCGGAATTTGTAGTTTGTATCTGGTATTTGAAGTTTGTCATAGTAATTCCGCCAATTTTCATATTTCTAGGGTCGACCTGAAACACCGTGTATATTAAACAAATAATGCTTCAGCTTTATTCGTATAAATAAACGGTATGTACACCTAAAGAAGATACATAAAGAAGCTTTAAAGCGAAATTGGATCAATTCGTCTTTTCAAACAGAAACATTTGGAAACAAAAGAACAAAAGTTTAAAATACGACCACAATGATCTAACTTTCTCAATTGGACCCCAACAAAGGTTTTTCCATCAAGATTTATTATTTCTGGGCTAAAAGTCTTTCTTTGTGATAAAACGGTGCTTTTCCGCGTGTATCTTTCTCGTGTTGGGGTATAGTGGTTCGGATTCCACGTAAAGCAGTACGTAAGTCCCCTCCTTCGTATGACCTTTTATAGATTCCATAAAGGAGGAAAGACAACACAAGACATTATTATTATTATTAATAATTTCATTACTATTTTTACGTGGTCCTGTAAATTCCTGACCTCCCGATAGCTCGCTATTATCGGTATCGGACTTAGATGACCCTTGGGGCAATGGGGCACTCTTACCCTCACACAGTGGGGAAATGAGTTTCCAGGCTGTTACCTTTTTCTACCTATAAACTCCTCCTCAATATACGAACTACAATATATATATATATATAGTCGCTAACATAAAGCTTTTATTTTTAATATGAGCCTTACACATCTGGTCATACTCGTAGTCCAATTATATTTTCTCAAAAGGCTCGGCGTTATGTTCATCGTTATCATATTTATCTTTGAAGTTTGAAAAATCCCTTTTATTATTAATACTGAAAAATGCGTTCAATTTCCCGACGTCAAAATCAATCCAAAGATTTTATTATAAATGTTTTATACACTTTATTTTTACTGGGCGTTTGTGTCTGTCTGTTTATTTATTTATCTGCGTACATACCTGTATAGATTGTGTAATAGGGTGTGTCAATTTTAGTAAAGTCAACAATTCAAAAACTAATAATGCTCAAATGATGGCATGTAATGCTCAAATGATGTCATATTATCTAGCAAACTTAGAAATATCTTTAGTGTTGTTTAAAAAAGCCATTTACCTACTTATATTTGGCCAGAACGAAGGAGGACGAAGACTTCATACCAGACTCAGTCTGGTATGAAGTCTTCGTCCTCCGCTCTCCTCCCTGCCTCCTCCACTGATGCATTCACAATCAAAACTCCAGCATTTGTGACTATGTGAAACTTAGAAACCATACTGCACACCAAAAAAAATAAAAGTTGACCACACATACCAATGGCACATTAATATACGATGCTACAGTCATATTTAGGTTATATTCAAACCTTTATGGTCAAATATAAGTAGGTAAATGGCTTTTTTAAACACTAAAGATATTTCTAAGTTTGCTAGATAATATGACATCATTTGAGCATTAGTAGTTTTTGAATTGTTGAATTTACTAAAATTGACACATCCTAAATTACTGGAAATCAGAGGTGAAGGAGATGAGGACAGACAGGTAGGAGACTGCAGTGTCAGACCCAGGAAGACTCCTGACATTAACTCAGATGCCACCAAACTCTCGGAGCTTATTGACTGGAACTCTGGCGTGACTGACCCTCCTCTGACCTGCTCCCTCACCACTGCTGCAATCAAGGAGTTTCTGGATAGACCAATGGAAGTTCCTGCATGGCCCTCACACACAGAGTCAGTAGAGAGGTGTGTAAGGATAAAACTGAAGCAGTACAACATGTTTACTCACAAGAGAGGAGGGAGTCGTACATCAGTGGCCAAGTGGCCAGGAGGGAGCTCATGTCCAGGAACAAGAGCAAGGTAGACATGGCATCCTTGGCAAAGTTCAAGAAACCCATCTATATTTCTAAGTTTTAATATTGAAATATGATACAATCAAAATGTCTTTAATTGTATGTAATGTATGTAAAATGTAGTTATATACAATAAAAAAAATACTTGCAAAATTGCTGATTTTTCGTAAACTTCAACTTCGAATATAAGTAGCTTGGAGTGGTTAAATCTGGATTTTAGTCATATTTCGATTTAGCACATAAAAATGCATCATTTGGTCACTAGTAGTTTTTTGAATTGTTGACTTTACTAAAATTGACACACCCCATTGTGTAATATTTTCTAGAAATCCATATAAATTCATGGATTGTGAAAGCGACAGTTTATATATATATATATATATATATATATATATATATATCACGTGTTATTTTGTGATTTTAGTGCATATATATATATATATATATATATATATATATATATATATATATGCTACAATCATTGTGTGAAACCAGTCATTTCACGTAATGCCTAAAAACTTCAGGCATTTAGGGTAATTTGATTAAGTGATTAACAACTTCGTGAAAGTTAGGTTACGTTAAGTTGGGGTGGTTAGGTTAGGTTAGTAATGCGTATTACCTATGTTTAGTAGGGTGTGACAGTTGCCCCAACTTTGTCCTACAATGCTGTTCAAAATGTTGGTGTTGCATATTGACATAAAAAATACCCACGTGCAATTTTTTGAAGATTCATGCATATTCGAGTGAGCACCAGCAATTTGAAAAATAGCGATTTTGCTTATACGGCACACGCGCCTATATATGAGATTACACAACCATCATAAGGGATATTAACAAATCATTTGCCTGTCTTAATTAAAAGCTGTTATCACTAACACAAAAAAGTTAATCATTCTTATTCTCTCATGGTACATTAAGGGGTTTTATCATATATTCACAAGGTATTATTTCTCTAGAGCAAGAAACCATGATTTCTGTTCGGAAACAGATGATCGTTTGTGCTGATTAGGAACGCGGAGTCTGTCATTTTCAACTACTTGAAGGACTTCTTGAAAGCGCTCCTCATCCCTGGCAACATTAAGAAAGTCATGGCAAAGTTTTACACCACGCTCTGCAGCCTCATTGACGACCTGAAGCTTGTCCACAACCCGTTTCATGTTCAGGTAGTCGTCATGATCCGCCCATTCACTGGCTGGACTGTGGAGAAACTGATAGGGCATGCCTAAAATGGTGAAGAACCGGCTTGAGTCAGGCCCAATTAGGTCCACCAGGGCAGTGCCGCATTCTGGGACAGGGGGAAGATATGGCTTTCCATAGCCCCCATGATTGAGCCCCACTCTCTTAGTAACTTCAGTGCCTTCATGGCAAAGAAGGGCCTTCCTCATCTCCTCTTTTGTCCTTTCTTGTACTTGGGACGAGAACAAAGCCAGTGGGGCCAACTCCTCAGTTAGGTACCAAGTGTGTCTACCGAGTGCCACACGTGCTTTGTCAACTATTGTGGCGTCATATGGGGCAAATTCAGCCAAGGTTTCAACCAAATTCAAGTCATTCAGTGGCGCACTTGCTGGAACGGGGCAAACAATCCACCATGGGACATAAACAGCGACTGTGAACACAGCAAACCGTTCTAACTTGCTGATTTGACTTTGTCACAACCTCGGCTTTGGGAAACTGCTCTTTGATCTGGCCTGACAAAAGAACAATCTTGAGGGTATAGAGCAGTTTAGCCATCCACCTTGCTTTGTGAAGTTCACTGGCTCGGATCCTTTAGTTACAAGCAGCAGACAAAGCTCTACCAGCTCCTTGTAGTCGCCACGTGTAAATGGTTGGGCTAGAGATTCACGGAAGAAGTCAGCCATCTCCTGCTGGCACTCCTCAAACACTCCAGGCATTGCGGGTAGTAGTATTTCTTTTTTTCATTGTACGCCAGTTGAGAGAAATGGTTCTTGAACCTAGAAATGCAATTATTGGATTATTGTATTTCGTACTAATCTATAATATTGTTTTAGGGTATTAAGATTGATATGATCGATCATTTGCTTGGTGTTAGTATATCTTATAAGTCTAATAAAAGAAATTCCACTAAATTTGTTCATTAGATAATAATATTACTTGTTATTTTGTAAAGCTTATGACTCACCTCTGGAAAACCATTATGTTTGGACTTGAAGAGCCCTCCACTTTCAAGCAATCCCAGCAAACACCTAGGATGACTTCGCCCACATGCCTGCAGAATACGGCACGCTCTAATTCCTTTTGGAGGGAGACGCAAGCAGCTGTTTTCTGTCCTGAAAAAAAAATGTAATTGTAGTTTAAGGCCACCATTTCAGGCACGTGCTTTTTGCAGATTTCTGTTAAATCATTCACTGTATTTGGTATTAATGTCGTGATAAATTCACGCTGATGTTTGAAATAGGTTTACCTGTATTGGATGAAGTTGTGTCGAAAACCATACCAACGACATTCTGTTCACACTCCCAATCGACCAGAAGTTGTTTGGTTGCTGTTGATATCAAGTCTCCTTGAACCAGGCCAGCTTTTTGAGTCAAATGCGGAAGAGGTGGGACTCCAAGAAGCTTTGTGCCATTGACACCAGACACAAAAATGGGCAGGCGGTCATCAGTGCCTTTGGAATCCAGCGTGTCCATAAGTTTACCATCCCAGTGCACCAGTACTTTGTCTGATGGTTGCCATTCATCCATGATTTTTAAACTTATTTCTGACACGATGGAAGCTCGGTATCGGTGGGCCGTCCTTGCATTTAGACTCAGCTTTGATGTATCTCCACCACATGCAGATACAAGGGAGTACACAATTGCACTCAGCTGGGTCGGCGAGATGTTGTTTCGAACACTGCATGAAACAAGTTCTGCCGACTTCAGAATATCATGGGGCACAAAAATTGAAACTCCCTCTTTCACTGTTCTCCGATGTTTTCTCTCTGGTTCAGCAGTGCTGGCCTCATCAATGTCATCGTCCTCATCAGAGCTAATAGGTGAATCAATATCAGCCTGTACATTCTCAGCATGATCACATTGCTCTCTCTCTTGTCGCTTCTCTTCTCGCATCTGCCTTTTCTGTCGCTTCTGAACCTTTTCTGTGAGTACTTTGTTTACCCCAGAGTAGGTAGCTACTCTGTCACTTAGCATGCTTTTCATAAAGAGTATGTCAGTATCGATGGCATCTTGTTCGGCCTGAGTTTTCCCCTTTTTCGCAGCTGCCATGTCTTTGAACACTGTGTTCTTATAAAATTTCATCGTCAGGCTCAATTCTGATTTAAACTTCATAATTCCAGGATCATCAGCCCGTCTTCTATCCTCATTCTTTTTCATAAGCATCATGTAGTCTTTGTCATAGTAAGTTTTAATCACTCGGCCAATATTGTTCCTGCCTGTAATGGTTGGGACATTTGCCTTCTGGTAATGCAAAAGCACATTGTCAATGGTGGCAGATAAAGCCTGGTCCCAATGCATATCCCGAAGGTTTGCTAACAGACATAGTAAGACCTGCCTATTAGTTGGCAGTTTGCAGCCCTTTATTTCCTTTTCTTATTCTCGGGTACGGTGCCCAATAACATTCTGACATACTCATCATCTTGCCATGTATCCATGATTAAATTCTCTATTCACAACATCAAATCACTGTCAAGGGAAAAGAAAAGAGCATCATTAAAATTAAATGCAATAAAATAATACGTGGAAAATTTGTGGTCAGCGTTCCAGACCCGGAAATGAAAATCTGATAAAATGTGCTATTTTCACACTTATTTATGAAGTTCATAAGCTGAAATAGCAATACTTGCTGGTACGACGGTGCTAGCTCAAACATGCACCGATCTCCAAGAAAATTTACAGGGGTGTTTCCTAGATAAATACACAACACTAAAACTTTGAACAGCATTGTAGGACCATTTTTGATTTTTGGAGGGCAACGGTCACACCCTAATGTTTAGGGTCACAGGTATTATACGAAATGCCTGAAATTTTTAGGCATTACATGAAACAACATATATATATATATATATATATATATATATATATATTATTATTATATTATATATATTATATTATATATTATATATATAAAAGAGGAAGTTTGTTTGTTTGTCTGCTTGTCTGTTTGGTTGTTCTCTATTAAAATGAATATGGCTGCACCAAATAGTGTTTAAGGTAGTGAATCAGATATAACTTTTCACGGGGAATCTAATGGTGTGCACAGTAGGTAGGTAGGTAGGTAGGTAGGTAGGTAAATAGGTAGGTACGTGTGTGTGTGTGTGTGTGTGTGTGTGTGTGTGATCCAGCCATAGCTCCAAAATGAAAGCAGTTACAAACATAAAACCACACACATATTGATTAGGTCCCGAGGTTGTGCACCTGGGTGTTGAATGCCCGGTTAGGTCAACTGTACGCCCTTGACGATTGGTTAGGTTAAGTTAGGTTAGGTTAGGTTAAGTTAGGTTAGGTTAGGTTAGGTTAGGTTAGGTTGTTAGGTTAGGTTGTTAGGTTAGGTTAGGTTGTTAGGTTAGGTTGTTAGTTAGGTTGTTAGGTTAGGTTGTTAGGTTAGGTTGTTAGGTTAGGTTAGGTTAAGTTAAACTTTAACGAAAATATCACGACTCAACCTAACCTAACCAACCTAACCTAAATTGAATGGTTAGGTTAGGTTGGTTTGGTTAGGTTGGTTTGAGTCGTGATATTTTCGTTAAAGCTTAACCTAACCAAACCAATCGTCAAGGGCGTACAGTTGACCTAACCCGTGATATTTTCGTTAAAGCTTAACCTAACCTAACTTAACCTAACCAATCGTCAAGGGCGTACAGTTGACCTAACCGGGCATTCAACACCCAGGTGCACAACCTCGGGACCTAATCAATATGTGCGTGAAGTTTTATGTTTGTAACTGCTTTCATTTTGGAGCTATGGCTGGATCAGACACACACATACACACACACACACACACACACATACACACACACACACACACACACGCACGCACACACGCGTACTTTACCTTATTTTGACACACTCTTACATCCCGGGCAACGCCGGGTAACTCTGCTAGTATATATATATACTCGTATATATTTGTGTTGGAGGGGCAAGATCACCTTGAACTTTTTGTAGCTTTTCACGCTTGCGTGAGTCTCGATTCACCTCGAACATCTTTTTCTCCTCTTCTGCGGTTGCTTTCCCCTCATTTCCTCCCCCCCCGCCACCTTTTTTCCCCTTCCCCTTTTCCTATCTTATTTTACTCCTCATCCTCCTCCTCCTAACAGACCGACCATCTTTATGGTAACTTTTGTAATTAAATGTATTAAACGTAGATTAGCGAATTTAAAAGTCATAAAATTTCGAATCTTTGAATTTTCTTCCCCAACGCGGACGATAATTAATAGAATAAATCTTTCACGAGTGTTAAATAATTATAAAACAACTTTTTCATTAAAACCAAAAATTTAGGATAAAAAATACCAACCTTATTAGTTGCCCACAGAATTTTTGAAATTTTTTGTTTTCAGAGAATTTTTATTGTTTTTGTGAGTAGATTTTAATACTGAGTTTTAGTGATAATGAGAGAGACTTTTTTTTTCAAAGTGTTTCAAAGTATTCTTTATTGTTTTCACTGTTTTCGCGCGAAATTACATTTCTTTTGGCACCCGGGGCTGGTGATTTGGGGCTTCAGCGTGTATGAAAATTCTGATGAATTGTATACAGTTTAAATTTTTAAAATTTCATGTCGTAAGGTTGCTCGCGTGTATAAGTACAGATGTTCTAGGTTAGATTGTAAAGCACTCGTAAGGACAAGGCAACACGAACGACGAACTGTAACGACAAGTCGCAAAGAATAAGTACTGTTGTTTCGTAAAGGGGCAGACAGTCGCTGCGACAATTATTCTTTGTTGCATCCTGCTGCGTTGTATTGTTCCAAGTGCGGTAGACCACACGAGCGACTTTGTCACAGCGTCACTGCCACATGGCACTAAAAAACGAAGAAATCGCAGTGACTTGTCGCAACCCATATAGTTTGCAACAGCCACCTGGATTGTGTCCCTGCGACACCTTGCAATTCTGATGCAGCGACAAAGTCGCTCGTGTAGCCTTGGCCTAAAAGCCGAAAGCTTTTTGAGGGGTGATGAAGGGGGATGAATCAGGCTATATCCGCGATTGATCACCGATCTTTTCAAACACAGGGGTTGGCGAATTGTGATGGCTGCAACTCCTTTAAATAATTCGGTCGGCTGGCTACGATAGCTACGACCACAGACACACTATATACTGTAGTTAGACTCGATACCGCCTTATTTAAACAGCTGTTCGATGGTTTGCGGAAAGCCAGGTCCAAAATACCACAGTGTAGCTTTCACTAGCAGGTCTGACCATATACAGTATGTCTATGGCTACAACCCTTCCCTATCTTCCGCTTCAAGTATCAGAGTTGGCTAGCAAACTGCGACAATTACGACCCGTACAGTTTCATCGTCAAACAAGTGTTGAAAACTTAAATTAGGAATGACGATACGTAATCTTTAAGTTAAAAAACCAGAGTATTTATTTTATTTATTAGTCAGTCAGTTTATCAAATAGCCTTTTACAATTATTAGTATTAGTATTAAATCTGTATTGGTAAACAATAAATATTACAATACTACAATTCACAAGATTGTAATAATTTTTTACACAATATATTTATTTATACAAGAGTAGTATGTTAGTATGTTCATCAAGCTTTAGGCTTTACTGGGCTCTCACATTAATTACAAGCTAAAAACATTTCATATATACCGGGTGTCCGAGAATTATCTGTACAATTTTTGGCTGTTATTAAAAGTCAACCATGAAGTGTAGAAATTCCAGTGTTGTCCCATTTTACAGAGAATCTCATTAAGTTTTTTGATACCACGTTTTGACAAGTTTTTTAGAAATGTACGCGGGTGACAGACATTGATGATTTAAAAGCAAGAATCACAGCTGCTATTGAGCGAATTGATGTGGATATGCTGCAGCGTACATGGCAACATTTGGAGTATCGATTGGATGTTTTGCGAATCACTAATGGCAGTGGCGGATTTAAGGTGCGCGGGGCCCTAGGCCGGTTGGAGTGCGGGGCCCCAAACTACGCAAAGCTAGCTTAATTAACTGAAATGAAGATTTACACCCCCATCCCCCAGTGGTGACCTTACGGGGCCCTCAAATCAATGGGCGAGCGAAGCGTTAAAATAAATTTACTTTTTAACCAATATTCAATTTATTGATAATTAATTAGCCAAATGACCATTTCATAGTTGAACATTACACATTTGTTTTTTTGAAGCTTAACAATAAAAAATAACTATAATAATACACCATTAACAAAAAATAACTATAATAATACACCATTAACTAAAGAGAATACCACTTGACTGACATGCAAATGATGCAATGAGTGGGTTTTGTTTATTGCAGGCAATTTGTACGGTACACTTAACTATTTCTCAGTCAAAAAGATTTTTTTCTAGCCTTCTTACTTGCAAACTGTTTGATGACATCAGTAAAATCAAGCACCCTTAATTTCTCATGCTCAATGCTCAACAGGGTGAGTGAAGACAAACGGTCCTGCCCCATGGTGTTTCTTAGATAATTCTTGACTAGTTTCATCTTGGAGAATGATCGCTCCCCAGTGCAGTTTGTGACAAACATGCAGAGATAGAGTCGTAATACAATTTCAACATTAGCAAATGTTTCTACCATGTCATGTCTGTGAATTATCTCATACATTTCTAGTTCAGGACTTTTTGCAGCCTTTGCACCACCTGATGAAGGAGCACTTTCAGGTGAATCTCTTGGAATGGATTTCATAAGGTGTGCAAACTGCAAAAGCTCCGACTCCAATCCAGCCTCCAAGTCCTTAGGATATGAAGACACAAGCTTTTCAGCAGATGCTTTAAGCTCAGTGTTCGTTTTGTTTGAGATTTCTGATAAAAACCCAAATTTCTCTCGAAGGTCGCTGTAAGCAGCAATGCGTTGTTGTAGGGCAGCACAGAGCTTGTCAATGATGGGCAAGAATGCAGTCACTCTAAACTTGTCTCTCCCTGTCAGCATAACATCCTCCGCGGAGTCTAGTTCATCGTGGTGACGCTTGCGCTTCCTAATACGCTGCGTGTCGGCGTAGTATGCATCATTACTCGTCACATCACAGGGATCACACTTAGCCATAGCTTTTGCTTCAAAGTCATCGAACTGGGATCTCAGGTCTTTAGCAAATTGTAAAAGAGACTCTAGCAGTGTGACAGCTGTGTTGAGGGAGAGCCCAGATTTTTGCAGCTGGATACTGCTACTCTGAAACCTTTCCAATACTGTATCCCAAACTTCAAGAAGAATCACTGTTTCAAGTTTTTTCAAACCTTTGAGAAGACCACTTGCTTCAGCTCTTGTTTCAGCTGGCTGATTCTGATCTGAGAATAACTCTTCCAGAACAATGATGTTTTCTTTGTGTGCTCTACTGAGAGCAGCTACAGCATCTGCTCGTGCTGACCAACGAGTGTCTGAAAGTATTTTATCAACTTTCAACTTCTTATCTTTATTAGTCTCTAGTACCTCACGGTGTCTCCTCCAACGATAAGTAGATGCAACAAGAAAGGAGTACATATTTTGTACCAGAGCAAACAATGACACTGCAGCAGGACAGCTTTCTGCAGCACACTTAGCCACCAAGTTTAAGGAATGAGCCATACATGGTATGTACTCAGCTTCACTACACTCATTCTTGATTATCTGTTGGGTCCCCAGATATTTACCAGACATGTTGCTGGCATTGTCATAGGACTATCCTCGGCAGTCGATAACTGGAATGTTCTTCTCTTTAAGAAAATCAAGAACAGTTGTAGCAATATCTCTGCCAGTGTGGCTTAGCATGGGAATAAACTGCAAAAACCTTTCAACTGGACCTGTAGTAGGCAGTACATAGCGGATTGTAAAAGTAAGTTGATCCATGTGTGAAATATCAGGTGTGGAGTCAACAGAAATTGAGAAGTACTTTGCTGTTTTTACTTCATCTGTTATTGAGGACATAACCTTTTCTGCCATTATTCCAATGACTTCCTCAGAAATGACATGGGACAAGTAGGAAGTATGACCACTACCTTTGTTTGCGTGTTTCTTGATATGTGCTGCCAAGAAACTGTCGTATGTGCTCAGCAGCTCTAGAATCCCAAGATAGTTTCCATTGTGTACTGATCCAATTACTTCATCTTTACCTCGAATGGCTAGCCCGCGTTCGCAAAGTAGCTTTAAAACATCTACACACCTCCTCAATACTGCTTGCCAGTACTCGCATTCACTTTCATATTGTTGTACTAGATTAGAGTCAATACGGGCACCCGCAGTCTTTCGATATATCATTTCGACCATACTTTTCCTGTGCTGATCTGACCTACTGTGAGATTCTATGACATACCTAGCGTTCTTCCAACCATTGAAGCCAGTTGTGAATGAGCTTTCCACCTTTGACATAAGCTTGCAAGCAAAACAATACACTTTACCAGTTGTTTTAGAGTAACAGAGCCATTTAAGATTAATTTCTTGGCCAGATAATGAATGAGTTCGAGTGAATAATGTCTTTGTACAATGACGGGTTCTGTTTAGCTCTTTCACAGCTGACTCTTTGAAGTCACCATCACAGTGTCGACATTCTGCGCTTCCCTTTTTCAACCAATAGTCACACACATTTTCAGTAATTATTTTAGGCCATAATCCAAGATCCGTTTCAAATCCTTGTTCAGTACCGGTATTCATAACTTTCACTTCCTCTTGTGTCTCCTCACTGTCACTGTGTTCAGGTTCAATTGCGCTAACTACACTAGGTTCAGTACTAGTTGTGGCTTCTCCAGTTGTTTCAGGCGTAATTGGTGTCTCTACTGATTCAGATTCAGTTTGACCGGATTCAGTTTGAGTTTGTGATTTTGCAGATTCAGATACTGTTGGATATGTCAACCATTGAGTTATTTTTGGTAGTTTTTTTACTCTTTGGTTTACGTCTGCCTTTTCTTGTCGTTTAACAGAGCCAGCTTTATACTTCCTCCCTTGATCACGATCACGACTTGTTGATTTCTCCATTGTGCCTCAGTGCAGCCTCACTGCCTTATCCTGAAACATAAAAAAAATAAAAAAAAACTATTTACACTTGACCCTCGGTTTAGTATTAATTAATACAGTTTAATTAATTAATTAAATACAGACACTAAACAGTTGTTCGGGTGAAAAAGTCGCTTTATGGGAAAAGTCGCCAGCCCCCACCAGTGGCGACTTTTTCCTTAAATATGTATAAAATGTATTTATTATGAAATCTAAGCTAAACTGACCTAACCTAGCCTAAGTACGTTTCATATAAAAAAATTAATTACATTAATTTAACATTTTTCAACTTATTTATGTTATTAAAGCTGACTAAAACTCCCCCATCCCCATTTATTGACTGGCGACTTTTTCGAGATACGACTTTTACCATTACTTACCACTAAACACACTCACATGTGCACTCCACAGCGGCCTGAATAGAACTAAACTCCCGCCAGCAAAGAGAGTGATACCATAATTATCACTAATCATTAATCAATTGTATTATTTATAGTGGAATCCAACATTATAATTATATGTGAGGGCGCGGGGCCGTCACAGGCGCGGGGCCGTAGGCCATGGCCTACTCGGCCCCCCCCTAAATCCGCCACTGACTAATGGTGCACATATCGAATGTTTGTAACAACGTTACTTTAATAAAAGAAACTTTTGAAAATACAGATTCTAAATAATCTTGTTTAAGAATTTTACGTGTTTATCAAGAATTTTATTAAAAGATGAAATTGTACAGATAATGTTCGGACACACTGGAATTTCTAAAAACTTGTCAAAACTTGGTATCAGAAAAAACTTAATGAGATTCTCTGTAAAATGGGACAACACTGGAATTTCTACACTTCATGGTTGACTTTTAATAATAGCCAAAAATTGTACAGATAATTCTCGGACACCCTGTACAGTAGGTAGTTAGGATTTGGTAGTATAAATATTACAATGGATCTTTGGTGCTACTGTAGTATGCGGTCTACCTACGATTCGGCGGTCTACCTTTTTAATTATAGCTTCTTATCTTCTTATTATTTTATTATTAGGTTAATTGTACGCCCTTGACGATTGGTTAGGTTAAGTCGTGATATTTTCGTTAAAACTAACGAAAATATCACGACTTAACCTAACCAATCATCAAGGGCGTACTGTAGTATGCGGTCTACCGTTAAGTATGTTTAACTTCTTTAATAATTCCTTAATTGTGTAAATTAAATTATAATTCCTTTCAATTCATTTTCAATTCCTTTTAAATATTTTGAACGGTAGACCGCATACTACAGTAGAAACTTAACGGTTGACCGCATACTACAGTAGAAACTTAACGGTAGACCGCATACTACAGTAGAAACTTAACGGTAGACCGCATACTACAGTAGCACAGGATCTTTTAAACTATTCCCCCCCCCCCCCAGCTTCAAAGAGGGGGGACATAGTTTAAAAGGTCAATATTCGGGGGGGGGGGATAATTTAACAGGTTTTACTTATCTTATTTACATAATAACATTTTTAAGACTTGTATATAAGATACATATCTTAAATTACATATCACGACTAAACCTAACCAATCGTCAAGGGCATACAGTTGACCTAACCGGGCATTCAAATTTTATCCTATGTAAATAATGGTTCTCTATTTATTATGTTTGCAATAAATAATAAATTTGTTGTTATTGTTTTCTTATCTTATTTTGGTTAATTTGCAGAGTTTAAACTTTGGGGGGGGGGGATATAGTTGAAAAGATCGACATTGAGGTGGTGATTGCTGAAAAGAGTATGTTGTGGGGGAAATAGTTAAAAAGATCCATTACAATTAATCATTATATAAAACAAACTGTAAATATGGGTATGAAATACATAATTTTGATTTATTATTGCATACGAGTATAAGATAACGCAAGTTTATACAGGGTGTTCAGAAAGAAACTCAACCCATTGGAGGATGCATATATCATCGTAACCTAACCCTTTTCTCTCTTTTTGCGGGCTACGTTTCTTTTTGGACACCCTGTAGCTAGGTATAACTTAATTTTTTTAGGGGACACAGACGAACTTAGGAGCTATTGAAGAATAGGGACCCCAGCCTTCTTTAGTTAGCTTTATAAGGCTAACGAAAATATCATGACCTAACCTAACCATTCGTCAAGGGCGTACAGTTAACCTAACGATTGGTTAGGTTAGGTCGTGATATTTTCGTTAGTTAGCCTTAGAAGCCTAACTAAAGAAGGCTGGGGTCCCTATTCTTCAATAGCTCACGAACTTATAGCCGAGATGGGAAATTAATTATGTTGGAAATATACATTAAAATTGTCACTGTAATAGTTACGAAACCTTCAGGACTAATAGTTAATAATAATAACAAATACAACAGTTAAACAAGGAAAAGTAAAACACAACAACCAGACAAGTACCACGGAATTTAATCCCTAAATGCCTTTGTACTATTTCAGTATTCCTTTATTAGAATTTATTTTATCTTGCTTTTAAACGCACTTTCCTTTGGGATATTTTGAAGATTTGAAAGCAGAAATTATTCCATTATTACTAATAAAATAATGGATCTCTCTCTCTCTCTCTCATATATATATAACGTAAAGAACGACGCTTGTATAGGAGAATATTCCGCGCAAGATGAGGAGGGAGAACGAAACAAATGAAAAAATAAGGTAACCACCCGGGAATCGAACCCGGGATCTTCCGATTGCCGGTCAGATATGATAACCATTACACCATGGGCCTCACTCAGTCAAATGCCGTAATTCTCCTACATACGCGCAGAAACCAATGCCCCAAGGGGGCACCTCCCGCATGCCGTACATTATATACATTTTAACTGCAAACACGCAGTATAATTAACGTAAAGAACGACGCTTGTATAGGAGAATATTCCGCGCAAGATGAGGAGGGAGAACGAAACATGAAAAAATGAGGTAACCACCCGGGAATCGAACCCGGGATCTTCCGATTGCCGGTCAGATATGATAACCATTACACCATGGGCCTCACTCAGTCAAATGCCGTAATTCTCCTACATACGCGCAGAAACCAATGCCCCAAGGGGGCACCTTCCGCATGCCGTACATTATATACATTTTAACTGCAAACACGCAGTATAATTAACGTAAAGAACGACGCTTGTATAGGAGAATATATATAATCATACTAACAAATATTAAATTAATTTAACATAAATAGCACATTTTACGCGGGACATGTAATTAATTATTATTAATCTGTCATTTCGGATTCATTATTTATTATTTACTTGAACGTAAGTGACCTTTAGAGAAATTTGGTTAAGATAATAAGTCAAGTTTATGGAGAGCAAATTATGACCAATAGTCGTATTATTTGTACAATCAATATACAGGGGTTGGACAAATAATATGAACACCTTGATAAATGGCGGTTTTTATTCTCAATATGAGTTGATCCTCCTTTAGCGGCAATAACAGCTGCAATGCGTCGGGGAATTGATTCATACAGCTTTTGGACAGTGGCTAGAGGAATCCTGAGCCATTCTTCGAGCAAACCCTGCTCCAGTTCCTCCAAAGACGCCGGCAGTGGGAATCGGCTTCTGACCTGCTGCTCCAACTGACACCACAGATGCTCGATAATGTTAAGATCCGGGGATTGTGGAGGCCAATCCAAGCGTTCTACTTCACTAACATGCTCTTCAAACAAGTTTTTAACGACCCCAGCGGTGTGGATTGGTGCATTATCATCCTGGAAGACGGCGCCGCCATTGGGAAACAGCGTTTGGACCATGGGATGGACCTGGTCAGCCAATATTGACAGATAGACCTGGGCGTTAACCCTACCATGCAGTACTACAGCTGGGCCAAGAGTATTCCACGATATTGCTGCCCAAACCATCACAGATCCGCCTCCATGCTTAACGGTTGGGGGTCAGGCAGTCGGGGTCATAAGCATCTTTAGGCTGTCTCCAGACGTAAACTCGACCGGAACATGGAAATAGCGTAAAGGAGGATTCGTCGTAGTAGAATACATTCTTCCACCGGTCCATTGACCAATTCTTATGGTCATTACACCATTTCTGCGCCGCTCAATGTTGATGTGCGAAAGGAAGGGTTTGGCAATTGCAGCCCCCCCATGGTATCCAGCTCCATGGAGCTCGCGACGTACAGTTCTGGTCGATACCGGGCTTGCAAGATGCTGGTTAAGCTCTGCAGTCACTTTTGGAGCTGTGGTCTTATGGTTCTTTGTCACAATGCGCTTTAGCACCCGGCGGTCTCGATCACACAGCTTCTTCTTGCGTCCACTATTGCATTTGTCGGTGCTTGTCTTTCCATGGTTTTGGTATGCAGACATGACCATAGAGACAGTTCCTCTGGATACATTGAACATCTGAGCGGTTTTCGTCACCGATGCACCAGCCATCCGCGCTCCGACAATTTGCCCTCTTTGGAAGTCTGACAGGTCTTTCATAACTGCTAATTCATAATTCACTCAGATCTGTAAAAACAACGTGAGGGTTATAACATGACGTATACACTCTCTGTTGCGCATTTAAATAGTTTGCCAGTCATTTGACCGTTTACTTTGTGTCTGAGCAGTCCGTAAAGATAACCGGTGAAATCGGCGGGTGTTCATATTATTTTGTCCAACCCCTGTATGTGTCCTTGTGTCCTGTATATAATTTCATGGTCTATCACGTGGTGAAGTTGGATTTTTGCTAACTGTAACGATTATTTTGTAATTCGCTGTTATACAGACACGTAGAAAAACTTTGTTTCTATACAGTTACCTAATTGAGTTCAAGATTATGCGGAATGTGCCCTCCTCCATTATCAGTGCACGCTTGCAACCTTGCTCGCCATTGATCTACCGCATCAAGGATTTTTTCTTGGTAATAAGCAGCAGTAATTTTTGCATTTTTATCAACAAAAACAATCTCTTGACTTCCCTAACTTTGAAATAAAGATGGAAACCATCACTTTTTGAGAAAAATGCGGACGTTCCCTGCAAAGTCAATCTAGACTGATAGATTTTTTGCCCTGTCTTCCATAAACTCTGTCATTTTGTGTGTTTATTGTTGAAGCAACCGTAAAGGTCTTCTCGTTGCTGAACCATATTTTCGACACTTCTCTGTCTGGGAATCGATCTAAAAGAGCACGACATTTTTCAACTCTTGATTGCTTATTTGATGTAAAGAGCTTATGAACTTCGACTATTTTAAAACATTTAAGTCCCAGATCATCTTTTACTATACGACGAACACTAGAGCGAGAAATACCAGTAGTTTTTGAGATTTCTCTAACGGACTTGAGAGTTGAGAGTTCTTCTTGGCTGCATATCATGGATGAAATCTCGTCAATATTTTCCTCAGTACGTGATGTTTTTGGCCTTCCACTGCCTTCTTTTCGTTTGGTCGACTCTGTGATATCGATTTTCTTTGAGATATTGAAGTCCAGGTATCGTCCATCGTTTATTTGGAAACTCTTTCTTCATTCGTTTTGCACCCCAGTGTTTCTCCTTACGCAGGTTCAATATCAATGCTTCATCTTCAGAGAGTATTTCATTGTTATAACTTGTTCACCAACTATAGCAGAATGATGGTCTGAAATGAAAAACGAAATAAGTTAATTATTCTGTGTAAAAATTAGGAAAATTAATTATTTATGGAGACACTGACTGTCATCTGAAAGTATCAGTTGCTGACTTTGACCGCCTTTCAATTGAACATCATATTCTGATACCTCCCTCCAGTTGTGAGCCTGTACCTCTACTCTTGGAGCGTTGAATCTAGATTCAAAACCAGCGTTTGAAAGAGTAAAAGTATGGGTACAACATATGGCCTCAGCAGTAAGATCAATATACAGGGTGAGTCACAGTATTTTTTCAAAAGTTGGGTAATAGGTTTTTTGGCCCACCCGGTATATATATATATATATATATATATATATATATATATATATATATATATATATATTTGATATAAAATGCTATACGACGGAATAGAGAGGACATTTTATATAACTCCGATGATACAAATTGAGTCATTAAAGTTTTACTTATATATGTGTGTGTGTGTGTGTTAATTCATTAAGTGCATTTGTTACTAAATAAACTTATAGGACATTAGTAAATTGATCAGCTGCAGGAGAATCATAGGAGGAGATTGTAGACGTCAGTCGACCAGGGAAGTACTCCGGGAGGGGACGTTAGGCAGGAGAACGTAGAAAAGTGAAGTTTTTTAAATTTCGAAACTATTGTAGTTTAAATGTATCAGAATTTTGTATACCCTAAATAAAAACAAAGTTATTCAAACTCCAGGAATTGTATGGATTTTCAACCAAAGTTTATTCATTTTAGGATTTTAACTCTTCCCCTTCTTACTTTTTCCTGACCGTCGTGTATAACACCAGTCCCTATCGATCGTAGACTTTTAAGCGACGTTGGGTCTGGTTAGTAATTGGATGGATGACCGTCCCCTATTTTTAGATGATGTAGCGACCCGGAGATATTTCGTAAAGGTGTAGGTCCCCTCTGTCACATGATCTCTGCCGTTACGAGAGAGGTTAAACAAACCCGAACATTATTCAGTAGAATAAAATATTTTGTTTATTGCAAAATGTAAGTAAAAACAAGAAGTTGAAAAAGATGATGAATATTTGGCATTTAACTCTTTAATGCCCAAGGGTATTTCCTGACACTGAATAAAATCGTCTGGCACTAGCGCGGAAAAAAAATCACTAAAATTAACAAAATATTGTTCTTAAACCGTTTTTGCCATCAAAATTGGTATAAAAGATGACTGTAAACCGACTGTAAACTGACTGTAAACCAGGGACGTAGCCAAGAGGGGGAGGGGCGACGGAGGCGGTCGCGCACCCCGTGGAAAGTCCAGGAAAAAAATCTGCGGTAATTACAATCAAGGCTCACAGCCAAACTATAACATTTGGCATCTATATATAATGGAAGGTGTATATATATATATATACACACAGACCGTGCATGGAACAAGGAACTCTTCTGGGATAATTAAATCCACTATAGTCCGAATAAGTAATGGTAAATGACAAATACCATAGTTTTTCTTTTTCATGATGCAAGCCCGACGTGGGCAACGGGTCTCTCGCAAAGAGGTCCCATAAATATAGCTTCCCTCACCAGCTATCTGCAAAGCAGACAGGATCCAGCTTTGGGACATGGATCTAGGGTTTAAAGCAGCCTAGCCCCACTACATTTAGAACCTCAATATAAGTAAAAGACTCGTTGCATTCACGTCGGATTGAATAAATCAAAGAAAAAGGGGTAACTATTATATTTTTAGCCAAAACCAAAACTTAAACCTCAACTGGCAGAATTGAGCGTCCACTTTTCAAGGCACATAACATGTCCGTTTCATGATGGGAATGAACTCAGAATGGTTCCCTGAGTTTTTTATGATACACACAGACCGTGCATGGAACAAGGAACTCTTCTGGGATAATTAAATCCACTATAGTCCGAATAAGTAATGGTAAATGACAAATACCATAGTTTTTCTTTTTCATGATGCAAGCCCGACGTGGCCAGTTGAGGTTTAAGTTTTGGTTTTGGCTAAAAATATAATAGTTACCCCTTTTTCTTTGATTTATTCAGTCCGACGTGAATGCAACGAGTCTTTTACTTATATTGAGGTTCTAAATGTAGTGGGGCTAGGCTGCTTTAAACCCTAGATCCATGTCCCAAAGCTGGATCCTGTCTGCTTTGCAGATAGCTGGTGAGGGAAGCTATATTTATGGGACCTCTTTGCGAGAGACCCGTTGCCCACGTCGGGCTTGCATCATGAAAAAGAAAAACTATGGTATTTGTCATTTACCATTACTTATTCGGACTATAGTGGATTTAATTATCCCAGAAGAGTTCCTTGTTCCATGCACGGTCTGTGTGTATCATAAAAAACTCAGGGAACCATTCTGAGTTCATTCCCATATATATATATATATATATATATATATATATATATATATATATATATATATATGTGTGTGTGTGTGTGTGTTGTTTAAGCGATATTTTGCGTCGTTTTTTTAAACACGTATCGTACTGAACTACTGAAATATGAAGCGCGGGGAAACTGAACACAGCTCGGCGCCAGTTAGTTTTGCATGCACTGCAGTATAGTACAGTGTGACAAGCTAACTCTAGATGATGCGTCCGGAGTATTGGATAGATTTGCGAGAAAAAAGGCGAGACTCAATTTGTTACTGGAAAAAAATGGACGGTGGGCGGTAATGTGATTTTGTGGTGTACCTATATGTAAATTGCGTATTTACTAAAGTATTCGATTTTGATTTAGTAAAGTAATTGCATATTGATAAAGTACATATTTTTTTGTCAAGTAGCCCCTAAATTATTTTTCCATGCGATTATCCTCTTAAAATTTTGTATAAGTTAAACAGATGTGCGTTTCTTCTGTCTCAACTGATCTAGCTGTTTCTGCATCCGTTTGACTTGCCTTATACGTGAGTGTTTCATTTGGATCTCTTCTAATGATTTCGTTATTCATAGATATGTTATACTGTTAAACGTGTATACACTAAATAATTGTATGCATGAAATCAATAAATGTGTGAATAAAATAGTTACTTTTTGTTAAATATGAAAACTATAGGATTAATACCCGATTTCAAATTTCAGAAAATACAAGTAATTACATCATCATATAGCTTACATTACACCACGGTGACTGTCCTATCCAAACTTTTGTTGGAAAGGGTACATATTTCATGTGGATGGCTGTATAGTGGCTGTTCAAAAATAGCAGTTGCACTGACATTTTCAGACAGTTTTTACACAAAATAAGCTTAAAATGCGCTGGTTTACGGGGCTCCTCCCTGGACCCCGCTGGGGGAGCTTCCAGCTCTCCCCCAGACCCACTAACTGTATGGGTTCGCCCGATTCACCACGGAACCTGACGAACGCAGCTCAAGTTCGCCCCCCCCCCCTTGGAGCAATCCTGGCTAAGTCCCTGCTGTAAACTAACTATAAACTAACTATAAACTAACTATAAACTGACTGTAAACTGACTGTAAACTGACCGTAAACTGACTCGTTCTTGATTCAGCTGCATTTTTTCATCCTTCATAATCCAAGCTTTGGATTTTAATATAGATTTGTATTTTCTTATTTTGGAATTCTTAAGTGTTGCATCATGTTAGGCTTCATAGCGCGTAAATTTCGAATTTAAATCGAAGAATATTATATTGCTCCTTTACAAGTCCCTAGTCAGGCCTCATTTAGAATATGCCGTTCAGTTTTGGTGCCCGTATTTGCGTGAGGATATTGATAGGTTAGAAAGGGTTCAGCGTCGCACCACGAAACTAATTCCGTCATTGCGTAACAAGTCTTACGAAGATAGGATTAAAGAGTTAGACTTGTATTCACTCGAAACTAGGAGATTAAGGGGGGAGCTTATTGAAGTTTTCAAAATCGTTAATAACATCGATTACGTAAATTTTGACAAACTGTTCACTTTCGATAATAGCAATACTCGTAATAACGGATTTAAGTTGCGTGGCAGACGTTTCATTACTAATTTCGCTAAAGACTTCTTTACGTTTAAAGTAATTGATAAATGGACTAATCTTCCCGCACCCGTCGTGAACTCTACCAGCGTTAATATGTTTAAAAACCGTTTAGATAGGTATTTTAAAAATATTAACGTTGTTTAAAATAAAACAATTAGCAACAGGAGCTCTGGGGGTGGTGGTCGAGGATGAGTCTGTTGACGATTACTGCCAGCGTGTGATGCCAGCAATGAAATTATTAAAAAAAAAGAAAATTAGACTAATACGAACGTAGATGTAGCTCGTAGCGTAAATTAACCCACTTTTTGTTATGCTGTTCCTACTTTTTTTTTCTTATCCTCTCTTTATTTGCATGTCTGTAGTTTGCATGGTATGACAGTGTTTGAGTTAAGAGTGACTTAAGACTGTGTTTGCATGGTTTATAAGCGTTCTTATTTTACTTCTTTTCATCTTTCAACCCTTTCCTATTCTCTTCGACTATTTTTCCGACTTGTCGGCAGTGGCCGGCGGATGATGATGGTGAGTCTTTCTCTCTCTTTTTCTGAATGAATGTTAATCCACGAATTTTAACCCACGGTTTTGCTACTTACTTAACCCCTTATTCTCCTCGTTTAACCCTCTACTCTCTTCTTTCTCTCGGGCTAACCTTAGAATGGATCTTAGGGTCTTTGTTAGCCTTAGCTTTTGTAGATCTGTAGATCATCAAAAAACATTTGTTTCATATAAAATTATTAATTGATCTTCATCAGTTATCGATAACTGATTTATTTTAATTAATATTTGATCTTTATCATTCACGATCAGAATTTTGGTACATAATTTTTAACTATTTTATTCCTAATTTTATATTCCTTATTTTTAAATTTTGACTTTTGAGGTTGCATATTTTAAATTTTTAAACTAAAAGTTAGGTAAATAATTATTATTTATCTTAAATTATAATTCAAATTAATAAATAACTTTATCAAATTGAATTATAATTTCTTGCAAAATATTTAAATAAGAATTTTATATAAAAAAAAAATTATAAATTATATACCGAAGCTAAAATTTTATTTTTAACAGAAAACAAAATTTTAAGTAAAAATTAAAAAATAATTGAATAAATTAAAATTTATTAAAAATAATTATGAGATTAATTATTCAAAATTCATCACGTTTTGAAAATCTTTTGAGTACAGAAATGAAAGTTGCTATTTTTAGGATATACAGGGTGTCCCATAAGTCCGGTCTCGTAGGAAAATTATTTTAAATTATATTTACAAAAAGTAATACATTAGAACTAAAATATTGAACGTGATGTCTTGTTTTGGAACCTTTTTCTGTTGCAGGTAGAATAACATGCAATGGCTAATATGGAAGCGAGTTACGCAGTGTAACTTACTTCGATATTAGCCAACTTACACTCCTGAGGAAAAGGCGGAGGCCTGGCTAATATGGAAGTGAGTTACACTCCTGAGGAAAAGGCCTCCGAGTCTAACTCGCTTCCATATTAGCCATTGCGTGTTATTCTACCTGCAACAAAAACGAAGTACCAAAACAAGACCTCAATTTGAACATTTGTTTTAGTTCTAATATATTACTCTCGTAAATTTAATTTAAAATAAATTTTCCTATGAAACCGGACTTATGGGACACCCTGTATACGCAGTAATAATTAAGATAGTGATTTTCCTATATGTAATCAGTACTTACACAAATACATATAATTTTATATATGAAATACTATATGTTAAAATATGACGCCTTGAAATATGTTTTTATATTTTAAGAGTTATGCATAATTCGGCTATTTCAGTCTCTCTCGAGTTTTTTGAGATTATAGACTCCATTCTCTTTGTATTTTAAGGTGAAAATACTCTCTCAAATAAACAGTTTTATAGAAATTTGTAAAGAAAAAAGGACATTCAGTTTTCGTTCGCTTTCATTTGTCTTTTGTTTTGCTTTGTTTCGTTTTGTCGAAAGCTTTTTTTGTTTTTTGCGAGACAAAGCTTTTGGCCGACGAGACAAATACTTCAGACGCTCAGAATGTTTTCTCTAATGTCAAAAAAATCTCTCGACGAAATTGTTTGTGGATATGTTTCGGACGACGAAACGTCGAGTGATCTAAGCTAAGCTAAACAAATTTGATTTATTCTAACAGTTTAACCAAACCTAACGCAATTTTACGTAGCCTAATCTAACCTAACCTAATTATACCTAATCTACATTTAGGAAAAAAACTATTACAAATTTCCTAACCAAAAAATTGGAATGAAACCTCTCTTTTTTTTACCATTTTGAGCAAAATTGTATCTATCTCGTCATTCTATCGTTTGATTAAATCGTATAAATCCTTCCTTATTCCTAATTTGTAAAATCGCAAATCATAAAATCGTATAAAAGAACTCTACGATCAATACCTGTCAATTAACAGGTTAAACGCGTTGAATCGAGTTACAATAACACATCAAATTCACTATTAATTTTAAGAGAGATTTCTCATACATTTTAGCTCCGTTTGTTTACTGTAGAATTTCAAAATCTAAAAATCAGTTTTATACATGGATGCCAACTGATCGTTTAATACCAACCAGACACATTAACCCTCCGTCAACACCATATAGCGAATGAGAGAGGATGTAAAATAATTAAGCAATAAAATTTCTTCTTAACAGCTTTAGTATTCAAAACAGTGACTTTTTCAAACGCCTGTTTAAAAGTTATCACCATATCAATTCTTGCAAATTTGTCTTCTCAAAATTTGGACCGTTCATACAAGATATTAAACTAAATTTCAAACAGAACGGTTATGTCGTGGCCACGTCACGCCACCGCTTCCCGTTAAATCAGCGAGGTTAAGCGACGTTGGATATATCCAGAAGTTGAGTGGGTAACCGAACTCCGCGTTCAGATGATGTAGCGACCCGTAGATGGTTCGGATAGTGTGGGCCCCCAACGTCACATGACCTTGCCGTTTTGAAGGAGGTTAAACAACCCCCAAACTTTATTACCATCATTTCTTACAAAAGTAAAATGCGGTAAAAAAATGACTCGAAATACAGGGTTTCCCATAAGTCCGATTTCATAGGAAAACTTATTTTAAATTAAATTCACAGAAGCAATACAGTAGAAGTAAAACAAATGTTGAAATTGATGTCTTGTTTTAGGACCTTTTTTTTTCGTTGCAGGTAGAATAACACGCAGTGACTAATGTGGAAGTGAGTTACACTCCTGAGGAAAAGGCCTCCGCCTCGAGACGGAGAAAAATAAATTTTCCTATAAGACCGGACTTATGGGACACCCTGTATAATTTAAATTATTTTGCTTTAAATTTTTCTTATCTTTAGTCAGTCTTGAATAAATCATACTGAAGGAATTTACTTACGAATCGATGATTAATCCTCTCACCGCCAAGGCCGACTATATTCGTTATACATGTCCGAGTTAACTCGAGTTAACTTCCCGTTAGGTTAAAATCCTATCTGGGAAGAGTGCTCATTAATTTTCATGAGATGGCCGTGAAAAGGTTAAATAAGACGCCTAATTTTCAAACCCTTTCCACAGAGTCAGATAATTCTTACGCATCAAAAATCGGCCTTGGAGAACGCCTCAAACGAGAGGAGTGAAATAATAGCTAATTTAAATTCGTCACTCTACCATAATAAATTCAGCACAAACAAACAAATATATATACATGGAGGTTCTCATCAATAGTTGGCACTTATTCCTTTTTCTCCCTCAATTTCTTTTTTCCCGGTTAGGTCAACTGTACGACCTTGACAATTGGTTAGGAAAAAAGAAATTGCGGGGGCGAGAAAAGGAATAAGTGCCCAATAGTTAAATAGCTGCTTATCCCTGAATTGCTATATACTAAGGTAATTTTATGAATAGATATCTCGTTGTATGACGTCATTGCTACACTAAATTTTAGTCATAATTCTGAAAAGAGTTAACTTTGCTTTTGTTATGCAGTAAAATACAGCTTTGCTATTGCTCTAAACTATTTTGTTAAGGGAATTCTTTTTAGCATTTAGGCTAATTTGTCGCTTACTCATAATTAACTACCTCGTAATCTCACTTCTAAACAATACGTTGACTCGGCTTACGTGTTACGTTGACTCGAGTGGTCAATTTGTGTCGTTAAGTGAAAACTCTTTCACATGATATCTTACAACATAAACACACATGGCATAAGGGGAAATGTGCTAATTTGGTTTAAATCATACAGCTTGAATCGTCATTACAACGTTAAAGTAAAAGACATTTAATCAGGATATACTGTATTGGAAAGGGATGTTCTAACTACAAGAATCTATTCTTGGCTTCTTTTCTTAATTCCTATAAATGATTTTTATCGATCAACACCATTAAACTGTATTTAATATGGAGCTGATACACAGCACTGGCTTCCACACACAACGATATCAATTCCCAAATGAATTAAATGAAAAGACAATTAGGAAATGTCTATAAATGAATGTGTGCAAATAAGCTTTTACTGAATTTGGCAAAATAAAAAAAAATCCTGTAATCTCACACGTTCCATTAATAATTGCAAACATTTATCTAGCAAAAGTAAATGGACTTAGTGTTTGTCATTAATTTAGGTAAATTTTAAAGGTCGCATGTTATTTCAGCAAATTGAAAATATCGAGATTTTCTCTATTTGTAATTTAAAAATAAATTCCAGTTCTCCAAGATGTTTTTATTACGTTGTATTACTCATTCATTTATCTACAAATACAGTAAGGCATTAGATCATGGTACAAAGAATTATATAAGTTATTCGGTGGAAGTAATCCATGAAAATATGCTTATGAACTCTCTCATACAATGATAAGAGACAATCTCGTACCTCTTCAATGTTCAGAGCTTCAAATATCCTAAAACTAAACGACTTAGCTACCGACTAGCTATCGGTATCAATATGTGCAAAGTTGCTAACGATAGAAACTATGCTTCGCCCATTCCCTTGGCCGCGCTTGGCGATTACCCCGCATCAGACCAATCATAATCATAACAATAAGGCTTCATAATGCAAGGCTTCCCAGTGATTTCATACACAAACCAAGTTATTCAATGTAGATTGCAGAAAGTGCTCTCTACATATATATATAAAACCTTTACCTTTGGTTAGCTCCCGCCCGAATTGTTCATTCTGACGAAGGTCAAGCTTTTCACTCCACCTTAGACCTACAGTTTAACGTGGAATCCGAACCACGCCCCACCAGCAGCCCAGCGCGTCTTAACCACTAGGCCACCTAGGGTACCCATTTATCTACCAACCACTTTCTTTATTGTGTGGAAGGATGAACAGCTGGGTTTTGCTGCGCGCCGGCTGCCGTCGGGTCTCGAACCCGGGGCCGATGGATTCGTAATCAGCGACGCTAACCACTACACCACCGAGGCGGTGTTAATAAAATAAATACTTTTACAATGACATAAATAATTGTGAAGCTGGATTAGTTTCTTTAATTTGGCCCTTAAGCTTCAGGCTTTACTGGGCTCTTATTTTGTAATCTAAAGTACTGGAACGAATCTCAGACATGTTGTCTGAAAACTCTCATGCTTCCCAGGGGCATATTTAGATAAAAGTACTTTGATTAAATTACTTGCTACTAAATACAAAATCCAACATACGAGACAATATTCTGTTACTCTCTGGATGGGATGTTCTGTATTTCATCTGTTTCATATGGTATATCTCAGCACGTAATAGTCATTTTCTGTAATGAATAAGCCACGAGGAGTGTGTGATAATCCTGTGCAGCTTCCCTTAAATATAAAATGGAGAGAGAGAGAGAGAGAGAGAGAGAGAGATTTATTGATCTGATTGATTATAATTTATGTCCTATATTCGCTCTTTGCGACTAACAACAGGAGTCCATTACCGGATAAAGTAATCGGAGGAATGGCTTTCAATTTTTTTTTGTGTGAGGGGGGTGAGAATTTGAGAAATGACTTAAAAAACAAAATGAATAAAGGAAATTGCTATAGGAATCGGATCTCTCTCTCTCTCTCTCTCTCTCTCTCTCTCTCTCTCTCTCTCTCTCTCTCGAGGGAAATTCTATATTCTAGATCAGGGAGAGGATAAAGTGGAAATGTTGGGTAAAAATTTATACTTGCAAACCATTTAAACAGTTTTTTATCTTGCAGGTACGCACCTACCCTTCACCCCAACACACACACACACACACACACACACACACACACACACACACACACAACACACACACACTCTCTCTCATTGGTAATTGAAGCTGAAGCGAGTCGGTTTAATTGTCACAATCGACGTTCTTCTATTCGACTCTGTTTCAGTTCCACACAACTTTGAAGGTTGTGGTATACATACCTTGATAGGAGGAGATTGTAGACACCAACCAACCACGGAAGTATTCTGGGGGAGACATTAGGCAGGGGTCAGGGAGTGCTGGAACTTCCGTTTCTCCTGTCACTGTCCTCCTTAGCTGATCTTTTTTCCGTGGCCTGTCTACCCTCGAAGTAGTCCAGCATACTCTCAAACACACACTTCTCCCCTGTTTCACTACACGTACCTGCATTTTACACACTACACAATCCATCGTTTATAAGTGGCTCGGAGACCTTGATTTCGGCTCGCTCGCTCTCCTTCTATTGGGGTAGGGGCATTTTTTCGGGCGTACGCCCTTGGCTCCCCTCCGTTCAGCATAATAAAAGAGACCGTTAATTTGATCTAACCTGCTCTAACCTCACCTAACAGGTTAACTTAAACTAACAAACAAAATCGATCTCTAACCCCTTTTTATTCTATTTAAAAAAAAAGAAACCGTTTTGGAAACTAACTTATTGGGTTCTTTTCTCTCTTAAGGATGCTAACATAATCCTTCTTAAATGTATTTGTATCAGATATTAGATGTTTTAGAAAATTTTTTATCCTTAAGTATTCAAGGCTGTTCTTAAATACGTTTGTCTTCTGTATTTCCTGGCAAATTAAAACTTAGCTATTTCTTCTTTGTGAATTCCCAAAAATATATAAAGCAACCTATACAATTTGATCTAACTTAAGCTTAACTTAACCTAACCTAACTTAGCATTCGACACTGAGAAATCTACAGTTAAAATAACTAAATATATGCACACTATACCGAATAATTAACCCAACTGTACTACAGTTGTACATACAGTAATCTCTCGCTTTACAGAAATTCAAATTCAATTTACGGAATTTCGCTTTAACGGAAATGATTAATAAGGGAATAAAATTCAGTATAACGGAAGTAAGATTCGTTATAACGAAATTCGTCTAAAAAATTCAATTTATGGAATTTCGCTTTAATGTAAATGATTAATAAAGGAATAAAATTCAGTATAACGGAAGTAAGATTCGTTATAACGGATATTTTAGTCTAAAAAATCAGTAACTCTGTCACTAAAATATCTAATCTATTCTAATTTTACACAGCCAGTGGCTCGTACTAGCGGCTCGTGCTCACCACAACCTTCTCTCCCGTCTTCCCTCCCACCCTCCCGCCGCCTCACACGTCTCCATTGATAGTTAGACCCCCTTATTCTTACTGTTTTCTCACTTTATTATCAAGTACTATGCAAATATAATATACAGTAATAATGTATTTTAATAAAGTTTGTTGGGTTATTATGTGTATGTGTTACATCGTAGAGTTAAGATTTTGTTCCGTAGGAACTTATCTCCAAATATGTAATGGGAGTCTATGGGAAAATAGGATTCGATATACGGAAATCCGCTTTACGGAAAGATTTTACGGAACGTAACCCTTCCGTAAAGCGAGGGATTACTGTACTATGCTTATTCTTCTGATAAAAACTTAAATGCAACCAGAGAACAGTTGAATCAACCAAAGTTGATACTTTTTGGTATACAAAGGGTTGCCAAAAGTAAATAGACACCTTTTTTTTTATAGTTTTTTAATTTGATAATAGAAGTCACTAAATAATAACAGATTCACTTAATCACTATATTTAGAATAGTGTTGCTTTCTCTTTTCCATTATGAAAAGGTGAGACACGTCCTGGCATTCCATTAATGAGGTTTGGCATTTGTTCTGGAGGACAATGATCGTAGTGTCTATTTACTTTTGTCAAGCCGCCGTATTTAATCGTTTTATTTAAAGAAGTTTCACAGAGTATAACATTTCCTAACTTGGGATACCTAACAAAGTATACCTCTGATTCATCCCCTCCCCTCTGCCCTCGCGTGCCGGCATCCCATTCGTCCCCTCTAAAAATATAAGTATTTTGCGTACGACTTTTTTTTGTCTTCACAAACGAATAAACAAAGAGGAGATTGAATCGCTTCATTTTTCCTTTGCAATAAAACCAATGGAAAGCTTGCATCGCTGAAACGAATTATTTTTTAAGGGATTCTGCATTTTTATAAAGATTGTCATGATTTCAGAGTGAGGCGTTCTGCATGTTATAGTTTTAGTAATATACAATATATTGTTATATGACGTGGTTTTATATTTTGTTCTTAAGGTGTAAATTATACCTTTATTTTAGCCTGTTTTCCTTTAAACCACATAATATAAATTTAACCCAAGGTTTTATATACACATCACTGATTATACACTAGGCAACAAATTTCAACTTTTTTTTTGTTACAGACACGTGAACTACTGATTCCTACTAAAGCGCTGATGCTGATTTCAGATCTGATATCAAAATTTCTCTATCACGTCCAGATTTTGTGTAACCGAAAACCCCTATTTTTCATTTTTTTTCTCACCCGCTTCTATACGAAAGCCGTCTAAGCTACTTTTCTGTGCCACGTTTTATGTTAAGCATACTTAAATAATTAGTGAACAGGGATGTCTTTCCTCCTTTATTCTGGCTTAAGACAGACAGCGGAATTCCGCTGGCGGAGTTACCACCCCTGCGCCCAACCATCCACCCAAAGCGCGTTAGTATTTTGTTGTTACTACTGAAAGGCAAATTCCTGTTCTTAAGTGAAACTTTGGTGTGTCCTCTTCCTTTGTCGCTTGTAGGATGACGAGCTCTCCTTCTGCAGGAACCAACAATAATCTCCCATCATATTTGGGTTGAAATTACCTTGGTATCTGTTTTCCATAACTGAGATCTGTTGGTGGAAGCGCTCACCATGCTCGTCACTTACAGCCCAAGGTTGGCCGGAAGAAGTCAAGATGAGAATGTAAAAATGAATTTTCAAAGACATTCTGCATCCCATTATTTCATAAGATTTAAGCATGTTTTCTACGAGTTTACGGTGGTTTTCAGCTTTGTGGTTTCCAAGAAAATTTTTGACAACTTCAACGAAAGATGTCCATGCTCCTAGTTCATTCTCATTTAGGTTAGATGGAAACGATGAGTCGTGGATGACACTGCGGATCTGTGGTCCAGTGAAAACTCCAGCTTCTAGCTTAGCATCTGTCAATATTCCTTTGAATTTATCCTTTAAATATTGGAAACCACTACCTTGATGATCCATACCCTTCACGAAATTTTTCATAAGGCCAAGTTTAATGTGAAGTGGTGGAAGATGTACTTTCTGAGGGTCAATAAGTGCTGGGTGTTTCACATTGTATTTACCAACAACATGTTCAGTTCTAGATGGCCAATCATGTTTTTTGTAGTGGTTCTTGTCATCTCTGCTGTTCCATAGACACAAAAAGCACATATGCTTTGTGTAGCCCAACTGTAACCCAAGAAGTAATGATACAACTTTAAGGTCGCCACAAACATTCCATGTGTGGTCCTTATATTTGATGAGTCTTAGCAGCAGTTTCATCGATTCATAAGTCTCATTAAGGCCAGTGGCATGTGCTACAGGTATTGAAGGTTTTTCATTGCCGTTGTGCAGTAATACAGCTTTAAGGCTAGCTTTACTAGAGTCAATGAACAGTCTCCATTCTTTTGGATCATAGCGACAGCCAATCCCTTGCATCAGACCACTGATATCGTGGCAGAAACAAACGTTTTCTTCCTGTAAGTAAAATGATGAAAACTGCAAATGGCGATGGCGGAAATGGAAACTTTGGTGTTTGGTTGGAGAAGATTAAATTCTTGAAGTCTTGAACCAAGCAACTCTGCCTTTTCTTTTGGTAATTCCAAATCGCGCACTAAGTCATTTAACTCCGCTTGACTTAACAAATGTGGGGAAATATTTGCATCTGGAACATATATGCCATCTTTCCCTGTTTCTATATCACTAGCAGAATCTTCAGATGAACTGCTGTCTGTTATCGTTGCTGGTGGAACTGGTGGTGGATTTGTTTCATCATGTGGTACTGGTTTCATTGCTGATTCGCAGTTTGGGTACGTGATCTTTGATTTGTTTTTCTTTGTGAAACCAGCAATCTTTGTCAAACAAAAATAACAATCATTGAAGTGATTTTTCGGCTCACGCCAAACCATGGGGACTGAGAACGGCATAGCTTTTCTTTTACCATTCATCCAAGCTATTAACATTGCATTGCACTGTGCACAGCAAATATGTGGTGCCCAGTCCCTCTGTTGGTCTCCTAACTTAGTCAAAATAACACTTGTAGGCAAGTTTAATCTTTGTTGTTATGTTTCTACGTTGTGGCTTAGGTGTATATTGTCCACAGACAAAGCAGAAGTTGTCTGGGTGATTTACACAAGCACGTCTATTTGATGCCATTTTGAATTACCATACAATATCTGAAAAAACGTAGAAAGTAATTATTACGATGTGCAAAATAAAAAGAAATACACACCGTAGTACAAAACAAATGCTATAAAAACACACAAGTCACCACAACCTGTCACTTGCTCATCAGCAGAGAGCTTCAACAACCGTTCTGCTTGACTGTCACGTAGCGACTGACCGTTGGGCCGTTGCCCGTTACTATGCTCTTGACTCAGTGTTGCCAACTCGGGATAAATTTTATTTATCCAAATTGTTCGAATTTGTATATAGTTGGCAAAAAAAATTGCTTTAACCTTGAAAAGCAAGTTTCATATTACTGGCATTAAGCCGATTAAAACCAAAATCTGGACGTGGTAGAAAATTTTACTAAAAGTGATTTGCATTTTACACAAAATTTAGACGTGATAGAAAAAATCTAATTATAGATTTGAAATCAGCATACCGAAATTAGCTAGGAGCACCTATTTGGTCTTCTGTAACAAAATCTTTGTTGCCTAGTGTTATATATTCTTATTTCTCTGCCAATTCGTGTAAGGGAATATTATTCACGATGTTTAATTGTTAAGCGTTATTTTAATAAATTTTTTCTAATTTTGTTTGTTGTAACCGTTGAAGAAATCTAGGGCTCGTGTCTCCGAGCAATTGATACAATGAGAAAATGGACATAACTAAACGGAAACGGAGTTTCAACTCTGAAAAAAATTTGGTCTTAAAAAATAAAACCTCAGAATTTTTTTTGTCCCGCATGGGCATTTGAAAAATCTGCCAACCCTAGTTCGAATACACACAGCCAACCGTATTATCAGGCTATTCTTTATTAGGCGAGATTTAACCATATTCTTATACTTAAAGACTACGTTGATACATATAGGTCAAATAGGAAAAACTTTAGATATCAGGGTAAAACAACATAAATATGCGTGCAAAACGGCAAATAATTCTAATACATTGTTTAACCATATACAGGGTGTCCCAAAAAACTATATACTCTTTATAGCATCATATATTTTATAATTTAAAAAAAAAAAACCAATATATTGTTATAGCAATTGCCAATGAAAGGTAAATTAGTAATCTAAGTGATCAAAATGTTATAGCGAGTTGTTTGCATATAAAATTTAATTAACTACGCCAAGTGCTCAAAATGTTCTCCGGTGGCATGAATGCACTTTCAATACAACAAAATCGTGTGGTCTGATGAAGCTACCTTCAAGCTGAATGGCGCAGTAAATCGACACAACTGCAGGTACTGGTCACTTGATAATCCACACGTTTATGTGGATAAACATGTTAATTTACCAGGATTAACAGCATGGTGTGGTTTATCATCCAGGGTTTGGTTGGACCATTTTTCTTTAATGGGACAGTTACCGGTGCCGCATATCTCGACATGCTGCGGACAGAAATTATACCTGCAGTTCGGAAGTTGTTTGGAAACGTCGACTGTTACTTTCAACAAGATGGAGCCCCCCCCCTCATTATCATTGTGATGTCAGAAGGTACCTCGATGAAACGTTGCCTAACCGTTGGATAGGACGAAGAGGAAGCGTTGAGTATCCTCCACGTTCACCGGACTTGACTCCACTTGATTTTTACTTGTGGGGCTACCTGAAGGATGCAGTTTATGGTACAAGACCTGCAACACTCGAACACCTTAAGGATGCAATTAGGGAAAAGTGCGGGACCATCACAGCATCCACATTAGTCCATGTCTGCGAATCAGTTAGTCGACGCATTCAAAAGTGCATTCATGCCGCCGGAGAACATTTTGAGCACTTGGCGTAGTTAAATTTTATATGCAACCAACTCGCTATAACATTTTGATCACTTAGATTACTAATTTACCTTTCATTGGCAATTGCTATAACAATATATTGTATGGTTTTTTTTTAAATTATAAAATATATGATGCTATAAAGAGTATATAGTTTTTTTGGGACACCCTGTATACAGATGTAATCAGAGTATCAAGTGTGATAGTTCTAAAGTGCTCGTTAAAAACACACATAATTCAAAGGAATATTCTAGAATGTGCTTTGATACATTTTCAAAATAATTTCAATAACAGTTCGGGAATGTATAAAATCGACAATATCTTGTTAAAATGTCTTTTGCCTTTTATCAGTGCTTGCTAACTTTGTGCTAATCTCCTTTTATTTTTTGTTTTAATGTATATAATACATAGGATATACGAGTATTTTGGTAATTTTGCCTTCTCTCTTCATTCCCTGACGAGGTGTATTGCTGAATAATAATTTTTTCTTTTCCTTGTGGTTTGCATCATATATATATATATATATAATATACACACCTTCGGTTTGCTTCCGCCCGAATTGTTCATTCTGACGAAGGTCAAGCTTTTCACTCCACCTTAGACCTATAGTTTAACATGGAATCCGAACCACGCCCCACCAGCAACCCAGCGTCTTAAACACTAGGCCACCCAGGGTACCCATTTATCTAGCAACCACTTTCTTTATTGTGTGAAAGGATGAACGGCTGGGTTTTCTGCGCGCCCCTGCCGTCACCGAGTCTCGATCCCGGGGCCGATGGATTCGTAGTCAGCGACGCTAACCACTACACCACCGGGGCGCATAATATATATATAATATATATAAAATGCAACAACAGAATAAATATTTTATTTCTCCAACTTGCCTATATTTGAATTTATTTTGAGGGGAACTTAATTGTTTTTGTCATGTGGCTCTTAAAAGTTGTTGGATACACCAAATTTTTGCTAAATATAAGAGAGATTAAAAAATATGGAGAATATAGCTTTCGTTTTGACAAACTCGTGAACTTTAAACTTTATTAACTTTCAACCATGGAACTTCAAACTTAACTTTGAACCAAACTAATAATAAAACAAGGTATGAATTTCAGTTTTAATATAATATTTACAAAAGATCGTTGGAACTACTTCAAACACCGAAATTTACAAAATCTTGTACTTAACTATCGATAGAACTATTCCAAAATCTTGAAAGTTTTGGTGGAAGAAAGAACTGCCAAATGTTTAATGTTTGGAACGTTCTTGAGCGTTTTTAACCTAATTGTTTCGACGGGAAAGAAATACAGGGTGGCCCATAAGTCCCAATCGGTAATAATTAAAGCCGAAATACAAAAAAAAAATCAAAGTAAAAAATAATAAGTTTAGAAATATTTATTATTTTAAAAAAATGTAATTAATTTTTTTTTAATTTTAAAATACGCTAGCTGGATTTTTGCTTTAATTATAACCGCTTTGGACTTATGGGTTACCCTGTATAAGTGGCTTCTAATGTTTTGGGCGATTATTTTCCCATCATGAATTTATCGAAATATAACTTTAAAAATAGAAGTTTCGGGCAGGTGGTGTTTACGAGGTTCTGGAAAAATGATTTATATGAAAGAGTTCCCCTTCCATATTTAAAATTAATCTCTGACGGTAACTAGTTTTGTCGCGTGGAACTAATAATTTTTTTTTAAAATAAAGAAATAGGAGGAGGAGGGGCAACTCGGGACCCATAAGGAAATCACAATTTTGTAAACATATAGGACGAGTATTTGAACCCATTAAATACAAAAAAAATTATCTTCACCTTGTCTTCCATTCTGTATCACTTTTTATAGCGTTCTAGCTTTGCATGAGATGTAACTAGAATTTGAGAATGTCGTTGCAGTGTTTTGGTAAAAACGTCTGGGGCAACTCGGAACCCGGTGTTCCTTTTTGCCCCTTTTCCCAAATTTCAGTACCACGCGGTCACTGGTGAAATTTCAGACACGACGATACGTGAAAATCAAACACTGATCCATTAGTCGCCTACACACAAAAAGCAGCAAAATAAGTTCTTACAACTTTGGAATTATGAATCAAGGAAAAATTCGCTGATAGATAAAATGAAGAAAACAAAAGGAGACTTTCTAATCTTTGTGGGGCTGCGTGGCGCAACCCGCCCCATACCACTGTTTCAAGGTCACTGATCAGTGTCGGTACCGACGGAGATAGATTAAAGCTAGATGGCAGCACTAGTTTGGACCGTAGAGTGGGTGTTCCGAGTTGCCCCGGGGTCCCGAGTTGCCCCACCTTCCCCTACTATATTTCACATGAATTTTTAACGATTAAAAATGATGAAACTAAAATTAAACCTAGATTTGAGACCAGGAATGGTTAGAGACTGTGCTTATTATGGATCTAATTCTATTCAGAGTGTCAACCAGAAGGACAACATTAAATTTCATTACTTTCACGCGACAAAACTCTGCCATTTGTGATTAATTAAATGCGGAAGGACAGATCTATTTCCTGAAACTTCTAATTTAGTTATGATGATAATGGGAAACTAAGTTAGCTTAGGTTATATATATATATATATATATATATATATATATATATATATATATATATATATATATATATATATATATATATATATATATACAGTATATATATATATATATATAGGGTGTTTCAGAAGGAAAGGTCAATACTTCGAGAGGTGATAGTGTCGGTCATTGTGAGAAAAAAAGTTCATATGAACATGTGTCTAATTCCGAATGGTTACGGAGAAGGAGCTGTTTGAATCTAGTTACAAATACAAAAGCATTGTTAATGGTAATCAAGAAAGAGAAACCAATTACTGTTTCTAACATTTAATGTTCAAACATTGGCATTTTGAATGGTATCAGATACAGAAATGACAAATTTGTTACAGTTTACAATACGTTTTCGAAAATGCCACCGTCAACCTCAATGCACTTTGCAACTCGTGTGCGAAGATCGCGTGTTGTTCGTCTGAGTTGATCTTGACGTTCCTTTATGCGGGCAGCAGCATCCAAAATGCGCGCGTGCAATTCGTCTTGTGTATCCACCTTTCTTTTGTAAACTTGACTTTTCATCCACCCCCACAAACAATAATCTAACGGAGAGAGGTCTGGAGACCTTGGTGGCCATTGAATGGGAGCACTGCGGGGGGGGGGAGGAAGAGCTGCGCGCGCATCAGATTCAAACAGCTCTATCTCCGTAACCATTCAGAATTAGACACATGTTCATATGAACTTTTTTCTCACAATGACCGATACTATCACCTCCCGAAGTATTGACCTTTCCTCCTGAAACACCCTGTGTATATATATATATATATATATATATATATACACACACACATTTCAACTGCAAAGAACACGCAGTATAATTAACGATGAGGAGGGAGAACGAACAAATGAAAAAATGAGGAAGATCCCGGGTTCGATTCCCGGGTGGTTACCTTATTTTTTCATTTGTTCGTTCTCCCTCCTCATCTTGCGCGGAATATTCTTCTATACAAGCGTCGCTCTTTACGTTAATTATACTGCGTGTTCTTTGCAGTTGAAATGTATATATATATGCGGGAGGTGCCCCCCTCGGGGCATTGGTTTCTGCGCGTATGTAGGGGAATTACGACTTCTGATCGAGTGAGGACCATGGTGTAGTGGTTATCATATCTGACCGACAATCGGAAGATCCCGGGTTCGATTCCCGGGTGGTTACCTCATTTTTTCATTTGTTCGTTCTCCCTCCTCATCTTGCGCGGAATATTCTTCTATACAAGCGTCGCTCTTTACGATATATATATATATATATATATATATATATATATATATATATATATATATGGTGTAAACCCACAAGGAAAAAGAAAACTTATTCCAAGGCCTTTCGTGTATTCAGAAGTACAACTCGTCAGGGAATGTACTTCTCAATACACGAAAGGCCTTGGAATCATTTTTCTCTTTCCTTGTGGGTTACATCATTCATTTCACGTGTTTAATTGTGAAATTCATCCCATATATATATATATACATATATACACAGGGTGTCCCATAAGTCCTGCATCATAGGAAAAATAATAAAAAAAGGCAAAACAAAAGCTTTTATTTATAGAACGTGCTTAATATGTCCACCACTGTCTTATTGTTCCGTAGCCCATTCACAAAATTCCATCCGCCGGTCGGGATCATCTTCGCTTAATTTCTGTAGGATCTGAAGTTTATGTGGATGCCATTTGTGAGCCTGAAGAATGCGATGGATGCTACTTTTCGACACTCCTGTCTCGGCGGACAATCGCCGAAGACTTATTGGGACTTCTGTTAAAATGAGCCAGGATAGCAGTCGCTGTATCATCGTCAGTGGACCTCCTTGAAGGTCCACTGCGTGGTTTATCTTCTATGAATCCTGTTTCCTTAAACTTTGCAACAAGTCTGCTAACACAACTCTGTGTTATTGGCTCGCGGTCTGGATGCAGTCTGTTAAATTCAGCAGCGGCCTCTCTTTGACTCCGATTTCTTATGAGTAGAATTATCTGGATTCGTTCTTCCTTGCTCACAGACATTATGGCCTGTAAAAGAGAAAAATATGAATTATGGTTTGTAGAAATAGAAAAATATGAATTTCTCCTATGATGCCGGACTTATGGGACACCCTGTATATATATATATATATATATATATATATATATATATATATATATATATATATATATATATTAGGGGCTTTGAAGAAGCGATCTTTCGAAATTCAAATCGCCGACTCTGCCATATTGTTCCGTTTCGGAACTAAATAAATTGTGTGCAATTTTCTTTGGATCCGACAATATTTAGGGGTTGCGCAAGCGCACTAAACATTTACCATTTACTACCTATTAGGTCTTATTGAGGAATATCCGGATGGAGTAACGGAAGTATGTCAGTACTCGCTTCAGCCAACAGGTGCCAGGAGCGATCAGCACAAAGCGTTGCTTATAGTTGAGCGCCGCCATTTTGGTAGTGCACAACGTGTTTTGATTCTTTCGTGTTTCGTGACGACGTGACGTGACGTGACGTTCTTTACTTTTCACTTTTTAGGTTATAAATAATGGCGAAAGCATTAATTACACGATCAAAAACTAAACTGTAGCTTGTGGACCAGCCGAGCTCGGAACTCTCGAGAAACAAGCTTCTCTCAAAAGGCGAAAGCCTTTCCCTTTTGTTTTACAGTATAACCATATTGAGGAGAAGAAATTGCTCGAGGAAAGCATTCCTATAACGACACGCGAGATCTTGAACATTTGGGAAAAAGAAGAACATCAGCCGGAAATCAGCTTCAGCCATCAAACGACGAGAGGAGTTCCAAGCGGATCCCTGCAACCTCTTCGATGTCGCTTACCAGCAAGCTTTGAGTCTAATAAAGATTCAAGAGGACAGACTTTCTGGTAGCGCAATGGGAGGCGGGGCGCCGAGGACAGATGTGGAAGTGGACAAGCAGCTGGCAAGGAAGGAGGACCGGCAAGCGGCCCAAGCTGAAAACGAGGCTGCGAGACGAAACAGGACAGAAAAGGAGACAGATGAAGCTGAGGAGATTGTTTAGCTGGAATCCTCTAGTAGCAGCAGTTTTACCAGTGTTGAAGAGACGGAGGACGAATGACCTGTTATTGCTGAAACCTCGTTTCCCTCTCCCATGCGAAGGAAAGGCGAAGTTGCCATTTCTCCCGAGGTGGCATCTGTCCAAGACCGAACCCAGACTAGCGAGAGAAAGGCAGCACATATCCTGGTCCCCTTTGCGCAGCAGATAAGAGTTGACGTGGAAGAACTCTCTGCGAGTCCAAGCGCCATATAAGGGCTCACAGGATCAGACACCGACGAGCTCTTGCGGAGGAAATCGTGTTCTTTCTACCCTAACGTTCCCTTTCTTTTGTCTTGGGACGGGAAAATGATGTCAGACCTTACTGGCTGCAAGCAGGTAGATCGTCTCCCTTTTTTGGTGTCCGGAGAAAACACCGAAAAGTTGCTCGCCGTCCCCAAGCTTCCGAACTCCAAGGCAGAAGGAACGGTACACAAGCTCCTGGAAACAGTTGACGAATCTTCGTGAACGAGTGAAAGGGCTTTGTTTCGATACCACTGCTGCAAATACAGGCCTGCGTGGTGGTGCATGTACTCTGGTGAAAGAAAGGTTGAACAAGGACATGCTTCACATCGCCTGTCGATACCATACTCATGAATTATTCCTCCAGAAAGTCTTTACTACGGTTTTACAAGATGTGTCCAGAAGCCCTAACATTACGAACTTCGACAGTTTTCTAGATTACTGGCTAAATATTCGTCAAGATGACTAAGACGGGAGCGGACCATGAGGTCACCGTGAATATGATCATGGATTGGAAAGAAGAGATCACACAGTTCGCAAAGAGTGTCCTTCGGGAGCAGTTGCTGAGAGATGACTACAAGGCGTTTCTGCAACTAATCATCTTTCTCGGTGGTGTATTTCCTCACGATCACCGGTTTCGGATGCCAGGAGCAGTTCATCATGCACGCTGGATGGCAAGGGCTTCGTACTCGCTGAAAATATGGATGTTTCGAGAGCAGTTCCATCAGTCCCACAGACCTTCCAATCGAGGTTTTTCGTACCTTCCTTTCAAGACACAATGTGGGGACACTTACGTGACGTAAATTCTCCTGTAAGACTTTCAGCGGTACGCAGATCCAACAATCGGAGCAGCCGCAGTATCTTCGTTCGGCAACCATCCCTGATAACTAGTGAGCTTTTCGGTTGGAATAGTTTTCTTTGATTCTAGCCTGTCGCTGGATGGTGGAAGCAATGAACACTAAAGAAGGCGCGGAAGATTCACCCCGCCGAGTGCTGGTGCCAGATGCTACGGGAAAGAAAGTAGAATACTGTTACGTCAAGGACAAAGGACCTGTTCGACGTTCTCGGTGTGCCTTCCTTTTTTCCCCCAGAAGGATCAAACAAACAAACAACCACTTTATTTCAGACTCCAGGTACAAACATTATACAAGAGGTCCATAGAAGATTCCATAGAAGAGTATCCTACCAGCAGACAGACGACAACTATCAGGTTGCACCAGAGGGCATTTTCCAATATTAGATCTTTGAATGACTTGGCGGAAAGAGGAGTTGCCCTTATCCAAGAATTTAACTCTTGACTTACAAAGAATGAGAAGCAAAAACAGTTTACTGCAGATTGTTGAAGATCATCGTCACGCTTTCCCAAGGCCAAGGGACCTGGTTCGTGGCACCAACGGACCTGGTGGCGCGAACCAGGCGACAATGAGTGTGTGCAAGACACGAGTCGCTCCCCCCCCCCTTAATTGAGGGGCTAGTACTCACCGCTGACAGCAGGTGAGGGGGGACCTGGATAGGAGCTCCTTTACACTGATCATTAACCACGATAGGGGTACTAATCATTATTTAGGTAGTGTAGGCTACAGAAATAAACATTTTCTCTGCGCAACCTGTAAACTTTCATCAATTAAAAAAAAAAACTTTGCACATGGCGTTTTCTCGGCCAACTGCATAAATTGAAAGGGTTGGAACTAAAAATTTTAGTTTTGAAAAATTCACCCTATAAGCTCAAAGCACCTTAATGGCAAAAGCATTAACAGGCTTAAGTATTATATATATATATATATATATATATATATATCACTGGATATTTCAGTTTTCCATTTTCTTTGAATTTTTCTATTTTTTGTAAATAGCTTATCAGCTGTTTAACCCGCTTTGGTGTATGAATTTTTTAATGGCTTTAAAAGACTAGGAATAGGTAGATTTTGTTTTGAGCCTTATTTGTGACTGACCTTTGATGCAGGGTCTGATTCTTACCCATGACACTTCGTCATATGATGATGCATATGTATCTCAAGTTTCATCAATATATATTGAGCGGTTCAAAAGTTATAGACCGGACATGAAAGTGTGACAAACAGACGAATGGACGATGAATAAGTGCATTGCAGCATGACCCCTCCAAATTTTTTGGTGAAGGACATTATAAAACATTTATTTCAGTTACTACCTCAAGCCCACACCTTTGAAAATGGGAAATAGGCTCTCAGTTATGTACGTAAAGTTTTTAGGTGCAACTTAAATATTTTCCATAACATTCTAACCAACCACTCATTGACACATTTTCCCCACGTTTCTGCCACAATACTTTCTCAACACGTATGAAATAAACATCTCATTGTAGTCATCTGTATACGTATGATAAGACTTAAAGGATTAGTAAAAAAAAAGTTGCTGAAAAGAAAAGGAAAGGAAATTAAGCCGATAAAAGGGAGAAGGTAAAGAAAACGGAAAAAGGAAAACCGAAGAGAACTTCAAAGGGGAACTAAAATATTGTATTACTCGTTGCGCAGTAATTTTGTATCATGGAATCATTGTTTACATCAACGCGATATCGTTTAATTAATTTGTTAACGGATATTACAGGAAAGAGAGATTTGAACTCGTAATTATATACGAAACTTAGAAATTGCAGTAGTATGACTATCTGTAATTGTAAAAATTGTGAAGTGTTCTCAAATTGCTGGATTTTGAAGTACAAATCATGGAAGTTTATAAAATATTAAAAAACGTCTATTTAAGAAACACACACACACACACACACACACACACACACACACACACACACACACACACACACAGAAAAAAGTTATCTGCGCAAAAATTTTCTTTCTGCATCTGGAAAATTTTATTCTTAAATTCTTGTATTTTGGAGTGACGAGTTTGGTTTAGTTGAAGCTCTCCTGATTTTCATTTTTATTCAAATACTAAAATTAGAAAGTTCGTTTATATTTTTTTGAACTCAAAGTTTCTCTCTCTCTCTCTCTCTCTTCTCTCTCTCTCTCTCTCTCTCTCTCTCTCTCTCCTCTCTCTCTCGTAATATGACGTGGTTTTATCCTTATTTTTATGGTATGAATTATACCTTTATTTTAGCCTGTTTTCCTTTAAACCATATCATATATATTTAACCCAAGGTTATATATATATATATATATATTCTTATTTCTCTGTCAATTTGTGCAGGGGGATAATTATACAACCTTTTACAAAATATATTCACCACAAAACTTCTAAACCAATTACAATGCAAATGGAACTTTTGACAGTAAAGAAAAGTTGTCGAAGAATAAAGATTTGATATTGAGACAATTAAATAAAATGCACAAGCAATTTCAATATGACTGTTAGCCAATTTTGGCATGGAATCAATTACAATGAAAAAGAGAGACTCTTTCAACAAATTTATTTATTTACTCAACAAATTTATTTATTTTTGTTTTTTTTGTTTTTTCTTTAACAAGTTCAAAGTTAGAAGACAAGAAATCATTTCAATGACAAATTCCACACATTAGATATTTTGTATCATTTCATAAAATTTGAAAAAAAAATTAAAATTTTCACGGTTGCATAAAAAATAACATTTCACACTAATAATGAAATTTACAACCTGTAACAAAGCTATTATGTGAAAAATAAAGGATAAATTTTCTTACACGGGTTACAACAAATTTCAAGTTCACAATCTATTCCAGCGATTCCTCATCAAAGATCGCTTTACATTCAAAGCATATTCATATAGTTACATAGTTACTATCAGGACAACATACTGTAGAAATAAGAACATGATGTTTACAAAAAATACTGACCAGAGCCCACATACTATTACACGAAACCCAAAACAAATTTGAACAATAATCACACCCTCACACCCTTTCACTTATAATTTCATTTAATAATAATCAGTGTACATTAATTTCTGGACGTTGTTTAGATAACAATCAGCAAAGCTGACAACGGACTTCTTAAATTTTCAATCGCAGCTCTCCTGCTCACTTCGCTAGAATGCAAGAGGTTGCATCACCATGCAACAGATCAGCACGCTTGAGGTTCCGCTCTCTCTCCAAAAAATGGCGAAAAACAAGAGAGTCGTCCAATTCAAAGAGGATCAGGGAATGGAGATATACTGAAAGTGGAACCACGCACCGGAATTGGACGAAATTTGCAGTTCTGGAAGTCGACGAAGAAACTCGCCTCTCTCGTCTCAACTTTTGTCGGTGAACGCTGCTGCTCCTACGTCCAGCTGAAAGACTCCCTACATGGCATTAATCAAACGATCACTTCGCCGTAGGTAGTTTCACAACGAACCTACTGTATCCTTAGCCCTGTTCAAAAATCAACTTTTTCTTATTTTCAAAGGTTTCTGTACTTTTTCCCATGCTTTTTGACCTGAAAAGGCCGAAAATCACAACTATTTTGACCTAGGTTGTTGGGAAGCATTGCCGCATGGAGCTTTAAATTTTCTGCCTTGAAATCGGCCAAAAGCACCAGTTCCGGGGTCCCTTGAATCATGTTTTGCACTATAACTTTTTATCTAAACAAGATAGAGCAACAAAATAGGCAACAAATTAAAGTGTTTTTAATCCTCTTTCTAACTTATACAATTATGATAGTCTTGGAACAAGAAATGGCACATTGGTACATACAAAAATTTCAGAAATATCACAAAATTCGTTTTCTCACACTCAAGGCAGACAAGGCGCCTTATTCATGACACAAATTTGAGATTAACATTTTGTCACAAGTCTAATCGATCAAGAAGTGAAAGCATTACATGATGATTAATTTCATAATGACATTTACACAGTCAGTTGTTGAGAGTTTGTTTCTTGAAGCTGTCAAAGCGGCGTCTGTTGAACTCCACAGCTTGAAGGAGATAGTCCCTTTGCTTGGCATCTGTTGTTATGGCATTTGAAAAGTCGCTCATCATCTTGACACCACGTTCAGCAATGTCATTCACCGTTTTCAGATTCTTAACATAATCCAACGCTTTTCTGTAGTCCTCATTCTGTGGCCAAGACGTGACAGGTTCCAGAAGCCACTCGGATCCAATGTTCAGTGTGTCCAGCAGGAAATGTGATTCTGGGCCAATGAGATCAACCAGGGTGGTCTTAGCTGTGACACTCTGGAATAGAGGCTTTCCTGTTCTGAAGCTGTCTGGCTTCTCAGTGGCATGTAACTGGGCAGCAATGTCGTGCTTCAATGTGTCACTCAATCTACTGCTGAACAGGGCAAATGGCACGACTTCCTGCGTCAGGTACCATTTGTGGTTTTCCATCTTATTAAGTACTGCATCAGCAAGCTCTGGGTCAGTTTTCTTGTACTTCAACATGTCCTGGATTAGACTTAGATCATTCACGGGAGCATCTGCAGCAGACATTGACATCATCCATACAGGAGTGTAGAACAGCGCAAGGAAGGTGTTGAGTCTTTCCAGCTTTGATACAGTGTCTTCGTCGTACTCAAGTTGATCTGCAAACATCAGCATTTTCATGGAGTACAGGTTTCTGGCCATCCATCTGGCCTGATGATGGCGCCTGGTCGACTCCAGTGAATACCTCGAGGAGGCGTTCCTCCAAGAACAATGACTGTCAGTTCAGCCATTTCCCTGTAGTCGGCTCTTGGAAGCCCTTCACCTTCCCAAACAGCTTCTCCCAAACTGCTCCTACTAGGATTTCCAGGATGTGATGTCGACAGGCCAGATAAAAACACCTTTTTGTTCAGCATTTTCTCTAGCAGTTTGGCAGCTCCTCTGTGAACTCCACTGTTACTGGATGTAGTGTCAAAAACAAGGGCAGTAACATTATCCGTAAGTTCCCATGTCTCCAGTAAATCCATTGAAGCCTCAGCCTGAGCTGTGCCAGAAGAATTGTCGATGACAGGTACTCCCAATAACTTTCCTTCAGTGTATGAAGGTGGACCAGACACTAGCACAGCTAAAGTCTCTGAGGTACTTCCAGGTTCACTGCCCAAGACATCTTTGAGCAACTTTCCATCCCAGTGTAAGGCAGCGTACTGTGGGGGGTTTTCACAAAACTTGGACATGTGACTCTGGCTGATATTATACCTGGACAGCATTCTGTTGCGACGTGTTGTTGAGGTTGAGATGACGAAGTTATCCAGATCAGCCCCTCCAGCTTTCAATGTGGCAGAAACCATGCAGTAACTTGATTGTCTGATAAACCAAGACGATCAGCTGTATTGCAGATGACATCACATTCCATGACCTTCCTTGGAAACGTCAAAGTCACACTAGTCACAGTGTCTTGATGGTGAGAACATCCAGGACGAGGCTGATGGTAATCCATGTCCTCTGTGTTAGCGTCGTTGTCAGTTGAGTCACCCCAGGTAATGTCATCCACATGAACAACTGCCTCTTGTTCTGCTGCAGCTGTAAAATAGTACAACATGTTAAGACAGTAATTGTTAAGGACATGCTAAATATCGCAATGGAGTAAAACTTAAAACTTTTTGTAACGTTCAAAGTAATTAGTTTTACCTTGTTCTTGTCTATGCTGCAGTCTTTCATTCCTCGCTGCTTGCTGCAGGGATCTTGTCTCAAAATATTGTCATGACCAGACATATGACCTTTCCTCTCAGTCTTTTGGTCTTCGTAGAACCTGATATCCTCATCTTTCTTCTCTCTGGATAACAGTCTGTTGTTCTGTATTTCCTGGATTGCATCTGGAGCTCCTATATCGAACAGGCTGTCTAATTCCAGCACAAATGCTCCTCTTTTTCCTCCAGGGTTACTTGCTCTTCCTTTGCTTTTCACCAGAGCACGATGTTTCTCATGTAGTTTCATGAAGAGCTTCATTGCGTTGTACTTGGTCATTGTCTTGATCCTAGCCATCTGCCAGAATGGGATGATAGATTCAACTGTTTCATATGCAAGGTCTTGAACCATGGGCCTCCCTGCATTTTCCGGTAAATTCTGAAGATTAAGGAAATACTGGAACGCCTGTCTGTTGGTGGGAAGCTGGGAACCACTGATAAAAGCTGAAGGGTATCCAACCAGGAAAGTTTCAGTGAGAGATCTGGTAGATGGCCCAGTTGACACCTGCCTGTGGACAGTACGTGGAGGTTCTGAGATATCACTGTGCGCCCCGGAGCTCCCTCAGCTCCTTGCTTAATGCCATTGTGAAGTTGTAACTTGTAGATGGTTTTCTAGATTCTGATTGAGTTTCTGTTGTTTCCTGAAAATGATAGATAATTATTATTATTATTATTATTATTATTATTATTATTTATTTATTATTATTATTATTATTATTACTATTATTTTTTAATTTTATGCTCTTTCATTTGATACCTAATTTGTTGCTCTATCTTGTTTAGATCAAAAGTTAAAGTGCAAAACATAATTCAAGGGACCCCGGAATTGGCGCTTTGGCCGATTTCAGGCAGAAATTTAAAGCTCCATGCGGCAATGCTTCCCAACATCCTAGGTCAAAATAGTTGTGATTTTCGGCTTTTTCAGGTCAAAATGCATGGGAAAATGTACAGAAACCTATGAAAATAAGAAAAAGTTGATTTTTGAACAGGCCTACTGTATCCTGTATGGACAGTAAAGCCTTAGACACTCGTTCAAACACTCGTGGTTTGCCTACCGAGTGCTAAGACACATATTGAGCAAAGCATCGAGCAGCGGGACCAGGACTGCCCGAAATTACCAGTAGACCAACTTCAATCGAAACTCTCCCGCACTAAGTCGCTGCGCATTCGGTTTCGTTTCTCTCTCTCTCTCTCTCTCTCTCTCTCTCTCTCTCTCTCTCTCTCTCTCTCTCTCTCTCTCTCATCGGTGATCGATCACCTAATTTAAGTCAACTAAACGCAATGGTTGGAATTCAGATTCAACTTAGTTGCTTCCAAATCGACCCTCTCGAAATTTTGAAAAAAAAATATCGAAAAGTTTATACTGCTACTGATTATCACTTCACATTTAATTTACAGCCTAGCTACCAATAAAGTCACTTATGGCAGTTACATCGGAGAAGATAATAAAAAAAATCATCAAACACAACGAACCAATACTGCACAGTATAATATAAACGCGCCCATACATAGTAAACGTTATTATAATTTAAAAAATATCATTATTCAAATTACCTTCAGAAATCACATCGATACATTTAAATATAAAAGACAAAAATGAAAACGAGAAACTTCACGTCATCAACTCCCGATAGCAATGAACAATCTTACACTTTGTCGGGTGCGGACAAAGATACCACAAAAACATTACTGGCAATGTAAAAATACTCCATTTCCGGTCAGCAATCAATCTAGAGTTCCAATTGCACGAGTAAACCCAAATGAATTTAAAAATAAGTTTCCAAAACAGAATCATCAAATAACAAAAATTTAAATATTAATACCGAAAATTAATTTAATATATTAATTCCAACCTGAAACGTTAAATTTGACAGCAAGAAAACTTGTAATTCACAAATTACATCTGAGAGACAACTCTCTCCTTCAACACGAAACCCAGCATGGTTTGTAAATCACAGGAATTCCAGTAATTTATTGTTTGCAAGTGAAACTAAATACAAATTTTCATAATTATTATAAGGACAGATATTATAAACCCAAAAATACAACGCAACCTACTACGTAAACAAAATTAAAATGAATCACTGCATTATGAAGAGAATGTTCACTTGTTTGTAAGCGAACCTCTATAAAAATATCCCTAACCAAATCAAACTGGATTACATCATGAAATAATTTTGTAATATTTTCTATGCAAACGCGCGAACGTAAAAAAACATTTTTCATTATTTATACCCAAATTAAAATGTTAAGCAAAAACATTCATCACCATAAAATCTAATTTCAGAATAATAAAAAAAATTTAATCAGCCTATTCATACAAAATATCGCTTGGAATTTTCATTAAAACTCATGAAAGAATGAAAAAAAAATAGACAACAAAAATCAGCCCACCTATAAAATAAAATTGAATGTTTATAAATTTTTTTTCAAAAACAAAGTAATTTATCAAAAGAATTTACTCAAACAATTCCTGTATTTCAAATAAACAAATTTTTATCTTTTTATAGCAAATTTAGCTTACTATGAGGTCTCACAAAATTTACATACGGCAAGCAAATAAACTCAAGCAGTTCGAATCGGCCCAGTATAAATTAATGTCTCTGACAATTATTTTTCGACTCTAAACCTTGAAATTACAATTACCTACCTTAAAATTATAAAGCGACTTTAAAATTATACACATATGATGTTCATGTGTCGGTTTGAAATCCTTTATATACATCCAGTCAAAGAATAACCATAAAAACTGCACACTAGATACTGGAAAATTTTGTTACTTATTTAATCTTTTACAATTTGCTACTATGTACATTATATATATATATATATATATATATATATATATATATATATATATATATATAATACACACACCTAGAAATGCGTTACATATACACTCCAAACTTTTAAAGCTACCGTATAAAATGCATGTCACAATTTCATTACAACTAAAATAATTTAATTTCATATAAGTAAGTGTGAAATTTATTTACTAATTATTATTATTATTATTATTATCATCACAATTTTAATGAATTCCAAAAACGTAAACACACAACTTTTTTTAATACAAAATAGGTAGGCTGTATAAAAAGCAATAAAAGTTGAAGAGGAAAAAAAAGGAAATGAGCCATCGGACGGGATTTCTAAATTTTAATTGAGTCTCTCTCTCCACGACCTAAGAAAACGAAATCTGAAGAAAACGGAATGAGAACGGGCGCTATGAGAAGAAAAAAACGATTCAAGAATTTTGATTCAAAAAAGTTGAATGGTTGAAACGGTCTGATTCCACGAAAGAAAAACAACGACTCGCGAATTTTGACTCAAACCGAGTCGAACGGTTGAAACAGTCTGACTGACTCCATCAAAATTTTGAAATGACGCTATGAGGAGAAATTTCGAAAATGACGCTATATTTCGAAAATGACGTGCGCCATCTTGAATTATAGATACAACGAATTTTTAAGGAATGGGAATCGGAATTTGCGTGCAATTGAGCTACACACAATGCATTTTACTGTTTAATTTACCGAAACAAAATATCTACTAATTTTATAAATACTATAAAACGGGTAGCAATGTAATTTAACCGAAATATAAATTCGTACAGAAGACGTGAGAATGCCGTTATTTTAATTTAATAGGGACCACCGCTAGCCACCAAAATTTAGTGAACAAACTCTCCTTATTTAGCCCTTTTAACTATTTTGCTCTTCTCTTTTCACTCGCTTCACCCGTGCTTTATAAACACGCTGGCAAACAGGTAGACGTGGCCGCCATAAAACTTTCGAACACAACAAAGCAAAAGGGACTGGGGTAATTACACACTTTTATTTACTATTTACTGACTTTATTTATGCCGAAATACTTTAAACGAACAGGGTAATGCGAGGGTGGAATTAGCGTTTAATCGTGGAGAGACAATTTAATATTTTAGGTTTACAATAATATCGTAATACGAAAAGCCACCTAAAAGAGGCCACTGCCGAGACTGGAGGCATTTTACTCAGCCCCCAGCTTGGGCACATCTCAGAATGTTGCCAATTTGTATTTTTATATTTTTAATTTCAAAGAAAACATTATCAATTTCTTATTAAACATTATTTTCCCCTTTATTAAACAAAGCATTATTAAATTCTTATAAACAAAACATATAATTCTTATTAGACATTATTATCTTATCTTTATTAAAAACCACTACACTACATAATATGCCAGATCATTAAAATGAATAAACGCATACATACTACAATTTTTGATTGAACTATCTTTTGAACAACAGTTGGTTATCTACCCGGCCATTTGACCGTATTTTGTACATAATACAATTTCATAGAATTATTTGAATCCTATCTGTTTATTAGACCATTCCAATTATAATGTTTAATGCATGCCTTAGTTACATTGTTTACCTACTTCCTTTTGACAGTGGTAATTATTCTCTTGAGAATTTGTACATAATAATCCTGTGTATTTTATATCTCTACCGAATACGCGAAACTCCGTTTTCTAACGCAAAGTTAGGGAAGACAATTTTGCATTTCAATTTCTTTAGCCAGCACATTCGCTTTAGGAGTGATTTACACGTTAGATCTGTTTTCTATACTTCTGTAGGGAAGACCATTTTAGCTTGTTGAGTAATTTACTCAACATTAGAAGAACGATTTCGCTTTTAAATGCCACGCACGATTTTAATTTATCATTACGGCACAATATACAGTATGTATATTTATATACTTGATCAAACTTCCACTAAAAACTCGTTTTTTTTTTTGTTCTTAAAAGGAGAAATAAATCTGATGTTCATATTTACATTCAACACAGGGTTTATGTGAGGGAACTTTCGCTAACCAGCCTTAAGACACACTGCCTTTATGCGTTTCCCTTTGTATAACAGTATCTTTTTCGGCCTATGGTTCCGTGCGAGGCTGCCAGGCGCAAGACTCCTTACATAAGATTCTTTTTGATTCATCTTCAGAGGCGTAACTAGGGTTGATCGCGCCCAGGGCAAATCAATAAATGGCGCCCTTAAAACCAGTGTTCTTTAAAATTCTGGCTGAATTCTTATAATGGTACTCAAACTGGTTACTCGTAATAATACCGCTAACAAAATATACTTTTAAGTTTATTTTATGACAAATGAAAGTTATATACATATAAAACTACAAAAATATGTAAAAATAAATTGAAATGAAATGAAAATACAATTCATAAAAATTATTTTTACAGTTTATACTTTAATGTTTTTCTATCCATATACATAACCGCGTATATTTACTATTAAGGTTGATATTAAATTTCTATTAATACAATTTAATTTTGTAGAACCAAAGTATGGTTAATTATTTGCCGAATTACAACAGAAACAATTAATATATGTACAGTACAAGGAGAGGCATAACTTTTCATGAGAATACACTGATGTTTTCTTGAATTTTACTGAATTACCGATAGCAGAATTAGCAATTAGAATATTAGATACTGACAAAAATCATTCCAATTATATGGTACTTTAAAAGAAATGCCTTGTTTGCACCTATTATTTTTGGCTCTTTTAATGAATAATTTGAACTTCACACTAAACATGTATTTTTCTTACTTTTGCTGATGCAAACTTATCAATAATGTCATCAAAATTTGTTATTTCAGTTTCCTCACGTTCAATGCTAGCAAGGCTAAAGCAGAAAGTCTTTCTTGGCCCATTGAAACTCTCAAATATGATAAGATCAATGTTAACTTGCTGAAAGATCGCTCACAGCTGGCAATTGAAACTGCAATAGTGAGCATTATCTGAATAGCTACTCTCAAATTTGGAAAAATATTTTCATCTCCATACTGAACAATAAACTTGAGGAGTTCCTCAGTTTTAGAAATCTGAACATTTGGGCGACTTTTCAGAAGCACCTTACAATCCAGGATTTCTTCATAAAGCTCAAAGCCGTCAATATCATTGCTATAAAACTGTCCAAGGTTGAGACAACTTTTCTTTAAGATATTTACGTCATGACTAATGTTGCTTTCATTTGAGTCAAACAATAATCCTCTAGCATCTAAAAGAAATCCAAATTTTGAATCCAAGTCATGGAGACGGACAAATCTTTCTTCTATTTCATTATGAAGACGATCAATAGTTTCTTTCATTATTCTCATCATTTCTTCTTTCGCAGTTAACCCTACATCCTTGGCTTTTTCACCAGGCATTTCTTTCTTCTTTCTGGGGCGTCTTTCTACTTGAATATCCCATTCATCACACAGTTTCAGCCCTGCTTCAAGTGATTCACTGGCCAATGATTCTCGACTGCTTAAAAAATAATCTTGAAGGGCTTTTAAATCGTAAGCAGCATCGTGAAAGTTCATGGTATGATCTTGGAGTCGTTTTTGAACACGATCAATCCGAACAAGAATTTTGTTCCAAAATCCAAGCGAAGCCAAGAAATGAAAAGTCAAAATTTGATTCAGCACCTGCCTTGCATCACCTCTTGTATCAGCAGTTTCATTTTGATCATCAACCATGCTTTGCAAGAGTTCCACTATAATATCAAAGTATTCATGAACAGGCTTCACAGCCTCTGTTCTGGAACTCCATCGAGTTTCAGATTCAGATTTGACAACTATTGGTATGGCATCTTTCAGCTTTTGCCAACGGAGAGTTGAACGTGAAAAGAATGAATAAAGCGACTGAATTGCACCAAAAAAAGTCACCATCACTGCATCATGGTTAGCAGCACGCACTCCAACCAAATAGAGAGAATGATTATCGCAGTTTACAAAAATAGCTTTGCTATTTTTTTCAATAATCCTCTGTTGAACAACACTTTTATAACCAGCCATAACTGCAGCATTGTCATAGCATTGAGATCGGCAGTCTTCTAACGGCATTTTGTCTTTTTCCAGTTGTTCCAAAATCACTTCCACAATGTTTTCAGCATCCTTTCGTTTTAATTGGATAAATCCAAGAAAAGACTCTTTTATAAAAATTGTTTTCTCCTGAAAATCAATATCAACATAACGAACTGTTTCTGCCATTTGCTCTCGATGTGCTTGATTTGGAGTAGAATCAAACATGAGGCCAAAATATTTGGCCTTATGAATGCTCTGTAACACTTTCTGGTGAACAGTAGAAGCCATCAGCTGAATAAATTCATTCTGCACTAACGGAGATAAATATGTTCTTCCAGGGTACTTTTCCACAATACTGAGATGTTCTTTCATGACAGGATCAAACCTTGCCAACAATTTTAATAACCCAAGAAAATTTCCAATATTGCTTTCCTCTTCCTGTCTAAGGGATTCCTTGTGACCACGCAATGCAATGTTCTGAGTTGCTAAAAATTTTATGCAATGGAGAATTCTCTGGAGAACATCTCGCCAGTTTTGTTTTTCTGTTGCAATTTGAGCGTGAACCTCTAGTCTACGTCAATGATTCCTCTGTTTTCTAAAAGATTTCTTTCCATTTCTTTCCATTGGGTGAAGCAGTATCGATGATTTTTTGCATTTTCATGGGTGCTAAGCCTTTCTGGTGCTTTCCAATGATTGAACCCATTTTCTTGCTCCAATGAAGACTGATTGTCAATTTGAGAAAATAGCAAACAACAAAAGCAAAAAGCTGCTTTCTTCTCTGGAGAATAAACAAGCCATGAGCGCCAAACTTCTTCTCCACATCCATTTCCCAACTTTCTTTTAAACCATCTTTCATGCATTGATCGGGTTTGTGTGGGAACAAATGGCCCTTCACTATTTTGAAAATACTTCGAACCCAATGTGACCATTTCTGTCCTCAGGGCATCTGATAAAATTACTTTTTTTTATTTTATCAAACTCCAAGAAGCCTACATCGTGATGCTGAATCGCATCTGGTATAGGCTGTGCTGTTTTTTTCCTGCTTTTCGCTACTCAAAGTTTTAGTATCTTCTGGCTTCTTGAAAGACACTTAATTCTCCTTCTGATACACTGGCGGGTTGGTCAACACTCATATCTGATGCAGTTAATGCTGATGAAGGACCAGCTTGTTGCTGTTCAAGAAATGACATTATAAAGCCACTTGACTTTTTAGCTTCTGCTTCTTGCATTTTTCTTTTCTTCCTGCCTTCTGCTCCACTCAGCTTCTTTTTCGGACTTTTCGGTATCGGCAATGTTCACTTCATGGTAAAATTTTCTAGAGAAAGAAACAAAAATAGAATAAATTAATAATTCATAATAAAATTCCAATAAAAATAGAATGAATTAATAAAGTTAAATGAAGTTAAAAATCTGAAATTCATGGAAATTCGATGGCTAGAGATATGGTACCGGTACATTTCCAAAAGAGCATGTTTTTACGCTTAAATTTTTTTTTTAAATCATAAAAATGGCGCTCCCCCAAATTTGGCGCCCAGTGCACGCGCCCCACCTGCCCCACCCTAGTTACGCCACTGTTCATCTTATTTTTAAGAATTATTAACCTTTCCGAAGGTGTAAATTTAACCTGCCATTAAACTTATTAATAATGTAACAATCTAATTTTAACGGAATTTTCCCATTTTATACATTAATGAACGTTCAATTTTATAACGTCTTCTTTGTTTGGCGTGAGCCGCGGAAACCCACGTGCTTCCTTAATTGAATTTCTTTATTTTTTGTGTAATTTTACATTAGTTAATTTCCTAGTTTCTTGGTAACCTATATATGGTATTTTTATCCGCTTATTCAGAATTAAATAGACAATTGAAAATTTATTTTAAATTAAATTTACAAATGTAATACAACAGAACTAAAAAAAATGTTCAAATTGGTCTTGTTTGGGGACATTTTTTTTGTTGCAGGTACAATAACACGCAATGGCTAATATGGAAGCGAGTTACACTCCTCAGGAAAGGGCGGAAATTGTTCTTTTGCATGCTTCTGGCCTTAGCCAAAGACAGATAGCTGAAGAATTTGTTGTTGCATGATGTGTTGGAACCGTGTTTGGATGAAATGCCACTTGCAGTGCGACATCGGTTTTACATTCAGCAGGATGGGGCACCACCTCACTTTGTCCGTGAGGTGCGACGTTGGTTGGATGAAGTTCTACCTGGGCGTTAGATTGGGACCTCACACCCCTAGATTTTTTTCTCTGGGGTCACCTTAAGTCTGTTGTGTTCACTGACTGTCCACGTACCATTAAAGACCTCGAAGAAAATATCCATGCTGCACTTTGGCACGTCTGCGTTTAAGTTTGGAACATACATCGTATCAACATGTGCGAACAACAAGGAGGACATCAATTTGAACATTTTTCGTTCTAATGTATTACTTTTGTAAATTTAATTTTAAATAAATTTTCCTATGAGACCGGACTTACGGGACACCCTGTATATATATATATATATATATATATATATATATATATATATATATACAGGCCCGGATTTAGCTATAGGCGAACTAGGCGATCGCCTAGGGCCTCGCGCCAAAGGGGGCCTCGCTCATGCCATTTTGCGCGTTCTGTTCAAGTGATATTAATGATTTAGAACTCTATGAAGAACTTAAAGTACTTTGCAGGTTTATACCTGAGAAAACAGATCTCGGAAATGCCCTTGTTTATATAGTGCAAAAACAACTAAGTGAGATTTATCCTAATGTTTATGTTGCACTTCGAATAGTATTAACCATCCCAGTTACTGTTGCTTCGGCTGAAAGAAGTTTCTCGCGTCTCAAACTTATTAAAACATATTTACGTTCTACCATGTCTCAAGCGAGATTGCAATCATTAGCTATGTTATCAATAGAAAACGATATAACAAATTCATTAGATTATTCTCAATTAATTGAAGAGTTTAGCTCGAAGAAAAGTAGAAAAGCATTGCTGTAATATTCAAGGAGCATCTGAACCAAATATTAAAGCATTAATATTTAGCCTGATAAGTCGATCGCTCACTATTATAAAAAATGAAATGTCAACATCTCTTATACATCACATATGAAAAACGTTTGTATACTATGGAAAGTCATTACCTATAATATTATATAAATCTTAGAAATCATTGTCTTATATTTTCGATACAAATCTTGATTCATATTATAATTTATACTTATTTGTATGGTTTATTTATATTTCTTATACAATTTCCATGCGTGATTATTTTGGTTTGGTTTAATTTTTAAGTGCTGGCATAGTTCTGTCTATGCGGGATTCTAATATTGCTGGTATAGTACCGATAATTAAGTCCATATTTTCATATATATAGGCCTAGGGCCTCGCAATTTCTAGATCTGCCTAGGGCCTCGCAACTTCTAGATCTGCCTAGGGCCTCGCAACTTCTAGATCCGGCCCTGTATATATATATATATATAATTGATTGTAGTTTGGGCTGCTGATCGATAGGTCTTGGGATCGAGTGTGGGCTGGACTTTGTGGTTTTCAGGCTTCTCTGGCGGATCCTGCTTCGGATTCCACCTTAAGCTGTAGGTCTCGAAGGTGGGGCAAAAAGCTTCATCTTAGTCAGAATGAACAACTCGGTCGGATGTGAAACCAAGGTTAACTAGGGTGGACCATCAAATCAAAAGTTGTGAAGTTGAATGGCTTACCCCCTGATTTTGCTCTCCGTGTTGAAAAAACGCCACACACCAAATTTTAGCACGATCGGATAATTTTAAGACGTGTCATATCGAACCTGAAGATCTACTTTATAAGTCTACAGTATAATAGCGAAAATCGTAATTTTCAAATTTCCCGCCCGAATTTGAGTAGCCCGTTTTTTCCTAATAGCAGGCATAATAGAAGCCATATGTCATCAGCAACTCTAATTAGCTCAGCAAAAGTGTCCGATAGATAATCTTGGCCGAGGGACTTGACGTCTTGAAAATTTTTCTTGTTCATGGAGTACAATGGTTAGTACTTCAAAAGCAGTGACTCGCGAAGTGACCGAAGTTTGGCTCATTGGTCAACCACTGACCAAATTTGTCGTAGGAAGCTCCAATCGAAGGGAGGTATTGTTAGACGCTTATTCTTCATGAAGATGCAGAAGAAAACCGTGAAGGAGGCCTCGAGCATCGTACTGAAGGAGGTTTGGGAGATTGCCTGAATCTAGATCATGGCTGACTAGAATGCCATCCCGAAGGCATAATAGACTAGCACTAGCGCACACTGCTGAAGGATAGCTCCCGGCGATCGGAGCCTCAAATCCAAAAGGAAAAGGCCTTTCAGGAAGGATTGGCCGACCTCTTCGACATCGATCACGCTGATGCCCTCCAACTGATCAACATTGACGAGGACAAAGCATTCCTCCTGACCCAGCGAGAGAAGGGCAGGAGGGGATGTATGGCCGGTGTGGACCAGCAGTTGACAACTCGGGAGGCCAGCCAGCAGCAGAGAAAGCAGGCGAACGAACGTTTTCGTTAACGAGACTAAACACAGAGTAAAAGGGCACTTATGGTAAAACTGGCCTCCTCGAGCCAGCAGCAGCACGAAAGATGCAGAGCTGGCAACACGTTCTCCACTAAAGAGGAAAAGGTTTACTCGGTGGTGCAACATTATCACCAGATCTGTCTGGTTCGTTGGAGCGATCGAGAGGCGGTCAACAGTGTGTTCTCTCAGCAATTGCCTCCAGTCTCAGGCATAACTCCCACGACCTCTCGATCAGCCGAAGCATCATACGTCGGACTAGGATCTCTATGCGCGAGTGCAACGCTGCCTCGATCAAGGAGTCCTTCGCCTCCGACATTCCCCTCATCGTCCACTGGGATGGAAAAATTCTTCTCGATCTCACTGCACTGGGAAGAAGCATGTAGAGCGGCTCCCTGTCCTTGTCTCTGGGGAGGGGAGGTCGAAGCTCCTTGGTGTTCCGATGCTCCCCTCTGGAACAGGCAAAGCGATGGCGAAGGCAGTAGTGGACTGCTTGCAAGACGGGTATCAAGGATCACGTTGAGGAGATGTTCTTCGACACCACTGCAAGCAATCGTGGCTTGTATTCTCATCGAACAGAAGCTTGGGAGAGGCCTCCTGAATCTCGCGTGCCGCCACCACATCATATAAATTGTGGCAGAAACGGTCTTGGCTGCATGTCACGGTCCCTCCTCTGTGCCCGAAATCCTCCTACTCAAGAGTTTCCAACAGAACTGGAACATCGTCGACAAGGAGCGTTTCGAAGCGGCAGCTGACCGCCTCACACCGCGCGACGACTGGTGGCCAACTGGTGACCTACGAAGCAGGGTTGCCAGACTTTTCAACCTCAGTTAAGCCAAATAGCTTTCTAAAATAAGCCAGATTACAGAGGATTAAGCCAAACTAAATTTGCTTTCAAAATTATCAAACATAGGCTACATAAACTATGCAATACCAAACAGATACGGTACACTCGCCTTTAAACACTTGAAATAACAGTAGCAGTATAACAGTAACAGTATCTGATTGTAAATTTTGCTTTGAAACTGGTGTAAATTTTGACTTGGTCCGCAATCGATATGGACCGTGACTTATTTTTCGTTGGCAAGGTACTAGTATTGATGGATACCGTAAAAATTGACTGGATTCTTTGGATCTGATATATTTGCATGTCGGTTATAAATAGATATAGAGTGTAACATATTTGTGGATAGTAGTCTATTATGACTTGATCCTCTGGATCCAGAGATTCTATCTTTAGTTTTAAATCGATAATTAATTAGTTTTAAATTGATAATTATTTAGTTTTGTAATAATTGGTCGTTGCCAATGTACAGGCAGTTGTAACATAAATTTCTTATGTCTTGTGGTTCGGAACCCACGTAAAATTGTAGGTCCCCTCCGCCACCACGGAGGACATACACAATTACGAACTCAGTTAGGTAGACCAGCCATAAGTGGATCCTAGGGTCTTTGTTGGTCTGAAACATTATAACATAACATTATAACAATTCCAAGGGGTCTTGTAGAATTGATTGCTTTCATAAGAGAAATGTGATTAGCACCTTCTGAATGTTTTACTCTATTGGATTTCTTTGGAAGGATAGTTTTCTTACATACCTTGCAATAGGCTTCTTCAGAATTCCCAACTGGGGATTTAGTGATAAAAGAAATTCAGTTTCCTACTGCTTTCTAAATTTTCTGGAACTATCATAATTCACTTTCCATGTTTTGGACAATGACATTTTAAATCATAAACCCTAAGTTAAATAAATAAACACACACAATTGCTTTTAAGTGAAATAAACTCAGAATTAAACGAGAGTCACAATGGGGCCTAAGTTAACAAACTGAGGAATGACCACATGAATCATTTTGTAATTACTGTGTGGCAACTATACTAAAATAAAGTAACCAAAAATTAATATTCATAATTTATATAGTCTTAGTGACAGGTTTACTAAATAGAAGTAGCAAATATTAATTTCTACATCCATTTATGATGACACATTGATGAAATTCGGAATAACCTATGCAAATAAGCCAGTAATTGCAGAAATTAAGCCAAATTTTACTTTTACGGAAGGCAATATTTTCTTAAGCCAACCACCTTCAAAGTAAGCCAAAATTTATGAGTTTGGCTTCGAAAAGAGCCAAATGGCAACCCTGCTACGAAGACAAGGCTATCTTAAAAGTGGCGGTCACGGCCTTCTCCCGCCATCAGTGGTACTTGAGTGAGATGTTGGTCTCCTCCTCCCCCTTCTTCGACCGTGACACCTTCCTGGCGGTCAAGAGGGAGATGGTTAAGGCCTTGGATAAGGAGGGCTCGGAGGATCCTGCGAAGTGGATCAACGTGGAGGTGATCGCGTCGTTTCTCAAAAGGAAGACGCTGGCCAACTTCGTCACCCGGTCATCTCGTTACTTCCTCGAGGTGTTGAGCCTCCTGACCGCGTTCTTGGAAGTTGGCCCGCAGGAGTGGGAAAGCCGGGCAGACTACCAGGTCACCTAGTAGTTCGTTCGGTGCATGAAGGTCGTTAATGACTTCGCCGAGCAAGGAGTGGCACTCGTGCATGACTTCAGTGCTGTACTCGTCAAGAATGAAGACCAGAAGCAATACCTACTACAGGTAGTGGATGAGCACCGGCGGCAGTTTCCGGATGCCCAGAAGGTAATAATGGTGACGCGTGACTTGAAAACCAGGCAAAATGAGTGGGAAAGGGGTTCCCATGAGAACCTCCACTCCCATCGCTGAGGGGATAATACGCCAGTCAATCACTAAAATAATACAAAAGTATTTACTAGATGAGGGAACTTGGTATGGTCTCACGATAACTATTATTAATTATAAAGTAAACCTGGAAAAAATTAAAAACACGATTTTCGCGATTATTGGCTTATTGAGTAAATCTTCAGGCTCCATATGACACGTCTTAAAATTACCCGATCGGGCTAAAATTTGGTGTAGGATGTTTTTCAACACGAAGAACAATAACAGGTAAAATCCCAAAGACTAAAAAAAATATTCCTATGTAATGTGGACCACCATAAAATAAATATATATATTCTGGGGAATCGCGTCGCGGCCGCTGCAGTGTGTTGGGCTCCCATTTTGTCAATGTAAAATCACGCGACTCGAGTCATCACAACCTAAGTCGTCAGTCGCAAGACGATCCTGTGTGCGGCCGGTCAAAAACAACAAAACTTCCTAAAAATAAAGTAACTTAATACAAATGTCAGTTTAGAAGGTTCAGTTTAAACTGAGAAGTGAGAACCAGTTTGAATTTTGAAAGATGTGCGGGATATTGGGTGGTTGGTTGTATGGATATGAGTCAGATTGACGGAATAAAGCGGTAAGGTTGGTTGGTTCGCACAGAAATACCTAAGTATTCGTGGATTCTTGTTTTCGTGTGCGATCTGTTTTACTGATCATCAGTTTTACTGGTTTACTCGTACTGTAATTATGTTCTATCTCCAAAATAACTAATAAACCTTCAGTAATTTTTTTTATAATATATTTAGGTGTCACTGAGGATGAAAACAGTAGGTTTTCAAAACGTTTCGTTCAATAAAGATTAATGTAGCAGCTCTGTTGCTCCTTTTTCACTATTCACTATTATGTATGTATATACTGTAATATATATTATATATGTATGTATATACTGTATATATATATATATATATATATATATATATATATATAAAATATACAGTGTGTGTGTATACGAGGAGTGATAAAAAAGTATCGATAATTTTATTGCTACGGACAAATGAATGCAAATAAGAATAACTGTTTACATATGTGAGTCTTCCTGCCCTCTGGCGTCTGCAGTCTGAAGCAAAATCTGCTACCATGAGTCAGTAGTTGGTTGGAGCGCTTAAAAGGAGGGTGTGTTTTTGCAGTACGTATAAATCTCTGAAATGGAACAACGCGCGTTCGGAGACGAACGAAATGATTAAAACTTTTGGAAATGATGCACTCAGTGTAGCTAACGTTTACAAATGGCATAAAAGTTTGAAAATGGAGAAACATCGCTTGAAGACAAGGAACGCAGTGGCCGCCCTTCCACTTCTCGTACGGATGAAAATGTTCAACAGATTCGATTTCTGGTACGAGCAAATGTTTCTCCATTTTAAACTTTTGTGCTATTTGTAAACGTTATCTACACTGAGTGCATCATTTCCAAAAGCTTTTTTAATCATTTCGTTCGTCTCCGAACGCGCGTTGTTCCATTTCAGAGATTTATACGTACTACAAAAACACACCCTCCTTTTAAGCGCTCCAACCAACTACTGACTCATGGTAGCAGAATTTGCTTCAGACTGCAGACGCCAGAGGGCAGGAAGACTCACATATGTAAACGGTTATTTCTTATTTGTATTCATTTGTCCGTAGCAATAAAATTATCGATACTTTTATATCACTTCTCATATATATATATATATATGTGTGTGTGTGTGTGTTCACGCGCGCGCGCGTGAACACACACGCATACACTTCTCGAACTTTTAGAACTTGCTTTTTGCCTTTCATTAATTATTCAACGTGAAATATGCATATTCCTGTATAGAATCGAGAATTCTTAACAAGATTGCATCCTCGGAAGATCAATTGTATTTCTTTGTGGAGTAGCTTAAAAGAATCCAGGCACACAATTACACTATATAATTAGACCTGCAAACTAAAACTTTTTCTATAAATGAAACACACACACACACACACACACACACACACACACACACACGTTTTGAGATGATGTATTTCGAAATTTCCATTTCATCGTAAAAAGTTTTATTTTCCGATTTAATTAATTGTAAATATGTACATACTTGTTCAAACATACATTTTTATTCATGTATTAATATATATATATATATATATGTGTGTGTGTGTGTGTGTGTGTGTGTATAACCCATATGTAAGTGATGAACGATTATAGTTTCCTTCATTAGTTCACAGCGAGGGTGCCCAACCTTTTCGCAATAATACCTGAGCCAGTTTCGCTGTCTCCTGAAAACAGGCCTTCCTGTAAAGAAAAACTTTGACATATCCTGCAACATACCCATTACCCAAGCTCTGATAACATACCAAGTTTCAAATTCCAAGTCGAACACAGTTGACAAACCAAGTACCAACTCCCGACTACCGTTATACACGGCACCCAGAGTTGCCAACTGAAATTTATGCACCCAGAGTTGCCAACTCAAATTTATAATTGTCGCTAGATTCACTATAATTGTCGCTAGATTCACTCCTAAAAATTGCTAAAATCTCGCTAGAGCCAAAAAATGTAGCTTAAAAAGTCGCTAGAGATGGCATGACACAAAGATTATTCTCAAAGATTCATTCTCATTTAATATTATTAATCATTATTCAGTTTAAAGCCTCACAACCCACATATGTAATGGGAAGTGTAATTAGAAAAACCATAGAAAATGCAAGAAACAAAATGTTTTCTAAAATGTAAGATAAATTGGACGACTTATAATTTCTAGAGGAGAACAAGAAATAAATTAGTGAAGAGAAATTATTTATTTGAAATACTCACCAATATGCAGTTTGTAGAGTATTATAACTCGAAAACCCAGTCCGGTAGGGCTTCATCATTGACATTCTCATGTGCCCCTTGTTCTTGTGAATTTCCTGTACCTGATTCTACCAATCTTCCATACGCCTCAGTTGTGCCGATTTTACTTACAACACTCTTTGGCAGTTCATAACCATAGCAACATTTTCCATGTCTACGCAACCCATATTTTACTGCCAATATCGCATTCAATGTCGTGATATGCATTCAGTTACGTAATTTTGACTTAACAATATTCATATGACTGAATGCACGTTCCACATCATCACAGCATTGGAATGGGGTAATAAAAGAACTTTAAAGCCAACTTCCTAAGGTCTTCAAAAGGATTTTCACCTGTGCTGTCTCTGTAACTTGCAATTTCTGCCCAAAGTCGTAACGTGTCAGAAGTTTCAGTCCAAATGATTGTATGTAATTTTTTCCACTGGAAATTTATAAGAGTGAGTGATGCCCCGTCTTTGATAAACATTTTTGCTAGATCGAGTATATCTCTTTTTATTGGATTCAGACATTCACTAATACTGAATGATGACATTGTCTGCAAAACATAAACATTATCTGGCAAGCGGTTCCCGGTTCTCGAGTAGGAACAAATGTAGATTCAATTTCTATACAAATACTGTATAAATTTTGTTTCTCGATAAATTATTCACTTTTATTTTGAAATTTTTCTGAAAATGTTTATTATGCTATTTGTGAATGATCACGGAAGTCACTGAATTTGTCGCTAGAATTTGCAGAAAGTGGCTAAATTTATGCCATGTCGCAAATCCCCAAAATATGTCGCTGAATTAAATGAAAAATCGTTAAATCTAGCGACGAAATCGCTAAATTGGCATGCCTGACGGCACCACGCTTTACGCTACAGGTATAGGGGACGAAAAATCTACAATTTGCTTCAGAATAGATCAATTTCCAAAAATATTAGGTAGCGTCGGTTTGCCAGACGCAAGTTTAACAGGCGTGATTTCTTTTTGCGGTACGATAAGCGCATTGCTATTGGTTCAAGTTGTAACTGAAAGAAAATCGTTTCAGGCAAGTTTGAGCTCATTGAGTTAATTTTACTGTAAACTACTGGGTGATTAAAAAAGGTGTTCGCAAAAAATATTTATGCAAATTATTTCTGGAACACCTTTTTAGTTCACCCTGTATTTTGAAGTTATATTTATAATAAAAACTTTTGATGAACAAAAAAAAAAAATATATATATATATGCACTAGAATCACAAAATAACACGTGACCTTATTAATAAGCAAACAACCACAAGGAAAAGGAAACACAAAGTCCGAGCGCTTTCGTGATATATTCACATTATCAAGGAGGAACAGAAAATAGACGGAGATTACAAAATAAATGAGTTAAATAGACAAGCAAAAAATTCACAATTGGCACCTCAAATTAAAGGCCTTAAAGCCCTCTAAAGATTTTTTCAAATTGATAACATAATCTGTAGGCAGCTAAATAATTGAATATAAAAAATATATACTGTATAGATGAAATTAGACAAAAAGAAAACCAATACAGAGAACAAAAATTATTATAATGGTTATTAACACTAATATTTAATTAAAACAGGCAATTAATTGGCAAGAATTTAATGAAAAACAAATAGATAACGTAGATAACAAATAGAAAACATAATCTATATATATATATATATATATATATATATATATATATATAAATAACAATTAACAATTCATCAATTGTCAATAAAATGGAGATTAATTTGATTCATTCCTAAAAAATAATATTTTGTAAACACTTTTAGTGAAGCAAAATATAATTTAATAAATGCTTTACAATTATTTATTTACAAATTGACCAAAGCGCATTTAGGATGTAAGGTATGTCGGATCTATCCTGTCTATCACGAAAGACATGAAGGGTAGGCCGCACCCATGAAATACAGTACTGTACTTAATAAATTAATTGTTTAATAAATGCTGGCGAAAAATCTGCTGATGTTTCATCCCCATTAGGAATTTTGGATCATATTGTAGTGAATACTCTTATTTTAGTTTCAAGTTAAATATTAATTTTACCGTCTTGAATTTCGGAATAGATATAAATTCATTTTAAATTAGTTACCCCATTATAATTCAATTGTGAACCACATTAATACTAATTTTATGTATACTATATTATTTTATTGTATGTAAACATAATTAATTATATCACAATTGTCAGTTAATTATTTATATTCAAATATTTATTTTAATCTAATACCATGTCCATTTTACAAATAAATAATAGAAAACCAAAGGTTATATTTTCCACCTTTGGTACTGTCGCAGTTTCGCCTAACGGACTCAATACGGCTAGTGAGATAATCACTGGTTGGCACTTAACTAGCGGCAGTGCTTATGGCTACATCATCCAGGTTAACCTATACCGGATAGATGCGCTACGGTCCCAAGCCGTAGCTTGCCTAGGCCGACGACGACGACGTAAACCAACAATTGGTGACCCCGGAGCTGGATTACCCCTTCTACCCGAACGACTAGGACTAGACTGTAATGTCGTTCGTGCCCGTCACCCCCTTCACCCGAACGACTAGGACTAGACTGTAATGTCGTTCGTGCCCATCACCCCCTTCACCCGAGCGACTAGGACTAGACTGTAACGTCGTTCGTGCCCATCACCCCCTTCACCCGAGCGACTAGGACCAGACTGTAATGTCGCTCGTGCCCTCTGCCCCTCACCCCTGCCCGTGCGCTCTGTGCCTGCGCTCGTCTCAACCTCCACTCCTTCGTTGGGAACTTGTCGTCTTGCTTGTACGTTAGCAAGCATAGGAGAAGATGCCTGACGACGCTGGTGCCATCTCCCACTTGAGCGTAAAGCTCCCCGTCTTCTGGCCGGGTGATCCATTTATTTGGTTCCACCAAGTGGAATCACAATTCAACTTGGGAAGGATCACCGCTAGCAGGACGAAATACGATCATGTTTTGTCCTCTCTACCAGCGAGCATCATCTCTGAAGTCCGTGACGTCATCGTATCTACTTCCACGAGTGAGGACCCGTACAACGATCTGAAGTCTGCCATCCTGTGCCGCACCACTGTCTCCGAGCGTGAGAAACTACATCAGTTAATCTCAAAAGAAGAACTTGGAGACCGTAAGCCCACTCAAATGCTGAGGGCTATGCAGTGCGCTCTAGGCGAACGCGCACAAACCTTCGATAAGGACATCTTTAGACAGTTGTTCTTGCAGAAACTTCCTCCATCAGCTCAGCGTGTCTTGGCCACTATGGATCCTGCTACTCCAGTTGATAAACTAGCAGAAACTGCCGACAAAGTAGTGGAGATTGACACAGCTCCGGTCAACAACGTGAACACACAATCGGAACTGGAATTGAAAGTGAAAGAGTTAAGTCAACAACTCAACCACGTTTGTTCTCTGCTACAAAATCAACGGCAAAGAAGCCATTCTCGGTCAAGATTTACGAAGAGGCATCGTTCGAGTTCCGGGAAGATCTGCTTCTACCACTCGAAATTTGGAAAGAAGGCTAGGAAGTGCATCTCCCCTTGCAATTTTTCGTCGGAAAACCCCAGCAGCGAGTCCTAATGGCGTCTAGTACTCGCACTGCCAACCTGTTATTCATAAAGGACAGGAACTCTGGTATCAATTTCTTGGTCGATACCGGAGCGTCAGTCAGTGTATTCCCTCAAAAATCTGGTCATACGCACTCGGAATCTCCGCCTCTATACGCTGCTAATGGTTCACGCATACCCACGTACGGTACTCAGTCGCGTGAACTAAACTTGGGCCTTCACCGATCCTTCAAGTGGATTTTCATCTGTGCTCAAGTGCAGCATCCCATAATCGGCGCTGACTTCCTCCAGCATTTCAAACTCCTGGTGGATCTTGACAAGCGACGCTTATGCGACCAGGCCACACTGCTTTCTGTTCTTGCCAAACAGGTTGCCCTTCCGGACGCCTCGAACTCTGCACTTTCCCTCGTTCCCCCTAATTCCATGTACCAGTGCCTTTTCCAGCGATATCCAGGAATTCTTCAACCGATGCAGATGGGTGATACCATTAAGCACACCATTACCCATCACATCACAACAAAAGGTCCCCCTGTGTTTGCAAAACCCAGACGTCTTGCCCCGGACAAACTGAAAGCTGCCAAATCGGAATTCCAGCTTATGATAGATCTTGGGATAATAAGACCTTCCAAAAGCAGTTGGTTCTCTCCCCTACACCTGGTCCAGAAGAAGTCAGGAGACTGGAGACCATGTGGGGATTACCGGTTTTTGAATTCGACAACCATCCCGGACCGATATCCGGTACCAAATGTCCAAGACTTTACTTCTCTTCTCCACGGCAAATCTATCTTCAGTAAAATAGATCTCGTTAAGGCTTTCCACCACATTCCCGTAGAGCCTTCGGATATTCCCAAGACTGCAGTTTGTACACCATTTGGGTTATTCGAATTTGTGAAGATGCCGTTCGGGCTACGGAATGCTGCGCAAACCTTTCAGAGGTTTATAGATGAGGTCACCAGAGGCTTAGACTTTGTTTATGCCTACATCGATGATTTGCTTGTGGCCAGCTCAACGGAAGAGGAACATAAGGAACATCTTTCACTCCTCTTTCAACGCTTAGAACAATACGGTGTTACTATTAATGCATCTAAGTGTGTGTTTGCACAGCCAACCTTGGAATTTCTTGGTCACACGATTTCGCAGCACGGAATTACCCCCCTTCAGGACAAGTGTGAAGTGATAAAAAATTACCCTATGCCAAGTAATCAGCGTGAGTTACGTCGGTTTCTAGGTTTGGTAAATTATTACCACAAGTTCATTAAAAACTGTGCCAGTGTTCTTGCTCCTCTACACGCTATGATCACACACAAACGCAAGGTAACGAAATTGGTATGGTGTAGCGATAGTTTACAGGCGTTCGACAATGCCAAAAATGCTATCAATAGTGCATTGTCTCTGTCATTTCCTATCAGTGATGCCCCCCTAACTCTGACGGTCGATGCATCAGATGTTGCGATCGGTGGGGTGTTGGAACAAACCATTAACGGTCAACAAGCACCCATCGCGTTTTACTCGAAAAAGCTGCAGCCAGCCCAAACGCGTTATAGTGCTTTCGGACGTGAACTTCTTGCTATTTACTTAAACGTGAAGCATTTTCAACATTTCCTTGAAGGCCGAGAGTTTTGTGTTTTTACCGACCACAAACCTTTGGTCACTGTCTTCAATAAAAACAGCTGTAACCACTCTCCCAGAGTCATCAGGCAACTCGATTATATCTCGCAATTTACCACAGATATCCGCCACATCAAAGGTGTCTTGAACACTCCAGCGGATGCACTCTCAAGAATAGAGATTACTTCTGTTACCCTCAGCTCTACACTGTGGAATGCTATTGCACAGGATCAAGATAAGGATACGGAACTACAAGACCTGCTCAGAGAAGACTCCACTCACTCACTTTCCCTCAAGAAAATGAGTATGCCAGGATTGTCTGTGCCCCTCTATTGCGACGTATCAACAGCTGCTATTCGCCCTTATGTCCCTCCATGTCACAGAAAAGCAGTCTTCACGGATCTTCATAAGCCCTCCCATCCTGGTATCCGTGCTTCGCAACACCTGGTTACCTCTCGCTTTGTTTGGTCCTCGATGCGGAAGGATGTCAAACATTGGACCAAAACGTGCCTTGCCTGCCAGCGTGCCAAAGTCCAAAGGCACACCAGGTCCCCCTTTGACGCATTTCCGCCCCCATCCCAGCGATTGAGGTAATTCATGTAGACATTGTTGGCCCTCTTCCAGTGATTCAAGGCCAACGTTATCTGCTCACCTGTCTCGACCGCTTTTCCAGGTGGCCTGAAGCCATCCCACTTCCTGATATCCAAGCGGACACTGTTGCAAGAGCCTTTCTTCATGGATGGGTATCAAGATTTGGATTGCCGACAAAAGTCATCACTGACCAAGGTCGCCAATTTGAGTCTTCGCTTTGGAAGAAGTTTACCAGCTTGTTGGGTACAGTACATGCGCATACCTGTGCGTATCATCCGCAAGCTAACGGCCTCGTCGAACGCTTCCATCGCCAGCTGAAGTCATCCCTTATGTGTCACGAAGACTCCCATTGGATGGATAAGCTTCCACTCGTGTTGCTTGGTATTCGCTCTGCATTTAAGAGTGATCTGAAGACTACAGCGGCTGAACTAGTCTATGGAACAACACTGCGGCTACCAGGTGGCTACTTCACTGCAGGGGATAAGTCATGTGATCCTACGGAATTCGCTCAAACACTTTCCTCTCACATGCAGTCCCTTCAGCCTGTTCCCCTCGATTGACTAGCCAACAGAACATCTTTGTTTCCCCAGCCCTCCAATCTTGCACCCACGTTTTCGTTCGTGTACCTGTCCCAAAACGGCCTCTCCAATGTCCATATGACGGACCCTATGAAGTTCTCCGACGTACGCGCAAATCATTTCTCATCCAGCGCGGTTCCAAGGTCGACAAGGTTTCTATCGATCGTCTTAAGCCTGCGTTTTTGGAATCAACCTTAAGTGAGGTACATGTAGCTACCAAAAAGGTTCAGCGGAAATCTGTGTCGTTCGGAACTCTTTGAACTTCCTCTCTGGTGGGGGAGTGTGTAGTGAATACTCTTATTTTAGTTTCAAGTTAAATGTTAATTTTACCGTCTTGAATTTCGGAATAGATATAAATTCATTTTAAATTAGTTACCCCATTATAATTCAATTGTGAACCACATTAATACTAATTTTATGTATACTATATTATTTTATTGTATGTAAACATAATTAATTATATATCACAATTGTCAGTTAATTATTTATATTCAAATATTATTTTAATCTAATACCATGTCCATTTTACAAATAAATAATAGAAAACCAAAGGTTATATTTTCCACCTTTGGTACTGTCGCAGTTTCGCCTAACGGACTCAATACGGCTAGTGAGATAATCACTGGTTGGCACTTAACTAGCGGCAGTGCTTATGGCTACATCATCCAGGTTAACCTATACCGGATAGATGCGCTACGGTCCCAAGCCGTAGCTTGCCTAGGCCGACGACGACGACGTAAACCAACAATATGTAGAATTCGGACCCCAGGTAACCCTAATGGAGAATACAGACCCCAACTTTCCCCTAATGTAGAATCCAGACCCCAACTTTCCCCTAATGTAGAATCCAGACCCCAACTTTCCCCTAATGTATAGATTATAGAAGCCAGACCCCAAACGAATCGTATAAGGACATCAATAAACAATTTAAAGGTTCATAGAAAATTTTATTATTATTATCACAAATAAAAACCATTAACACACAATTGTAAAATCTTATATCAAATCTAGAATTCGGACCCCAGCCTTCTTTAGTTAGCTTTATAAGGCTAACTAACGAAAATATCACAACCTAACCTAACCAATCGTTAGGTTAACTGTACGCCCTTGACGATTGGTTAGGTTTGGTCATGATATTTTCGTTAGTTAGCCTTATAAAGCTAACTAAAGAAGGCTGGGGTCCGAATTCTACATTTGATCCAATCTTATTAAGTGAAAGTTTAATTAAAAGGATATTGTGAAAAAATGGTATCACAAAATTGGAAAAACGTATTGTTTATGTGTCTTTCATGCCACATAAATTCGTCTAAGTATGAATTTAATTAAGTGTGATCTCCTACATCCATGCATTGATTTAATAAAAATTTGTTGGCGATTCCAATAGCTTTCAATAGTTTGTGTGTGTACTAGAAACTCAAATAGTTAAAGAGTAGCTTAAACAAGCCAAATGGAGAATACAGACCCCAACCTTCCGCTATGTAGAATTCGGACCCCAACCTTGGTAGCAAAGCTGGGCACTTGCGGTTTTTTTTGCGGTACTGCGGTACTACCGCACTACCAAACCGGGACCGCATAACGCAGTACCGCAAAGGATCGCTGAAAGTACAGCCTGTACTTTCAGCGATCCTTTGCGGTACTGCGTTATGCGGTCCCGGTTTGGTAGTGCGGTAGTACCGCAGTACCGCAAAAAAAACCGCAAGTGCCCAGCTTTGCTTGGTAGGGGTCCGAATTCTACATATGATCCGGAATTTTTGTCCACTGAGACAGCGATTATGTCCCTACCTGGAAAAAATAACATCCCAAATATTCGGAAGCTATGACATGGCCGAGGGAATTGCGAACAACGGGATGTTCACTGTTGCCCCCTTTCCTCAATTTTAACCTGTACTTAGGGAATCTTGAAACGGGTTATAAAAAACATTATAGATGTTATTCAAAATAACAACATTTCACGGACTGTGATGTTTATTGCTTAAACTTAATTGTAGTTATTGACAGTGATAGTAATTTTCAATAAATATGTTGTATTTATTGTTATATATATATATATACAGGGTGTCCCAAAAACTATATACTCTTTATAGCATCATACTCTTTATAGTATATAGTTTTTTGGTGACACCCTGTATATATATATATATATATATATAATTATATATATATATATATATTATATATATATATATATTAGGGTGGTCCACAGAATGGGGTAAAAAATCGAAGTTCAATTTTCTTTCCTCCCAGGCTATAATCTGGTTCCTTTTAGCTAAACCATATTTCATGTAAAATTTAAGGCAAATCGAATAACTTTTAGGGGTGGCTCAAAGCTGTTTTTTGTATACCATTATGCCCTTTATTAATATAGTGAATAATTAAAAGAAACATTATTTACAGATACATTAACTAATGATTATTTTTCCTTTCAGATAGATTTATTAAATTTACAGGTTTTGCAATGTCAAATAAACGTACATTTTACTTAATGAAAAAGTCAGAGGAAACAATCAGTGGCGGATTTAAGGTGCGCGGGGCCCTAGGCCGGTTGGAGTGCGGGGCCCCAAACTACGCAAAGCTAGCTTAATTAACTGAAGTGAAGATTTACACCCCCATCCCCCGGTGGTGACCTTACGGGGCCCTCAAATCAATGGGCGAGCGAAGCGTTAAAATAAATTTACTTTTTAAACAATATTCAATTTATTGATAATTAATTAGCCAAATGACCATTTCATAGTTGAACATTACACATTTGTTTTTTTGAAGCTTAACAATAAAAAATAACTATAATAATACACCATTAACAAAAAATAACTATAATAATACACCATTAACTAAAGAGAATACCACTTGACTGACATGCAAATGATGCAATGAGTGGGTTTTGTTTATTGCAGGCAATTTGTACGGTACACTTAACTATTTCTCAGTCAAAAAAGATTTTTTTTCTAGCCTTCTTACTTGCAAACTGTTTGATGACATCAGTAAAACCAAGCACCCTTAATTTCTCATGCTCAATGCTCAACAGGGTGAGTGAAGACAAACGGTCCTGCCCCATGGTGTTTCTTAGATAATTCTTGACTAGTTTCATCTTGGAGAATGATCGCTCCCCAGTGCAGTTTGTGACAAACATGCAGAGATAGAGTCGTAATACAATTTCAACATTAGCAAATGTTTCTACCATGTCATGTCTGTGAATTATCTCATACATTTCTAGTTCAGGACTTTTTGCAGCCTTTGCACCACCTGATGAAGGAGCACTTTCAGGTGAATCTCTTGGAATGGATTTCATAAGGTGTGCAACTGCAAAAGCTCCGACTCCAATCCAGCCTCCAAGTCCTTAGGATATGAAGACACAAGCTTTTCAGCAGATGCTTTAAGCTCAGTGTTCGTTTTGTTTGAGATTTCTGATAAAAACCCAAATTTCTCTCGAAGGTCGCTGTAAGCAGCAATGCGTTGTTGGAGGGCAGCACAGAGCTTGTCAATGATGGGCAAGAATGCAGTCACTCTAAACTTCTCTCTCCCTGTCAGCATAACATCCTCCGCGGAGTCTAGTTCATCGTGGTGACGCTTGCGCTTCCTAATACGCTGCGTGTCGGCGTAGTATGCATCATTACTCGTCACATCACAGGGATCACACTTAGCCATTGTTATTTTTTTATTTGTCGGGTTCGAAATCCCAGCTGAGCCGTGAACGGCCAAATTCTAAAGGGCAAGTTCTACCTAAAGCCCAAGTTAAGCTAAATTAAACTTTACGGATTTGAGATCCTATTAGGTCCTACCTCAGGGTAACCTCAGGGTTGCTGACTCGATGCGGGCCTACCTTAGACCTTAAATTACATGAACTTAAAAGGTAAACAAAAGGGTACTATTTGTGGTCTTCTTTATGAACCTTGCAACAACAACGCAACCTGGACTATTGCACGATGCAACAATCATGTATCTAAACAACCAAACTGAATTGCAAGAGAGCTCTCTATCAAACCACACCTTTACGTACGACCTTCCACAAACGAGTAGAAAGGACGCGCAGCATCCCAAAATGATGCCAACAATGTGACCAAACAACGATGCCACAAGAGCTCAAAAATGCTAGTTCTAAATTAATTTAATTTTTCACTAACCTTACAATTATGAGATGGATATATATACACCTTAACTTAATATATATACAAGCAATGCTGCATCAATCAGCTTAGTCATCGTATCGCCTTGGGACAACAATGGTTCTTCCTCTTCTAGATTTTCTAACACTCCCCACCGAAGAGGCATTGTTGTCATTACCTTCTGCAAGGTTAGCCAAGCCTTCTTCATGAGGCTGTAACTCAAATGTTTCATCTTGACTATCTGTGTTTTTGCTGATTTCTAAAGCATAGAGTTTTTGTATAGGTCTCTTTAACTTTCCTCCTGAAGTCTTTACCAGTGCAGACCTAACTAAATTGTCTTTGCCAACAAACAACTCTTCAATTATGCCAAGCTTCCAGCATTGCCTTGGTCTTTCATCCCCAATCATTACCACTTCTCCCACCTTGATACAATTTGCATTGGAGCCCTTTACCTTGCCTGATGGTAATAATTGAGTTCTGGCAAGTATTCCATCTGCCACCTCTTCCATAACTGATCTTGTAGCTCTTCAAGGTACCTGAACCGTCTGGTTAACTCTCCTTGAGTGCTCTGGATGGGCTGCAAGTCTTCTGGCACACTGGGGTTTGATGTTAATCGTTTACCACAAAGAAAATGATTTGGTGTCAATGGCTCTGCATCCTGCCTACTGTTGTAAACAAAAGTGATAGGCCTACTGTTCACCATTGCTTCTACTTCACATAAAACAGTAGAGAATTCTTCTTTGCTCAAATGAGCATTAGCTAAAAGTTTCTTTAATGGACACTTTACACTTCTCACTAGCCTTTCCCAAAATCCTCCCCACCATGGTGCTCTCTCAACAATAAACTCCCACTGTACCCCTTGGTGTGAAAAGTAGGATTGGAATCCCTCCTCTTTTAGCAAGGACCAAATTTCTTGGAGTTCCTTTGCAGCCTTTTTGAAGGTTTTTGCATTATCCGATATGATTTTATTTGGGAAACCCCTTCTGTTCACAAACCTTTTAAAGGCCAAAAGAAATACATCACTACTTAAGTTGCTTACCAACTCCAAATGGATTGCTCTGGTGGTAGCACAGGTGAAAAGACATATATAACCTTTGTTAGACTCCCCTCGCTCATACACATAGACTGGCCCTGCAAAGTCTACTCCCACTACATCAAATGGGGCAGTATAGACACACCGTTCTCTTGGAAGTGGAGCCACCTTTTCATAATAAGGCTTTGCACTCCAACGCTTGCAAACCACACATTTATGCAAGACCTTTTTCACTACTTGTCTAATTTTGAGAATCCAAAATTGTTGTCTAATCTCTATTATCACTTCTCTAACTCCAGCATGTAACAGCTTATGATGAGTATCCAGGATCAAAAGGTCCACAAAGTGCCCCCCAGAAGGTAGCAAAATTGGATGTCTTTTCTCCTCTGGAAGCCCAGAAAACTGTAGTCTTCCTCCTACTCTCAATAAATCCTGATCCAAAAACACATCCAAACCCTTGAGCGCAGAATGTGTTGGTAGAACCTGTAATGGATGGCTGGTGAGCAATTCTCTCTCTTCACCAAATTTTTCCTTCTGCATATATACCACCCAGTATTTCCTGGCTTGCTGAATCTCATTACTGTTCAGAATTCCTTCCCTTCTTGTTTCTCCTTTAATGTTGTTGGTAAATCTATATACCCATGCTGTCACTCTTAACAATCTTTTCAGACTGCTAATGTCCTCAAGCCTCAATATGGGGTCCAGCTGCATAACTTGACAACTGTTCACAGCGCATTTTCTCACCTCACTCACCCATGCTTCTTCAGCCTGGCATTCTCCTACAATAGGCTGATTAGAAGGCCAGTTTTCACTTCCAAGTTTTAGCCACTCTGGCCCATTCCACCACAAACTTGATTGTGAAAGATCTTTCACCGAAATTCCTCGTGTTGGTAAATCAGCGGGGTTTTGGATGCCTGGACAATGCTTCCATTGCTTGGGATCTGTGTGCGCTTGAATTTCCTCCACCCTATTGGCAACAAATGGTTTCCATTTCCTTGCCTGACTTCTTAACCAGTGCCAAACTATAGTGGAGTCTGTCCAATAATAGCTTGGAATTTCATAGAGGGCCAAAGACTTTCGCACTGTAATTGCAAGCCGACTAGCAATAACGGCACCCATCAATTCCAACCTTGGAACAGAAAGCCTTTTCAAAGGTGCTACTCTACTCTTTGCAGCAACCAACCTGCAACTTACTTCTTCTTGCAATGCGCCTCTTATATAAATACAAGTTGCATAGGCTTCCTCACTTGCATCACAAAAGATGTGCAGCTCCAAATTGTCTGGACTATTGTTCAACTCTCCAAAGTACCATCTTGGGATTTCAATGTCTCCAAGATGTGCCAATTCTTTGAACCAATATTTCCACCTTACCACCATATGATCAGGTAACTCTTGGTCCCAACCAAGTCCAATTTCCCAGAGGCTCTGAAACCAAATTTTTGACTTTATCACAAATGGAGCCAGGAATCCAAGAGGATCAAAGACCTTCGAAGCCAAACTAAGAGCTGTACGTTTTGTCCACCTTGTCTCATTCTCGGCCAGCTCTACTAAAGATTTCCCATTGAAGGTAAACAAATCATCATCTTGCTGCCAAACGATGCCTAGCACCTTTGCGTCTATTGCCCACAACTCCTTAATACCAGAATCCTCAATACTTTCTGCTGCATCAGGTACTACAGAGGAATGACTCATAAACTCTTGTAATTGCGAATGATTGGTCTGCCATTTTCTGAGCTCCATGCCAGCCTCCCTCATTATAGCTCTAGCCTCCATGAATATCTGTTTAGCCATTTCTGTATTATCCACGGAACATAGCAAATCATCAACATAAAAATTTTTCCTTATGTGTTCAATAGTGTTAGGATAGACTTCAGAATATTTCTTAAAATGGTACTGCATAGTAGCTGCCAACAGAAATGGACTAGAGCTGAGGCCAAACAACACTGACTTCATTCTATATGCTTGAACCTTAGGTTCATTTTCCAACAAGTCTTTCGTATCCACCCACAGATACCTTACTGCATCTCTGTCCTCTGGTTTTAACTTTATCCGCAAAAAGGCTTGCTTCACATCTGCAGTCAATGCTACTCTACCAAACCTGAATCTCAGTAACAAGGAAAATAAATCTGCATTTAAATTTGGCCCAGCATCCAAACAGTCATTCAAGGACACACCACCTTTGTCCTTGGCTGAGCCATCAAAAACTACCCTCAGTTTGGTGGTAGTTTTGTCTCGCCGTACCACTGCATGGTGTGGCAGATAATGTGCCTCCTGGCTCACCAGCTCACCTTGCACCCTTTCAGCATAGCCCTCCCTACATAACTTAGGATGGCCTCATCGTATTCAATTAACAACTCCTCATTTTTTCTTAGCCTGTACAATGAAGTCTCCAACCTCCGATTAGCTAGCTGAAGGTTTGAACCGGGTTTGCAAGAATCCTTCCATGGTAGGCCAACTTCATAGCAACCATCTCTAAACCCAATCCCTTTTTCAAAGTGCTCTAAAACATCATTGTTCACTGTACTTGCCTGGTTGTCCTTTATACCAATAGATTCAAGTTCCCAAAATGCTTTCAAATGCCTTTCCAGACCATGGCTGTTCTCCTCAATCTTAACAAAGAGAGCCTTAACTTCCATTTCATTGCAATAACTACCATGTAGCATCCAGCCTAGCTTACTTTCAATAGCTACTGGGCCTTGAGATGTACGGACAATATTACCAGTGATGAAGTCCCAATAATAGTCAGCTCCAATCAAAGACTAATATCTTCTGTTCCCTCAAACTTATTATTGCCCAAATTAATTCCTTTAACTTGCAATTCTTGGACACATGCCATATCTAAACAAGTAGTGACTGGAGCACAAAGTTCCTCAATCTCTACAGCTTGGACCTTGATAGTGGGACTTTGCGGTAACAACCCTTTAACCAGAACTTCTACCTTCTTAAATTTGGTTCGGTTTTGAACGGAACCCCCAAACCCAGAAATTCTTAAATTTTCCCTCTTAAGTTCTTTAAACTTCAATTTTCTGGAAATTCTGGTCTTAATAAAACTACACTGGCTACCACTATCAAACAACACTCTTACAGTAGCTTCTCCCTCATTCCCAATTAATAAGGCTGCAGTTGTTTGCAATAATCCCCCTTTACTTTTACTCCCTTGCATAGCAGTGGCATGTGCCACTGATGTCTCTACTTCTGGGGTAGGCCTACTAAGAGTGTTTTCACACAATAATGGCTGATGCCTACCATGACATTTTTTGCACAAAATTTTAAACTTACAAAACCTTGCTCTATGACCTTTCAAAAAACATTTAAAACATGCTGTGGACTTAGTTACCCTGTCCTTTCTCTCCTCAAAGGGTAAGGCCTCAGCCACCTCACATTTATATGACTTGTGGTTGCCTTCGCAAAATATACATTCCTTGATTCCCTTTAATTTATTCTCAGAGGAGGCATGTAGAGCTGACACTGTACCTGGGCTATTCCTTTTTGTGGAAACTTTGGTGCTGTGCCTGCCTTTGTCCTCTTGTTTACCATCCCACTGTGCAAACTCAACTCCCTCTCGTCTTGCTAATTCTGTGCCTAAAAGACTTAACATCTGCTGAAGGGGGATGTACACATGTTCTGCAGAGTGTCCCCTACTTAATTCAAGCAAAATTGAGCTAGGCAATTTAGACTCCAGTGTAGGAACCAACATTATACCATACTTTTCCATTCCTACACCCAAGTTGTCCAGAGACCTAGTTCTAATTTCAAATTCATCATATAACTGCCGTAACTCCTTGACACTATTAGGATTATTAACAGGAGGTATAGTTAAAAGTGCACGGAGGTGGCTTTTAATTAAGATCTCTGGCTTACCAAACCGTTTCTTTAATATCCCAAGCCACATTATAATTAGCCTCTGTTAATGCTAATCCTGCTATAGTCTTTGCTGCCTCCCCTTCCAAGAGGGACCGCAAATAATTAAACTTCTCCACGGCACTTAACACTTGACTAGAATGAACTGCTGATTGAAACTGTCTGCCCATCCTTGCCATTCCTGAATACTCCCAGAAAATGTTTTGAGTACAAGCCTCGGCAATTGAACTACAGATCTGTTAACCTTAACTTCACAAGCATCATTTGTTGAGTGTTGTGTTTCATTATTAGACCTGGTCTCTAACTGTACTGAGCTGCTAAACTCTTTTGCTCGGAGGCCTACGTTAGTCATATCATCAATAATCTCTTCAAAGTAAATTGTTATTTTCTATTTCATCCTCTTCTATAAGAGCCTCAATTTTAACATTTACCTCACTTAGAGCAACCTTTTTAGTTTCTAATATGGCAAGCTTCGCAGTCACTAAGCGTAAATCCTCTTGCTCTATGGCAGAATCTATAGTGGCAATGACCTTTGTAATTAGACCTTTGTAGGCACTTCTCCTTTTTATAAATTTGTTCAATTCAGATGCACTCATCTTCAATGTAAACAACCCTTGGGCTCAATACCAAATGAGCTGAATTGGCAGAAATACTTAACCAAACTGATCAAACGCAAATTTTACTTTCAAATAAACTGAATTGCTGAGTGGGGTACTAACCAAACACCAGTATGGAATACCAAATTTTCCACCCCAGGACCTTAATTCAATAATGACCCAAAATTAACCAAACCAGAAAAAATATAGGCCAGAAAACGACCGACGACTGGCCAAGTTTCGCAATTGGGCGACCAAACTTTACCCTGGGACCTTAATTCAATAATAACCCAAAATTAACCAAACCGGAAAAAAAGTAGGCCAAAAAACGACAGACGACTGGCCAAGTTTCGCAATTGGGCGACCAAACGTTTTACCCTGGGACCTTAACTCAATAATAACCCAAAATTAACCAAACCGGAAAAAAAGTAGGCCAAAAAACGACAGACGACTGGCCAAGTTTCGCAATTGGGCGACCAAACTTTTTACCCTGGGACCTTAACTCAATAATACTCAACCCGTCTAGGCCTAACTTGGGATACAATTTGCACAATCAGAACTTTGCCGAAAAATGGTCACTGACTCAGTCTTGGGGTAGAAATCCGGTTCTGAAGGACCATGTTATTTTATTTATTTGTCGGGTTCGAAATCCCAGCTGAGCCGTGAACGGCCAAATTCTAAAGGGCAAGTTCTACCTAAAGCCCAAGTTAAGCTAAATTAAACTTTACGGATTTGAGATCCTATTAGGTCCTACCTCAGGGTAACCTCAGGGTTGCTGACTCGATGCGGGCCTACCTTAGACCTTAAATTACATGAACTTAAAAGGTAAACAAAAGGGTACTATTTGTGGTCTTCTTTATGAACCTTGCAACAACAACGCAACCTGGACTATTGCACGATGCAACAATCATGTATCTAAACAACCAAACTGAATTGCAAGAGAGCTCTCTATCAAACCACACCTTTACGTACGACCTTCCACAAACGAGTAGAAAGGACGCGCAGCATCCCAAAATGATGCCAACAATGTGACCAACAACGATGCCACAAGAGCTCAAAAATGCTAGTTCTAAATTAATTTAATTTTTCACTAACCTTACAATTATGAGATGGATATATATACACCTTAACTTAATATATATACAAGCAATGCTGCATCAATCAGCTTAGTCATCGTATCGCCTTGGGACAACAATGGTTCTTCCTCTTCTAGATTTTCTAACAGCCATAGCTTTTGCTTCAAAGTCATCGAACTGGGATCTCAGGTCTTTAGCAAATTGTAAAAGAGACTCTAGCAGTGTGACAGCTGTGTTGAGGGAGAGCCCAGATTTTTGCAGCTGGATACTGCTACTCTGAAACCTTTCCAATACTGTATCCCAAACTTCAAGAAGAATCACTGTTTCAAGTTTTTTCAAACCTTTGAGAAGACCACTTGCTTCAGCTCTTGTTTCAGCTGGCTGATTCTGATCTGAGAATAACTCTTCCAGAACAATGATGTTTTCTTTGTGTGCTCTACTGAGAGCAGCTACAGCATCTGCTAGTGCTGACCAACGAGTGTCTGAAAGTATTTTATCAACTTTCAACTTCTTATCTTTATTAGTCTCTAGTACCTCACGGTGTCTCCTCCAACGATAAGTAGATGCAACAAGAAAGGAGTACATATTTTGTACCAGAGCAAACAATGACACTGCAGCAGGACAGCTTTCTGCAGCACACTTAGCCACCAAGTTTAAGGAATGAGCCATACATGGTATATACTCAGCTTCACTACACTCATTCTTGATTATCTGTTGGGTCCCCAGATATTTACCAGACATGTTGCTGGCATTGTCATAGGACTGTCCTCGGCAGTCGATAACTGGAATGTTCTTCTCTTTAAGAAAATCAAGAACAGTTGTAGCAATATCTCTGCCAGTGTGGCTTAGCATGGGAATAAACTGCAAAAACCTTTCAACTGGACCTGTAGTAGGCAGTACATAGCGGATTGTAAAAGTAAGTTGATCCATGTGTGAAATATCAGGTGTGGAGTCAACAGAAATTGAGAAGTACTTTGCTGTTTTTACTTCATCTGTTATTGAGGACATAACCTTTTCTGCCATTATTCCAATGACTTCCTCAGAAATGACATGGGACAAGTAGGAAGTATGACCACTACCTTTGTTTGCGTGTTTCTTGATATGTGCTGCCAAGAAACTGTCGTATGTGCTCAGCAGCTCTAGAATCCCAAGATAGTTTCCATTGTGTACTGATCCAATTACTTCATCTTTACCTCGAATGGCTAGCCCGCGTTCGCAAAGTAGCTTTAAAACATCTACACACCTCCTCAATACTGCTTGCCAGTACTCGCATTCACTTTCATATTGTTGTACTAGATTAGAGTCAATACGGGCACCCGCAGTCTTTCGATATATCATTTCGACCATACTTTTCCTGTGCTGATCTGACCTACTGTGAGATTCTATGACATACCTAGCGTTCTTCCAACCATTGAAGCCAGTTGTGAATGAGCTTTCCACCTTTGACATAAGCTTGCAAGCAAAACAATACACTTTACCAGTTGTTTTAGAGTAACAGAGCCATTTAAGATTAATTTCTTGGCCAGATAATGAATGAGTTCGAGTGAATAATGTCTTTGTACAATGACGGGTTCTGTTTAGCTCTTTCACAGCTGACTCTTTGAAGTCACCATCACAGTGTCGACATTCTGCGCTTCCCTTTTTCAACCAATAGTCACACGCATTTTCAGTAATTATTTTAGGCCATAATCCAAGATCCGTTTCAAATCCTTGTTCAGTACCGGTATTCATAACTTTCACTTCCTCTTGTGTCTCCTCACTGTCACTGTGTTCAGGTTCAATTGCGCTAACTACACTAGGTTCAGTACTAGTTGTGGCTTCTCCAGTTGTTTCAGGCGTAATTGGTGTCTCTACTGATTCAGATTCAGTTTGACCGGATTCAGTTTGAGTTTGTGATTTTGCAGATTCAGATACTGTTGGATATGTCAACCATTGAGTTATTTTTGGTAGTTTTTTTACTCTTTGGTTTACGTCTGCCTTTTCTTGTCGTTTAACAGAGCCAGCTTTATACTTCCTCCCTTGATCACGATCACGACTTGTTGATTTCTCCATTGTGCCTCAGTGCAGCCTCACTGCCTTATCCTGAAACATAAAAACATAAAAAACAAACTATTTACACTTGACCCTCGGTTTAGTATTAATTAATACAGTTTAATTAATTAATTAAATAAAGACACTAAACAGTTGTTCGGGTGAAAAAGTCGCTTTATGGGAAAAGTCGCCAGCCCCCACCAGTGGCGACTTTTTCCTTAAATATGTATAAAATGTATTTATTATGAAATCTAAGCTAAACTGACCTAACCTAGCCTAAGTACGTTTCATATAAAAAAATTAATTACATTAATTTAACATTTTTCAACTTATTTATGTTATTATAAAGCTGACTAAAACTCCCCCATCCCCATTTATTGACTGGCGACTTTTTCGAGATACGACTTTTACCATTACTTACCACTAAACACACTCACATGTGCACTCCACAGCGGCCTGAATAGAACTAAACTCCCGCCAGCAAAGAGAGTGATACCATAATTATCACTAATCATTAATCAATTGTATTATTTATAGTGGAATCCAACATTATAATTATATGTGACGGCGCGGGGCTCTCACAGGCGCGGGGCCGTAGGCCATGGCCTACTCGGCCCCCCCCCTAAATCCGCCACTGGAAACAATCACTGGAGCCAAGCTGCCTTCCCGTGGCCAGGTCCTCCGCATGTTCCTCCACCATCATCAAGTCTTGAAGAAGGAGATCAAACCTAGTTCAGAAGCTGTTTTTGAAGAATTGAGTCTCTTCTGGGAGAGAGCCCGAATCTCTACTCAAAGGAAAGACCACATTCTTCACAAAATTCAGGCTCTACACTTGGAGTGGAAAGCGATTAAGAAGAATGCTGGGAGGAAAAGCAACTCTCATTTAGAAAAAGAGAAAACCTTTCAGGAAGAAATGGAGAACCTATTTGATGTCGCCCATGCTGATGCCTTTACCTTAATAAAAAATGAAGAAGACCGGCAGTTCTTGATCCAACAAAGGAAAGCGGGACGAGTGGGATCAATGGTCTCTGCAGATATGGTGACTGACAAGGCAGAAAAGAGAGCTGCTGAGAAGCAAATGAAATTGGTAAATAGGAAGCGGAAAGCTGAAGAAGAAAAATATGCTGCTTCACAGGAAGTTATGCTAGATCAGGGAAGTTCTTCTTCTGAGTCTTTATGTGAGTCAGAAAGAGAAGATGAAGATTACCTTATTAATCCCCCATCTACCAGCGGACCAACTCCACCAAAGAAAAAGGCAGCAAAGAATATCATATCTCCTGAATTGGCTGCTGCTCTGGACAGGACTGGCATCAGTGACAGGAGGGCCACCTTTGTATTAGCTGAAACTGCATCTAGCCTTGGTCAAGATCTTTCAGAGGTGAACATCTCTCGTTCTTCAATCAAAAGGCACCGAGAGAGGCATCGAAGGCAAATAACCCATGCCATTAAAGCTAGCTTTAGTCCAAGTATTTCGATTGTCCACTGGGATGGGAAGTTGATCCCTAATCTACTTGCCAAGAATGAAAAGGTAGACAGACTCCCAGTTCTTGTCTCTTCAGTTGAATCAGGTGATTCAAAACTGCTTGGTGTTCCCAAACTACCAAGTGGAACAGGGGAAGCTCAATCAGCTGCAGTGTATAATCTTCTTTCCGAATGGAACATAGATAAGTCAAAAATCGGAATGTTATCAGATACTACAGCATCAAATACAGGAACAAACAGGGGAGCATGCGTTCTTCTGGAACAGAAACTTGGTCGACCACTCTTCTATTTTGCCTGTAGGCATCATTGCATGGAAGTCATGTATGGAGGAGTGTTTGAAGCAGTCCATGGTTCATCTTCTGCCCCTGAGCCACTTTTGTTCAAAAGGTTCCAATCTATGTGGGACTACATTGATTTAAAAACCTTCTCTACATCACAGGATGATGATGAGATGAAGGAGCAAGTTGATCCTTTCAGAAATGAAATAATTGCCTTTGCCAAAGAACATCTGGCCACTGGAAATTTTCGAGATGACTATAAAGAGTTTTTGGAACTTTCTTTGATCTTTCTTGGTGAAAAAATTGAAAGTTACACATTCAAACGTCCTGCTGGCACGCACTATGCAAGGTGGATGGCTAAAGTTATCTATGCCATCAAAATGTGGCTTTTTCGAAATCAAATCACCCTGACTCCTCGAGAGAAGAAGGACCTGAAAACCCTTACCCTTTTTGGAGTCCTAATCTATTTAAAAAGCTGGATCACTGCTCCTATTCCATCACAAGCTCCGAAGAATGATCTGGATCTTATCCAAAAGTTAAAGGACTATCATGACCAGAAAGTCATGACCAGAAAGTGGCCAAAGCAGCTCTCAAGAAATTTGAAAACCACCTATGGTACTTATCAGAAGAGCTGGTGGCCCTTGCTCTCTTCGATCAAACTGTTGCACCAGACACCAAGGGAATCATGGTCCAGTGTATGAGGGAAAAGGAGGGGTCATTAGACTTCTCAAAGAGAAGAAGACTCAAGGAATGCAAAGCAACACTGAAATTAGAAACTCTTGCCACAAAGAACTCATTAAAGCTTCTTAAGGCCCTACCGATCAATACTAGTTTTCTTGATGATGACCCCAGCACCTGGGAGGAGAATGAAAACTTCCAAGAAGCTAAAAGAATCGTAGGAAACATCAAAGTAGTTAATGATCATGCTGAAAGGGCAGTAGCTCTCATTCAGACCTTCAGCGGAACTCTGACGAAAGGAGAATCAACTCCAGTTTCTCTTAAGTGTGGTGGATGAGCACCGAAAGAGGTTTCCTGATTCTAACAAGTCCACAATCTTAGCTGGGCAACAATGAGTGGCCTGGTCAGCCATAATACCCCCGCCAACAAGCGGATAATACCCATATATATGGGGGGGACCCAGAAGCCATGAATGTGGACTTCTGGAGGTAGTTGAGCAACCTCTAAATATTAACCGATTGAACCCAAATTTTGCTCAGAGAAGTCTTTTCGTAAAAGGAACCTAATGAAACCCTGGGAGGAAGGATTTAAAATACTTCCATTTTGTGGACCACCCTAAATTATATATATATATATACGTATATGCACGTATAAAACCATCGATGCATTCATAACTTCAGTGGAAGTACGAAGACCTAAACATCTTTTCACATACAGAACCATTCCGCCCATATGCCTATTTCAGTGTACGAGCAGCTCGCAGCAGCAGTGCCAAGCAATTAGGGGGTCAAAGTACAAACGAGGCTTTCGTACGTGGTTCATCACTATTGAAAGCAATAATGTTGTGTTAGTCTAGTCCAAAGACCATCCACATCCGTATTCATTTTATTGCAACTTTCGTTAGTTAATATGTCAGACACCCCGAGTTATTATCACTTCTGGTGCATGATTCCTCAGGAGCAAGATGCACTGCAAGTTTTTGTTTCCTCCCCAAGGCAGCACTCGTACTACCTTAGGCTTGCTCTACACAAACTTGACCAAAAATTCAGTCCCCCTCCCCATCTTCCCCACCTTTCCAACATCACGTATGACAAATAAATTGCGATTTTTTTTAAAATCCCAATTTGAAATTCGCATATTTTCAGTAACTTTTTAATTTTCGATTACTTTTTTTTTAATTTTCATGAAGTTTCGCGTCACCCTGTTTGGGAAACGCTAGGTTAGGATGTATAAGGTGTTTTAATTATTAAATAGTTGTGACTGAATGGGAATTCATTTTATATATTCTTATCAGTCGGTTTGTCTAGCTTTCTTACACAAATATATACACATATCATCATTATCATTATAATTTCATCCACAAAGTAAGAAGTATTCTTAAAAGTTAATAGATAGATAAACATAGATAATGAAGAAATGAGTGAAGGGTGGGAGATTGGGGAGGAGAGAAATACAGTAGTGTATTACTTAAATCAGGATTGACGTAAAATATACCATTATTATGAATAGATAGATTTGAAGATGTCGTTAATTGAGATTTTGAGGATACAATTCCATGTGATGTTAGTGCAGATGGTTTAGCGCTACGTATTCAATTTCACACTATAAAGTTACAGATTTACTTCAGTAACAGTAGCTGTAGTAGATCAGGGGGGTCACCATTACTTTTCAATGAGGTCCTCCCTTAGGTGTTTCTGTAACTCTAACCCAAGTCCGCTACCCTAACTTTTTATTTTAATTTCCAACATGTTTTCATAATGCGGCCCGCATTATTTTATCGAAATCAGCCTATATTTCAATGTATATTTTCATCAATCATTTTAGGTCGTTATATAAGCGTTTCGGTTTCGGCCTAAAAACTGAAAATTCTAACATATTGCTATATTTAGTTCCTATTTTACAACCAGAATTTCACTTATTTCTGGTGGAGTTGTATCAAAACCGGTGGTAGTCCCAATACGATGCGGACCGCGGTGATCCACCAATTATATGCAGACTCCTCATAGATTATATCAAAATAGAAATAAAAAAAAAATACAGTTCTTCAAAATGTTTACTGATAAATAACACATAACTACAAAAATAAAATTACCACAACTAATTGCTGAGTATATTCATTGAAACGCCATTTCATTGGAATTAAGCGCTTTTTTAATACTAATTATAAGTGATTACAAATAAATGTGATATTACTTGTAGAGTATTTACCAAAAGTCTCATTAATTGCATTTTTAAAAAGGAAAATTAGAAATATCTTGTGTGTATATATACACGGTGAACCAAAAGTAGGTGGACAGTAGGTTGAATACGGTTTGTGTTATATTATATTATAACTATGGTGTTCATTATAACTATGGTGTTTGTGTTATATTATATTAAATATTATAGCTAAATTTATTTAAATTTTATTTTGTATTATAGTATACAAAAAAATTAAATATGTATTCTCAAAATAAACGTTATCATTTACTGTCCACCTACTTTTGGTTCACTCTATATATATAGTCAGTTTAATTAAGAGCTTGAAAATGTTTATTTGCTTGATTTACGATTTTTTTTTATGAATAATTACAACTTTTTACGTCAAAAACAAATATGGAAGCTTCAATTTATATATTTATTTATGATTGACTTTTGTTTATTTTTATTTTCGTTTATTCGTTCATTTATTTACTGATCTGTTATTTCCGCTTTATCTTTAACAAGCGAAGCGTCATAGCTGTTTCCCTGTAAGCGAGGTGACGACACCGTCGTCGCGGTGTTTCGACTTCCGATGCTGCTGGAAATGATAATATACGAGTTAAATCACTGTTGGTCTCAGAGCTCTGCCAGAGTCTGGCCTTCCTGCCTCGTTGTTAACATAATAGCCCGTGTTCAGACGATATAGTGACTTTTAGATGATTCGAATCTCGCGTAAAGTTGTGGGTCCCCGCCGTCAAGTGACCTTTGCCGTTGCGAAGGAGGTTAAACAACCTGTAAACATAATTAGCATCACGATTATGGGTGATGTCTACTTACTTCTTGGCGTGAAAAAGTGGTGAAAATAGTCTATACATACCAAAATTCGTGGTCTCTCTCTTGTACAGTAAACAGTGACTGAAGTGTATACTTTTGTATTGGAGTGTCTTGTTTTCATCAGTAAAAATCATGGAGTTTCAGGATAGGATTTTTTCAACTGACGGTGCATTTCATATATACTGTGTATATATATATGTATATATATACAAAGGTGGGCACCCGGGCCTCAAAAAGGACCGACGGTCCCGGTCCTCCCGGTCCTTTCTGAAGATAGGACCTAGGAACGACTCGGTCCTTATATATAATATAAGTGAAAAATTTTATTAAAAGGAAAAATGAAATTAAAGACACCGGAAATCTTTAATTTTATTAACGTAAATTATAATTAATACAATACATAAATGATGAAAAAAAGTTAAGTTAAATGCTTGAGTTTCCCTTCAAGAAGACTAGCATTTCAAAATGGCTGTCACTGAGCCCTGACCTTTTCGGCTTGAGGACGTCCTTCCCCAAAGAGAAGAGCCTCTCCACGGCGGCACTGGATGGTGCCAGGTGTTGAAACAAGTTTCAGTTCAGTCTTAGTCTCTTTCTGAGTCTTCTGGAGGAAACGATCCATCTTCTTTAGAACTTCAAATAATCACTAAACACTAAAATCACTAAAAAAGACTGTCCGGACATACTCTGTATGTGTGTGTTTGTGTGCGTGCGTGCGCAGGTAACTGGGTATAAGTGAGGTAGTGTGTGTAATACTTCACAGATGCAATAAGGTAATTTATCTTTGTAAGGTAACACTTTTGGTACCTCGGAAAATTTAAAAAATATTTAGAAAACATGTTTATTGTTCGAAAAAAAAACGAGGAAACGATCCATCTTCTTTAGAACTTCAAATAATCACTAAACACTAAAATCACTAAAAAAGACTGTCCGGACATACTCTGTATGTGTGTGTTTGTGTGCGTGCGTGCGCAGGTAACTGGGTATAAGTGAGGTAGTGTGTGTAATACTTTACAGATGCAATAAGGTAATTTATCTTTGTAAGGTAACACTTTTGGTACCTCGGAAAATTTAAAAAATATTTAGAAAACATGTTTATTGTTCGAAAAAAAAAAAGATATGTTGGTCCTCATTAGGTTACGTTATGTTAGATTAGTTAAGATTTGGTTAGGTTATGCTAGGTTAAATTAGCTAATACCTCACTATTTAACTGAAACAATAATTCACTAAGCAACAAAGATTTTGTGTACAGAAGACCAAATAGGTGCTCCTAGCTAATTTCGGTATGCTGATTTCAAATCTATAATTAGATTTTTTTCTATCACGTCTATTTTGTGTAAAATGCAAATCACTTTTAGTAAAATTTTCTACCACGTCCAGATTTTGGTTTAATCGGCTTAATGCCATAATATGAAACTTGCTTTTCAAGGTTAAAGCAATTTTTTTTGCCAACTATATACAAATTCGAACAATTTTGATAATAAAATTTATCCCGAGTTGGCAACACTGAGTCAAGAGCATAGTAACGGGCAACGGCCCAACGGTCATCGCTACGTGACAGTCAAGCAGAACGGTTGTTGAAGCTCTCTGCTGATGAGCAAGTGACAGGTTGTGGACTTGTGTGTTTTTATAGCATTTGTTTTGTACTACGGTGTGTATTTCTTTTTATTTTGCACATCGTAATAATTACTTTCTACATTTTTCAGATATTGTATGGTAATTCAAAATGGCATCAAATAGACGTGCTTGTGTAAATCACCAAGACAACTTCTGCTTTGTCTGTGGACAATATACACCTAAGCCACAACGTAGAAACATAACAACAAAGATTAAACTTGCCTACAAGTGTTATTTTGACTGTAAGTTAGGAGACCAACAGAGGGACTGGGCACCACATATTTGCTGTGCACAGTGCAATGCAATGTTAATAGCTTGGATGAATGGTAAAAGAAAAGCTATGCCGTTCTCAGTCCCCATGGTTTGGCGTGAGCCGAAAAATCACTTCAATGATTGTTATTTTTGTTTGACAAAGATTGCTGGTTTCACAAAGAAAAACAAATCAAAGATCACGTACCCAAACTGCGAATCAGCAATGAAACCAGTACCACATGATGAAACAAATCCACCACCAGTTCCACCAGCAACGATAACAGACAGCAGTTCATCTGAAGATTCTGCTAGTGATATAGAAACAGGGAAAGATGGCATATATGTTCCAGATGCAAATATTTCCCCACATTTGTTAAGTCAAGCGGAGTTAAATGACTTAGTGCGCGATTTGGAATTACCAAAAGAAAAGGCAGAGTTGCTTGGTTCAAGACTTCAAGAATTTAATCTTCTCCAACCAAACACCAAAGTTTCCCATTTCCGCCATCGCCATTTGCAGTTTTCAGCATTTTACTTACAGGAAGAAAACGTTTGTTTCTGCACGATATCAGTGGTCTGATGCAAGGGATTGGCTGTCGCTATGATCCAAAAGAATGGAGACTGTTCATTGACTCTAGTAAGCTAGCCTTAAAGCTGTATTACTGCACAACGGCAATGAAAAACCTTCAATACTGTAGCACATGCCACTGGCCTTAATGAGACTTATGAATCGATGAAACTGCTGCTAAGACTCATCAAATATAAGGACCACACATGGAATGTTTGTGGCGACCTTAAAGTTGTATCATTACTTCTTGGGTTACAGTTGGGCTACACAAAGCATATGTGCTTTTTGTGTCTATGGAACAGCAGAGATGACAAGAACCACTACAAAAAACATGATTGGCCATCTAGAACTGAACATGTTGTTGGTAAATACAATGTGAAACACCCAGCACTTATTGACCCTCAGAAAGTACATCTTCCACCACTTCACATTAACTTGGCCTTATGAAAAATTTCGTGAAGGGTATGGATCATCAAGGTAGTGGTTTCCAATATTTAAAGGATAAATTCAAAGGAATATTGACAGATGCTAAGCTAGAAGCTGGAGTTTTCACTGGACCACAGATCCGCAGTGTCATCCACGACTCATCGTTTCCATCTAACCTAAATGAGAATGAACTAGGAGCATGGACATCTTTCGTTGAAGTTGTCAAAAATTTTCTTGGAAACCACAAAGCTGAAAACCACCGTAAACTCGTAGAAAACATGCTTAAATCTTATGAAATAATGGGATGCAGAATGTCTTTGAAAATTCATTTTTTACATTCTCATTTGACTTCTTCCCGGCCAACCTTGGGGCTGTAAGTGACGAGCATGGTGAGCGTTTCCACCAACAGATCTCAGTTATGGAAAACAGATACCAAGGTAATTTCAACCCAAATATGATGGGAAATTATTGTTGGTTCCTGCAGAAGGAGAGCTCGTCATCCTACAAGCGACAAAGGAAGAGGACACACCAAAGTTTCACTTAAGAACAGGAATTTGCCTTTCAGTAGTAACAACAAAATACTAACGCGCTTTGGGTGGATGGTTGGGCGCAGGGGTGGTAACTCCGCCAGCGGAATTCCGCTGTCTGTCTTAAGCCAGAATAAAGGAGGAAAGACATCCTTGTTCACTAATTATTTAAGTATGCTTAACATAAAACGTGGCACGGAAAAGTAGCTTAGACGGCTTTCGTAATAGAAGCGGGTGAGAAAAAAAAATGAAAAATAGGGGTTTTCGGTTACACAAAATCTGGACGTGATAGAGAAATTTTGATATCAGATCTGAAATCAGCATCACCGCTTTAGTAGGAATCAGTAGTTCACGTGTCTGTAACAAAAAAAAAGTTGAAATTTGTTGCCTAGTGATTAATTTATCACGCCCTTCTTGGTTATACTCGATTCACACTAGTTAGTTTTCGGAAAACGAAACCATCAGAACCCGATAGTTTGCGAAACTGTCTCAAGTGCGGATAGTTTGGCAACGAAAACACCGTTAACGAAACGTTTCCTAAACAGTGTCTTTAAGGAAATACTCCCGACCCAAAAACTGTTTTGGAAACGGAAATTATTGCTAGGCTATTTAGGCTCGGACCAGAACTTTGAAAGTTACCTCAAGTTGTCTTTTTCCCTGGGCCTACTTGAAATTTTTAAGTTTTCTTTTTCTTAACTTTGCCTAGTTGTTTTGGTACTTTTCCGTTATCTGGCCCCATGCAAAATTTAAACGCCGGTTAGGTCAACTGTACGCCCTTGACGATTGGTTAGGTTAAATCGTGATATTTCGTTAAAACTAAAGAAAATTCACGACTTAACGTAACCAATCGTCAAGGGCGTACAACTGATCTAACCGGCGTTTAAATTTTGCGTGGAGGCAGATAACGGAAAAGTACCGTTGTCTTAATTATTATATAGTTATAACTTATAGGCATACTGTTCTTTTGTTTTATTATCTTAAGGCCTAGGTTAACTTTGCTTGTGTCAGCCAATTTATCCATTGAGACCAGCCCAAAGTTGTGAAAAATATTTTTCTTATACAATCTGGTCACATATTAGTATAGCCTATTTAACTAATTATAATTAACTATCCTAATAATAACTATATAACAAAAACTAAAATACAAAATATATTTAGACTAACTTATAAGTAGTAAATACCCTTCAAATGATGAATATTCTTTAACGATTTTTTTTAGTACTTTAGTAATATATAAGAAATTAATAATACCTAAATTAAAATGAAATATCAGCTCAACCTTTCTTATAAAGGTTGTGTAAAAAAATTTAATTTACCCTAAAATTGCACTTCAGAAAATATACACGCTGTTTCTGAAATGTGGTAATAAAACGTAGTGACAAGTGTGAACACATACCAAACAACTGTGTTCACTTAGTTTTAGTTTAGGTTTCCACTTCCATTTCAGTGTTTTAGTTTTCATTTAAAGAAGCCAAGTGTGAATCCAGTATTAGGTTTGGTTAGATTAATTAGTGCAAAAAATTTCACTTTTTTCTACTTGAAGGTCAAAATATGAAATAAAAACCCACTCTAATAGACAGAGTTTATTTCCACAACAGTTTTGATGCCCACTGGCATTCTCCTCGGGTGGATACAGAAAAACGAATGAACCAAAACAAGAGGGAAAAACAGTCCAGGGACCGACTGTTAAGAAATTCGCACCTAGGTTAGATCCCGTTCTCTTCTCTCATTAAAGGGTCTAACTTATAAGTACTTATAAGTTAGACCCTTTAATGATTCTTGGTCAAAAAATTCCTTACGGAGTCGGGGGAACGTGTTCTAACCTAAGTGTGAATTTCTTAAAGGTCTCTGGATTGTTTCCTTACTCGCTTTTAGTTCATTCGATTTTTTTTTTTTTTTTGTAAAATGTAAATGGAATAAAATGTAAATGTAATAATGGAAGTAATAAATGTGGAAATAAATATAAATGCAACAGATGTAATAATAAAGGTAATATTATAAATTTAATAATTGGTGTAAAGGTAATAATAATAAATGTTAAAAAAAAATGTAAATGCAATAATAAATGCAGTAATTATGTCAAAATATTAGAATCTGTATGTATAGAACAAGTAGATAGTTTTAATTTGTGCGAATGTACTTATAAGGGGGACTCTGTAATAAAATGCCCTTCCGGTATCCGGAGAACGGTATCTAACCTAGGTGCGAATTTCTCAATGGTCTCTGGCAGTGGTGGGCGCGGTACCAAAATTTGGGGGTGCGTTACGCGGTACTGCGTACCTCAGCATGCCCAGTGCGTTACGCGGTACTGCGGTACTTTTTCAGGTCCCCCTGGTGTTCGCCGGTACTGCGGTACTGCGGTACTGCACACAAGAACAACACAAGTAATAGCACATATTTCAGAAATTGCATATCGGCGATTTCGCACCTGAACTTTCTGCCATAATGGCTAAAAATCGATCTTTGTCACAGAAATGTAACACACGGTGCAACCGGCTCAAAAGCAAGCACTGCACTGAGGCGTTGTGATAGGATGGCAACGTAACATGTTCTGAACGAAAACTTAACGTGTCTAGAGTTAGGCTGATGCAACACACGCAGCATTCGTCTTACTGTACTCCTGTAATAAGGTTTACTTCAAAAAAAGTGTTAATTTTTTGAAAAGTCGTGTTTGTCGGTACCGCGGAAAGTACCGCGGGAAATTTGAATGCGGTAGCGGTACTGCTGTACTTTCAGCGATCCTTTGCGGTACTGCTGTACTTTCAGCGATCCTTTGCGGTACTGCGTTATGCGGTACCGGTTTGGTAGTGCGGTAGTACCGCAGTACCGCAGTACCGCAAAAAATACCGCAAGTGCCCAGCTTTGGTCTCTGGATTGTTTCCTTCTCGCCTTTTTCTTTCGTTTTTCAGTTTATAATTTCTGTATAATAAACAACAATGTAATAACCAATGTAATAATAAATTTATAATTTCTGTAATAAATAATAATGCAATATTAAATATAATAAATTTAATAATAAATGTAATAATTATGTAAAAAAATAATAGAATCTGTATGTTTAGAACAGGAAGATAGTTTTAAATTTGTGCGAATGTAAGGGGTTCCAAAAACCTTCCCCCCCATTTGCAGCTTACATGTTTACTTATATCGAAATAGTTTTTAGTGATTATAAAATAATAAAATTCTTTATTTATTTGCAGGTATTAAATTACTGTAGCTGATAAAGTGATAATATAATGGCTTCTCAATTAATTGGTGATTCGGAGAGGCAACGTGTGATAGATCGCATACGAGCAATAACATTTCGGGAAGCTCGTGATGCTGGAGCCACCTTTATAACACGTTCATGGGTTGCCAAAAAGTTGCGAAGAAGTGAGGACTTCGTCAAAAGAAATTGGAATAAAACTTTGGATGAATGTGAAATGGATACAACCAAATATGGCGCCCAAATTTGCCACTCTCTCAGGAAACAAAGGACATCATTGAAAGCGGTACGCGTAAGCGGAAAAACAGCTGTGCTAAACTTTCTAGAGAGATCAAAGTGTTGAGAGGAAAGATCGTTAGTGGTGAGATCATTCGACTGTACCGTCATAGGCAAGGTTTAAAGCCTTGGCATGAACTTCCAAAGCCAAGAAAAACTCGACTTAACATCGATGACAGAATGTGGTTTGCCCATTATCTTGAAGATTGGGATGTGGATGATTTCATGCATTAGCTGTCTCCGATGAATTTTTTGTTTACGTAACACGTCGGCCTAACTACCAAAATGATCGAGTGTGGGCCACAACACCAGATGAAATCGATGACAATGAACGTTATCGCGAATTATTAAAAAGTCCAGACTGTGTTGGTGTTTTGTTTTGTTCACTGCAAAGAAGCTCATGTGGGTGCTGAAGCCAAATGGTCAGAGTTGGCATGGACAGTATTTTCGTGATATTATTCTATCCCAGCATGTCATACCTTTTCTAAGAAACCCAAACAGTGTTATGGATGTCGATCAGGTCACACTTCTGCACGATAAAGCCCCCTGCTTTAAGGTATTAGCCACTCACAGTTGTTGCGGAACCATGAGATCGATTTCTTTGGAAATGAAGAATGGCCAGGAAATTCTCCTGACCTGAACGTCTGTGAACACATTGGATCAGTTATAAAGGACAAGGTTGAATGTCTCTTGTTTCAAGAACCTGCAGCAAATCGATTTTCGAAGGATACAATGACGCAACACATTGAAACTGTTTTAGCAAATTTGCGTAACGATCAAGATCTATTCACGTCACTTTTGGCAAGCTACCCAAGCGAATTCAGGCTGTCTTGGAAGCCAATGGCGGGAACACCAAGTTTTAATTGTTTCTTATTAAATGCAGCATTAAGTTCTCTTTTGTAAGGTATGTTTTTAGTTTTACTGTACCTCTAATGGTTTAGGCCATGGGCGGGGGGGGGGGCTAAGGTTTATTGGAGCCCCGTACTTATAAGCGGGTCCCTTTAATGAAAATGCCCTTACGGTGTCAGGAGAACGGGATCTAACCTAGGTGCGAATTTCTTAACGGTCGGTCCCTGGACTTGTTTCTCCTCTTGTTTTAGTTCATTCGTTTTTCTGTATCCACCCGAGGAGGATGCCAGTGGGCATCGAAACTGTTGTGGAAATAAACTCTGTCTATTAGAGTGGGTTTTTATTTTCATAGATTAATTAGTTTCGTTTACATATATATATATATATTTAAAAAAGTGGTATCTCGCTTGTGCGGAGATGGGCACGTGTGTGTGTGTGTGTGTGTGTGTGTGTGTGTGTGTGTGTGTGTGTGTTGTTTAGAGACATCCTGTTTTCTATTCTGTAATTTCAGGGAGAATGTTTTTGAAAATTATTTGTTTGAAGCGTCCCTTAATTAATTAAAATGTCTAATTGGAACACACACACACACACATTATATATATATATTAGGGTGCCACTTATTTGGGGTGTTTTTCATTTTTTGGGAATTTCTATCAGGACGGGCGCATTTCTGGTGTCATTCCGTCTACAAACATTGTGTGTAAAATATTTTTGAAATAAAATAATAATTAGAACTGCCTCAACGAGGTCAAAGTTTATACTTTTTGTCGAAAAGTACTCATGGCGTTCTGTTATCATGTCAGTTTTCGTTTCGATAGCTGCTGTAGTTTCTGAGTTGAAAAATGATAACAGACAGACAGACGGACGGTCAGAGTCGTTGGTTTAGTCTTCCGCACTGGTGTACAGAAGACTAAAATGAGGTATTATACAGGGTGTAACACGAGTTTATCCAAATATTGATACAGGCGAAAGAACATGTTATTCTAAGTAGAAAATGGGTTGGGACGAGTTTTGCCAACACTAACAGTGTTTCATTCTCTTTTTCAGTGAGTTCTGAAACGACGTGATGGCTTCGGCAACAAGATCTAAAACAGCAGTCTATCTCCTGGGGACCGTGGACCACAGCATCACAGGAAGCATGCTGCCTACGGGAAAGCAGGCGCTTCAGTACTTTTTCCACCTTCACCTTGACGTCAAGAAGCCGATCAAGGAAGCAGCCGCTGAGACAGTGACCGCAGTCAAGGAATTCTGGGAGCGGTCCCGTATTCCTACGCAGAAAGACCAACGCGCAAGGGACAAGGTTCTCCGAATGTACGAGAAGTGGCGGGCTCTGAACAAGAACTCGAAACGGCGCACTGTGACCCAAATCAGGAACGAGGCCGAGTTCCTCTCATCCCTTGACCGCCTCTTCGACATCGCACACGAACAGGCGATGTCGATGATCACAATCGAAGAGGACAGGGAGTTCCTGACGGGACAAAGGGCCGAGGTGCGGCGCGGCCGCATCTCCTCCACACGTGACATGACGCTGCACACTGAGGAGGAGCGTGCGAGGAGACAGGAAGCGGAAAGGAGCCGCCGGCAAGATGATGAAAGGGCGAACAGAGAGAGCCGAGAAGAACTCGTCGAACTGGCATCGAGCTCCAGCTCAGGTGCAAGCAGCCCGACTCGGTCACCGACACGGCGTCGTCGCCGAGAAGAAGAGGAAGAGCTCTCTCTCCCGGGCCCGTCCACGTCGAATGCAGAAGCATCTACGACCCCTTTACCACCCAAGCGATTCCGCGCGTCGAAAAAGATGATCACCCCTGATCTCTCCGCAGCGATGGATCGGACGAAACTTACCGACCGAGAAGGTGTTTTTTTGCTGTCGGCGGCTGCGAGGAGCTTGGGCCACGACCCTGAGGAGCTGGTCTTGAACCGCGAATCCTCCCGCCGCGACCGAGCAAAGTTCCGTGCTATGGCAGCAGCGGAAATGAAGGCAGCCTTCCATCCTACTGTGCCGCTGACCGTTCACTGGGACGGGAAAATCGTACCAGCGGCTGACGGAGGCCCTGCTGAAGATCGCCTTCCAGTTCTGGTGTCTGGGGAGAACGTCGACAAGCTTCTGGCTGTGCCCAGCCTCCCCGACGGCACCGGCCGCGCCATGGCGGAAGCCGTCCTCTCTGCCCTCGAGGATTGGGACATCAAGGGACGGATCTGTGCCCTCTCTTTTGACACCACCGCCTCAAACACAGGACTCTCAGGAGGAGCTTGCTATATCATTGAGCAGAAACTCGAGAAGACAGTGCTTCATTTGGCTTGCCGCCACCACATCCACGAACTGGTGTGCGAGAAGGCATTCACGGCGTGCCTCGGTCCCTCTACTGGTCCTGACATCCTCCTGTTCAAACGATTCGCCGCCCAGTGGGACTTCATCGATCAAACCAAGCGAAGCCCTTCGAGGATGGAACCATGCCGCAGCACCTGAAGACGCCCGCGACGACCTGCTGATCGAATTCAGCCGCCTCCTCGACGGTCAACATCCACGTGATGACTACAGGGAACTTCTGGAGCTCTCTGTAATTGTGCTGGGCGGTCCGAACAAGCGGGGTGCCCGGTTCGCTCGGGTCGGCGCCTTCCATCGCGCGCGCTGGATGGCAAAAGTCATCTATGCCATCAAACTGTTCCTGTTCCGGGAACAGTTTCAGATGTCGTCAGGCGAAGCGGCTGGAATCCGGCGATTCACCATCTTCGCCGTGTCCATCTACGTGACGGCCTGGTACAAAGCGCCGCTCCCGGCAACGGCCCCAGCCGCGGACCTCGCGCTGCTCAAGGCCCTCGTCTATTATCCGGACTCAGCGGTGGCCAAGGCGACGGCGACAGTCTTCGCCAGGCACCTATGGTACTTGAGCGAGCGCCTCGTCACCCTGGCCATCTTCGACGAGGGTATCGACTTGGCGACAAAGCGGGAGATGATTAAAGCGATGGAAGAAGAGGAAGGATCGGAGGATCCCCCGCGGCGTATCAATGTGGACCTGTCCACCGCCTCAATCGCCAACAATACATTGGCCAAGTTCACAACGACTACATCAAAGGAGTTCTTCAAGGTTCTGGACATCAGCACCGCCTTCCTGCTCAAGGATCCGGAGGAGTGGCGGACGGACCCAGCCTTCATCGCCGCATCCCGCCGAGTCCAGGCCCTTCAAGTTGTCAATGACTTCGCGGAGCGCGGGGTGGCGTTGATGCAGTCTTTCAACCTGGCCCTTACCAAGAGTGAAGACCAAAGGCAGTTCCTCTTACAAGTGGTCGAGAAGCACCGCTGTGACTTCCCAACCGCCCGCAAGTCCACCGTGACCTCTGCAAAGTAGCAACAATGAGAGGGAGATGGGCGCCCATGATACCCCCCCCCCCCTTGAGGGGCTAATACTCGAGTTGAGGGGGACCTAGAGTTGAAAGTATGAAGTCCAGTTATATGTTTTAGGTCAAGATTAGTAGCTTGAACAAACTAGAAGTGATATTTTATTTGCTAGAGGCATAGAACATCATGATCTAAATATCTAAAATTTCTACTTTTCGAGAAAATATACAAACTTTGACCGTATTGAGGCAGTTCTAAATATTGTTTTATTTCAAAAATATTTTACACACGATATTTTTTGACAAAATGGAACCAGAAACGCGCCCGTCCCGATAAAAATTCAAACTTTCGAAAATAAGTGTCACCCTAATATACAGGGTGTTTCAAAGTCCCTCATTATTTTTGAAATTTTATTAAAATAGCAATTACAAGAGGAACCAAATGACAATTTGGTTGCTGAGTCTACGATTCATGAGAATTTTGGTGGCATCAAACTTGGCTTCATAAGTCTACTGGAAAGTCACTGGTACACCTCAACGTGGGCACCGTCTTTTTCGAAACAAGCGAGCCACCGTTTTACGCATTCTTGGCCGACATTGGACAACATTTCGGGAGTAACAGAAGCACACGCATTCCTGATCCGTTCTTCTAGTGTGGGGAGGACTCGCGGCTTGGTGGCGTACACTTTGCTCTTAATGTAGCCCCACAAAAAGAAGTCGCATGGGTAAGATCAGGCGAGCGAGCAGCCCATTCGATGGGACCACGGCGACCAATCCACCGATCCGGGAACTGCTTATTCAGAAATGAGCGAACCTCACGCGAGTAATGAGCAGGGGCACCGTCTTGCTGGAAAATGACTTCTTGCATGTCAGCTACAGCTGACAGTTGGGGGATGCAGAACTCCTGAAGAATACGAAGGTAATTGTCTCCGTTGACGTTCACGGAATTTCCATCTTGATCCCGGAAGAAGAACGGACCAATCAGCCCAGCTGAGGAGATGGCACACCAGACGACCAATTTCGGCGTGTCCCTTTCATGTTCACGGATCTCCGCAGGATTGTGAGTTCCCCAGATGCGGGTGTTGTGCCGATTGACGCGACCAGAAAGGTGGAAGAGAGCTTCGTCGCTGAACCACATGTGCTCCAGGATCGATGGGTCTCTTTCGTAGTGATGCAGCAGTGTCTCACACATCTCCACCCGGCAATCGTAGTCTTGAGGTTCCAGCTTCTGAACCACCTGGATCTTGTACGGATACAGCTTGAGACCACGCCGCAAAATCCGTTGGATAGATGTCGCGCTGATGTTCAGTTCCGCAGCAGCTCGCCGAATGGACTTTCCTTGACTCTGAGTAAACGCCTCACGGACAGTTTCGACATTCTCCTCACTCCGCCCACTTCGAGTCTTCCTGATCGTGGTTTGTCCTTTACGGATCCGGTCTCCATAAACTTCCGGTGGGTGGCGACGATGGTGTTCCTATCCGGTGCATAATGCTGTCCGTAGACTGCCCGGAATCGTCGCTGCACTTCGACCACAGATTGAAAAACCTCCTGCCATGCAGCGATTTTACACCTCTGCTCTAGAGTCAGCATGGTAGCAGAAGAAAACGGAGCAAAACTTCAAATGTAGACTCAAACAAATTCTCAACTACTGAGTAAGAGTTTACCACAAGATGAACGTCGTTGGTCGATTAGCTGCAAAGAAAATTGAAAATCAAATTAGTGAGGGACTTTTGAAACACCCGGTATATATATAATATATATATATATATATATATATATATATATATATAACTGCCTGGGGGTGGGCAAGCCAGCCCATTCCCCAGCCGGTCCCAAGCCCGGATAAAAGAGGAGGGTTGGCGTCAGGAAGGGCATCCGGCCGTAAAATTTATTGCCAATACCGGAGGATGGCACGCGGACCAAAGAAGGTTCAAGAGAGAAGACTGGCATGATGTGGGCGTGTAATGAGAAGAGACGAGAACTACGTTGGGAGGAGGGTGTTATCTATGGAAGTGTCCGGGAGGAGGAAGAAAGGAAGACCTAGGATGAGGTGGAGAGATCGCATCAGGATGGACATGAGCGAGAAGAACCTGACGGAGGAATTGGCGCAGGATAGGCCGGAGTGGAGAAGTATCCGCAACAGCGACCCTATATAAAGAGGACTAATAATGCTGCAGAAGAATATATATTGTGTGTGTGTGTGTGTGTGTGTGTGTGTGTGTGTGTGTGTGTGCATTTCTCCTCTTTTCAGAAGAGAGAACACCGAGAAAAAACATGGAAAAAATGAAAATGCAAAGGATATTTCATATTTTTAAAATCCTCCTTTCCGGAACCACATTTAATTGGAAAAAAAATTTTGGTATTAAACCACAGAACAAATATTAAAATAATTTCAACAAATTTTGGCAAAATTCCACAATCCAGACGCAGTTTAGATTTAGTGTCCATTGGCCCTAATTACTAGCCTAACCTAACCAACTCTCGTAGCCTAATCGAACCTAACATAGCGTAACCTAACCTATTTTAACATTTTATTAACCTGTTATAGGCTCAAACTGTGGATGTTTTTTATTTTACCAGTATTTGGCTTTACTGGCTCCCATATTAATTAATTAATTAATAATCAGTGATTACCTTTACTTAATTAAAAGGTAACGTATGTCATTTTATGGGGAGTCGTTAAAAGTTTGGTAAAAGTGTTAAATTAAGTAGTATTTACATTGTGTACTAAGGTCAAAAATACAGTTGATAGCATCGTAAAGTAATAATTTGATTGGTTGAACTGTTGGTAGAAAATTTTACATTAACTAGGGCTCACTGAGACGGGCCAGGCCGTTAATTGAGCCATGCACCGAACCGGGTATAAAGTAGAAGCCCAACATCCAGCTATTTTGGGTTAATACCTTTTTGCTAGAGTTAAATATTCACTAACAATTGCAGAAATGGATGCCATTCCTCTTTTTTTAAGGGGAACCATTTGGAATAACTAAATTTTTTTTTTTTTAGTTAGATTTAGGAGGATTAACCCGTTTAAGGCCACAATTTTTTGTAGGCTTAAGTTATGAATGCGTGTATTTGAAACACTACCAATTTGTACCGGTCCTCCTGAAAGGGTTAAATGAAGAGGACTTTATCCAAAGACGAAAGGGTATTCTCGAGAAATTTGCACTCAGCCCACTTAAATCTACTGGTCGAATGTCACTAGAAACGGGTCTATCAAAGACCAGTATCAGAAGAAGCTTAAAAAAAGAGCGATGGCATCCATCCAAATTACGGGTGTTACAGAAATTGATTGAGGATGACCCGGACAGAAGATCTGAGTTTCGTGAATAGGGTATTGAACAATGAGAGAGAGATCCTGATTTTCCGACCAAAATTCTGTTCTCAGATGAAGCTAATTTTTATGTCAGGCGAAGCGAATAAACAACACTGCCGATGTTGGTCTCCAGAAAATCCCCATTGGATGGATGCCACACGAAGAACAGGGATCTTCGAGGGTGATGGTGTGGTGTGGTATTTGGGTACAACAATTGTTGAACCACTTTTCTTTCGTGGTCGAAAATGTCGAAATAAATGTAAGTAGACTTCAGTTTTTATTATTCACTATGGGTCCACTTAAATGGATCACCTTGTACAGTCAGACTCATTCTAATTGTACCTACAATATATATACACATCTATATATAGGTGTTTTTTTTTTTTTTTTTTTTTTTTAAATCCATTTTTTCCGTTTTGTCTTTCGGGAGAAAATGGATAAACAGTTATTGGACGAATAATATTCCAATGTTACATTATTTAAGGGGAGAATATACGATAAATTGGTACCCTCGTCCGTGGATTAATGGTTTGACGCTTTAGAGCGATACTACGTTCATTTTAACGTTTACGACGACAGTGTGAAGAGTCGGTTGGTTATTCATTTTTTAGATGATGAACATGGTTGCGCAAAGATCGTTTTACAGCCATAATGGTTAGGATGTTTTACTATATGGAACGCTTTTAGAGAGTGTGAATCAAATGTTTCAATCTGAATACTATATATATATATATATATATATATATATGGGATAAATTTCACAATCAAACAGGTGAAATGAATGAATGCTGCAAACCCACAAGGAAAGAGACCCTGACGAGGTGTAGCTCTGAATACACGAAAAGCCTTGGAATCATTTTTCTTTTTCCTTGTGGGTTTGCAGCACACACACACACACACACACACACACACAGTATACATATTCAAGATGAAGGTAAAGACGTAGAATGCTGAAGCCATGTTTAATTTGTTAAGTCCAATCGACAACGTTTCGGGTTACCTCACCCATCATCAGGCTTATCAAGAAATAAACTAAACTTAATAAATAACACAAAATCACAGTCAAAATAGATATAAATGGTAAAAAAACATTAAAAGATAAGAAATAAGTAAAAGAAAAATCAGTATAAATAAAATCAATAAAAGATATAAAACCAGTAAAAGGAAAAAATCAGTAAAAGTAAGTAAAAACACAGAAACGTACCTATAATGAGGCACATGACCTAAAAAAAAACTAGACAGGACAGGAGAAACAGTGTAGAAGGAAAACTTGGTTGGTTGTAAACTAATTAATATAGAGGGGGGAAAAAGCTAGAATCAATATTAAAACTGGGGTTTAAATATTTTATATAAAGGGATTAATAAATGCGGAGGGAGGATAAACAGTTAAAAGACTTTAATATTTTAAAATCATCTACAGTCACATCCACTTTGCGACTGATGGAGTGATTCCTAATGGCAGAGAATTCCTTCTTGGAGAGAACTTTGACAGTTCTATGGCTAATACTCATGTGTGAACAGAATCTAGCCTGCATTGAACGGACGGTACTTCCAGCATATGTTCCCTGGGAACACCCAGGGCAATTAAATAAGTATACAACCGAATAGTTCATCGCAAAGTTCTCTCCAAGAAGGAATTATCTGCCATTAGGAATCACTCATAGACAAGTTAAAATATTCCAAACACGAATAAACTTTAAAGGTTCACCTTGGAAATTTGATTGTTATATTTCAAGTTTTTACTCTGTAAATATAATTTTTAATTTTGCAGTTTTTATATTCCTTACACGTTGCAGTTATAAATGCTCGTGATTTTAAACTTGCCTCGCTACAAACTGTAACCTCAGTTTTACTGTAATCTAAATAATTGTTCCCTAAATAATTGAAATAATTCCCTAAATAATTGAAACTGTAAAGCCCATAGATTAAAATTATTATTTTTATTTGCTAATGCGAGAATGAGAGAATTTCATCAAGAAATTGTTTGCCAACAAACGCCGGAATTGTTTGGAAGGTTAAGTTATGAATGCGTGTATTTGAAACTTTATCAATATGTAGCGGTCGTCCTTTTAGGGTTAAAATGCGCGACTGTCCTTGAACACTTCAAAAGAATTGGAGAGAGAAAAAATAATTTAAAATAACTTTTTACCAAGTTCCCTGAGACAATAATGATGATGATTGGGGTTGTTTAATCTCATTCGCAACATCTAAGGTCATATGACGGAGGGGACCTACAGCTTTACGTGGGATCCGAACCACGGGTCGCTACATAATCTGGACGCGGAGGACGGTCTCCCATCCAACTACTATCCGACCCAATGATGTCGCTTAACTTCGCTCATCAACGTAGCCCTCCCTGAGGCAAAATAACGCGTAGTTGGATAGTTCACAGACGAGAAATTAATTACTCTATCCAGTAGAAAATGAAAGACACCATGACATAAGGCAGATTTTCAATCAGCTAATTAAATACATGAAGAAAAGTGAATCTATTTTAACGTGACTGTAATTAACTCTTCAATACACATTTCTCGTTAATGAGGAACACCATTGTCATTACCCAATTAATTTACTGTAAAGCCTCTTCCTTATTGAAAAAAAACACCCTCATTCAAGAATTTTTCTTTTCAATGGCGCTGAAGATGAGGCCACAATACATAACAATTAATTAAGGTAAGACCTTTTTACTTCTATGATACGGTCTTCATTGTCCCTCTCCAGCAACACACACACACACACACACACACTGTCGCTCATAAGTATTCGTACAGAGGAATATTTTAGTTATATTCGTCCTTATCTTTTTGTACCATGCACAGAAGAGTTATGACAAGTTTACAGTTCGTTTGTTAACATTTAACAAGTAAAAAATTAGTTAGGGGTAAAACATTATATGTTGGGGTTAAACTAATTTCTTTGTTAAATTTTTTGGATTACCTGAAGATCAGGGGCCCCCACCTGCTTTAGTTAGCTTTAAAGACTAACTAACGAAAATATCACGACCTAACCTAATCAATCGTCAAGGGCGTACAGTTGACCTAACGATTAGTTAGGTTAGGTCGTGATATTTTCGTTCGGTAGCCTTATGAGGCTAACTAAAGAAGGCTGGGGGCCCTGATCTTCAGGTGATCCAATTTTTCCAAATGAACGGTAAACTTTTCAGAACTATTCTATGCATGGTGCAAAAGATAAGTACAAATATGTATAACAAATATTCCTCTGTACGAATACTTATGTGCGCCACTGTACATGGAGTTAAACCCCAATAAAATCTCGAAAAAAGTCTGAGCCTAAAAAATTACTAATCAGAAAGGAATGAGTGCTTTTATTTAGAAACTATATATTTCTAGGCGAACTTCTTTCCGATATTGTATATATTCCTCTCTGTTTAATATACCCGCGATGGTAGACTAGTAGAGCGCCGGACCCTTAATCTGAAGGTTCTGGATTCGATTCCCGGCTTGGGCTTCGATTTCAGCGACTAAAAGCGATTCCCTGGGTCTTCCTTGGTGGGGTAGCGGAGTTCGGGTCCCACGTAAAGCCATAGGCCCCCTCCATCACGTGACCTTTATAGATATTAAGAAGACGAGTCCGGAAATTCAATATTTACGAAGCTCATTTCAACTAAGTTTTATATTATAGCGATAAGAGAGGAGGGCCAGAACTGGCACAGCGCTTAGCCAAACCAACGCCGCTCATCGCCCTAACTCATGCACTAATATTATGATACCAGCACCATCGGGAGTCGAACTTCCGACCTCAGTGTCTTTACTTTGCTTATAGGGAACCGGTGTCACTTAGACTTAGACATGGACGCTCCCCAGTTTCATATGGAAAGAAAGAAAAAGAGGTATTTGAGTGAGAAACTGGGAAACCAGTGGGGCTCGAATCCGACTCGCGTAATTTCAGATCAATGTTCTTATTACCAACCATACCATCCAAGTCCCCAGATTAGGTCCGTTTAAACGAGGCCAATATCTACGCTGTCTGACTGTGTTTCCCTCTTTCGAGCCCCTCGTTTTCAGAAAGCAAATAAATGATTTAAGTTCATTATCCAATAAGACACTCAAATGTATTCTCCATATAATATTGTGCGGTTATTGTGCTTGTAAAAGTATTTAGATTACTTTCGATATACAATATTTATAAGGCCGGCCCCGCACAGGAACGTCTTGCGACTCACGACTGACGACTCGGGGTCGTGACGACTCAAGTCGCGTATGAGTTTACATTAACAGAATGGGAGCCCCGCACACCGCAGCGACCGCGACGCGATTCCCCCGTCGTCACGACCCGAGTCATCAGTTGTGAGACGATCGTGTGTGCAGCCGGCCTAAGGCAATTAAATCATGAACGTTCTCGGTGGTTTTGGAATTTCATTTTTCAAAGGTTTAATTAAATGGATCCCAACTAATACCGAGGGGAAACTTCAAGGTTTTAAACTAAATTTCGTAAGTTTTCATGCATGTATGATGTACTTACTTGATTCAACTTATTGTTCATATCTGTTTGTATACGGTTAGTTTGTAATGGAAAATGGCTTTCTCCCCATACCGAGGAGGTACCAATGGCAACGGGTGCCACGGAAAATTTTCTACACCCTCAAATAGTGTACTTTCATGCATGTATGATGTACTTACTTGGTTCAACTTATTGTTCATATCTGTTTGTATACCGTTAGTTTGTAATGGAAAATGGCTTTCTCCCCACTCCCCTTCCAGAGCTTTCATAAAATTCAGAAAATATAAATTACGTGAGTATTCTTTAAGTGCAAAGAGAGAGAGAGAGAGTTACAAAGAGTTACAAGGGAAAGAAGTACCTCAAAAGGCCTTGCGGCCCATACCGAGGAGGTACCAATGGCAACGGGTGCCACGGAAAATTTTCTACACACTCAAATAGTGTGCAAGATTTGGTCTAACCTTTTCTTGAAATGATCCACAGAGGAACTGTTCACAACTTCTGAAGGTAAACTGTTCCACGTGTCACAGATCTCATACGTAAAGTAATTCCCACACACACTAGTCCTAAACCGTTTCAAATCCAACTTCCAACCATTGTTGCGAGTTGGGTTATCATTTAAACTAAACATGCTTCTAAAATCGACATCGTTGAACCCGCGTAAGAGCTTGAAAACCTCCATCAGTTGACCGCGCAGCATCCGAGTTTCCAGCCTCTCAATGTCTCTCCTGAGGGTGGGCGACCAGAACTGCACAGCATACTTCAGGTGCGGCCGAACCAGGGAATTGTACAGAGAGAGCACAATCTCCTTGTTCCGAAACTGAAATTGCCTCCTGATATAACCCAACAGGTTCTGGGCTTTCTTTTCCACCTCTACGCACTGTTTCGTAAACTTAAGGTCGCTGCTAATTAGCACACCCAAGTCCTTTTCCAAATCAGTGGCTTCGATATTACTCCCCAACATCGAGTAGTCCGACTTGGGATTGGCGTAGCCAATGTGCATCACCTTGCATTTACCCAAGTAAAACGGCATTTGCCATCTTTCGGACCACTCTCCTATCCTACCTAGGTCCGCACGCAGTTCCTCGATCGCTTCGGGCGTCCCAACATTGGCCCCAAGCTTGGTGTCATCAGCGAATTTGGCGATCCGACTGACGATGCCACCGTCGATATCATTTATGTAAATGATAAACAACACTGGTCCCAAAACGGAACCCTGAGGAACCCCACTAGTGACCGAGGCCCAACCCGAACTAGCCCCTTTAATTACAACCCTCTGCCGCCTATTCTTCAGCCAGTTTTCAATCCACCTACCTACTTCCCCACCGATACCCAGCGCGCGCACTTTCGCCATTAGCCGGCGATGAGGTACCTTATCAAAGGCTTTCTGAAAGTCGAGATAAAGTATATCAATCGCCCTACTCTTATCATACTCACTCAACATAACGTGGAAAAACTCGAGCAAGTTGGTGAGACACGACCTATGCCGTCTAAACCCATGTTGGGAGTCCCCAAGCAGCTTGTATAAATCCAAATGGTCAACGCTCCTATCGGCTGTTATCCCCTCTAATAGTAATTTACCTACAACTGAAGTGAGACTAATGGGACGATAGTTCCCTGGAGTTTCGTGATCCCCTTTCTTAAAGATAGGGGTCACGTTGGCTTCCCTCCAGTCACCTGGCCCGTCTCCAACGATTTGTTGAAGACTGTAGCCAGGTGGGGAGCCACCTGGTCGCGCACCTCCCGCAACACTCTGGGGAGAAACTGGTCTGGCCCAGGAGCCTTAAACGCGCTCAGTTTGTCTATTCTATCGGCAACGACTGTCGCGGCACACCGAACACTATCCAGGCCAGCACCTTCGTGCCTCACACCTGGCTCGGGGATGACGCGGGTGTCCTCCTTGGTGAACACTCCCGCAAAGTACTCATTAAGCAGAGGCTTGCCACCCGTAGTTCTTCGTTACGTTTCGCTAGCCTAACCTTCGCCTTCACTTCCCTAACCTTCGCCTTCACTTCCCTAACCTTCGCCTTCACTTCCCTAACCTTCGCCTTCACTTCCCTAACCTTCGCCTTCACTTCCCTACACAGGCGGACATACGCTTCAGTGTTCTCATGGGAACGACTGGCCTTCGCCCTCCTATACGCTACTTTCCTATTTCAGATAGCCGAAGCGATGTCACGACTGAACCACTTAGGCTGCGTTGAAGCAGGGGTAACCGATTTTGAGGGTATGGCAGCAGACTGCAGCACCATAAACTCATCCCGGAATGCACTCCACACTCCCTCAACATCGCCGCCGACCTCTAACCCCATCTCACCTTCGCTATCCCTGAGGCTAACAAAGTCCGCCCGCCGTAGATCGAGCTTACTGCCTCTCGAGTTACTACGCTTCACCCGAGGGACGCACACACGGAACCTAATCAGACCGTGATCACTCCCGCCCAACGATTCGTCAACGGTGAGGCCAGTGACGAGGTTGTCTTCGGTCGTGAATACTAAGTCTAGAACGCTTTCGCCTCGTGTAGGCTCATTGACCCACTGAGTGAGGAAGTTCTCATCAACAAAGTCAACTAGCCTCCTCCCTTCAGCATCAGCAGTCCTGTCTTCCCACTTTATGAGAGAGAGAGAGAGAGCCTCAGCCTCAAAGACCTTTCGGTCCATTCGGGGAGATTTCTGTTATTAAACTAGTGCATTTTTTATTCTAGCAGGAGTAGAAAACTGGTTAGAAAAGCATAAGGCTCTCTCCCCTCCCTCTCCGCAGAGGCAGGTACGGAAAAAAGTTGAAGAAAGTACCTTGATCCTGGAAAAGTGGAAAGAGTAGTGTGTGTGTGTGTGTGATTTATATTATCTGTTGTTCTCTTTCTCTACTGTTCTTACCACAAGCCAGAAAAAAGTCGATAATGAATTAACATAATCCCGCCTCCTTTTCCAAAATTCTTACAAGGAAGGAAATATTGAACGAAGGTGACATAGAAAGATTACAAAACGACATTGAAACATTATTCCAGTGGGCAAAAGACAACAATATGAAGTTCAACGAAGAAAAATTCCAACTTCTAAGATATGGTAATGACGACGAGCTACAGAAAAAGGGTTACAAAACTCTGCAAGCCAAACAGATAACACCAAATCCACAAGTCAGGGACCTTGGAGTAATGATGTCGTCGGGTGCAGAATTCAGAGAGCACTATAACATCAAAATTACAACGGCTAGAAAAATAATGGGAATCATCTAAGATAGAGGAAACGGAAGGTGAAGACTACTGGTCTTCACTACAATCACTGAAACTCTACTCTCTCGAAAGAAGGCGCGAGCGGTACACAATAATATACATATGGAAAATACTTGAGGGCTGTGTCCCTAACGTTAGAAATGAAATAGAAACAAACTGGAATGAGAGAAGAGGCAGATTTTATACGGTCCCAGCTGCGGTGGGACAAAGGGCCATGAAAACGAGGATGGAAAATACTCTCAGAATACGAGGCCCAAAGCTTTTCAATGTTCTACCAAAAGAAGTGAGGAATCTCCAGCACACCGAACTGAATAACTTCAAGAACCAGCTGGACAGATTCCTATGCAAAGTCCCTGACCAGCCATGCGTGGCTGGCTACGAGGGCAGGAGGAGATCAGACAGCAATTCTCTCCTTCACCAAATCCCGCAAATGAGGCGGGATGCTGCAGAGGGGTCGACCGTAGGTCGATCCTGAACCGTCATTCGAACTCACCTAAAGTCAGACCTAAAGTAAGTAATAAAAAAATGAAAAATTGATATCCAAATACGCTTCATTTTTTACTTGTTTTTTTTTTATACTTTTTCTTTTTTCCTTTCTCCTTCCCACTTTCTTTGTCTCTTCAACCAATGCATAAGACAGTATCATCCTTTCATCCTTCTCTTCTTTTTAATATGGTAATCCACATCCCAATTTGCAACCTTTCTAAAGCCTTTTAGAAGAACCCTCGATTACCTGAAGAAACGAAGCCTATTTCTGAGATTTTCACTGCATGCTAATTAGATTTTGATCCTTGATTTTAAGAATGCATTAGCTTCAGCCAAATTTACATAAAGAAGACGCGAAGATGGGGAGAGGGTACAAAATTAGGTGTTTGCGAGGAGACGGGTGGGGGCGGTCAGTCACGAGGAGGAGGGGAGGTCATGGTAGAGATGAGGGTTACGGAAATGGGGAAGTCAGGATTGTTTGTTTGTTTGATATTGCAAAAATAATTGGCTGAAAAATCTAAAGCTGTTCTTCGCTTTAATTCATTTCCATTTTTGTATTTCCTTTTCCATTCATTAGCATTTGTATTACGTTATTTTAACTGTTAATACCCGGTTAGGATAATTGCAAAGCCTGACATTAACCTCCAGCTACTTTTACTTCATTTTTTAATATTCTATTATTGGTCATTCGTTTTTGAAACGAAGTTGTTACCTAATTAAGTTACCAAATTAACTTCCCTAAGCCAGGTTAGGTTACTACTACTACTACTATTATTAATAATAATAATAATAATAATAATAATAATAATTGGAGTTGTTTAACCTCTTTCGCAACGGCAAAGGTTATGTGACGGAGGAAACATACAGCTTTATGTGGGATATGAACCCCGAGTCGCTACATCATCTAGATACAGACGACGGTCACTCATCCAACTACTTTTCAGAGCCAATATTGCTTAACTTCGCTGATTGATGGGAATCGTTGTTGCAACGCAGCCACCACCTTCAGGGTGTTCGAAAAGTCCCGTCACCCCCTACAAAATGTACATATTGTAATACCAATTTTTTTTTTGTGTAATTAATTGTATTTACATGTGATATGTGTAATTTAAGAAACAAGTCACTATCAACAATTTAGAGTGTTTTCACTCGAAAACTTCATCAACGACCTGTACCTTGATGAAGTACACCTTGCGAAAATTGAATTTTAAAATATCTGCAAACAAAAATGTAATTTTTATCTTTGGAAATGGACGAATTGATTAAAAAAATAAAAAATGTGACCTTTTTAATTTGTTCAATATTCGAGGGGTGGTCAGAAAATAAGTTTATACAGAGTATAATTTTGTATCTAAAGGACCTACATTGATTATGTTTGTATCAGGTGAATTTGTTAATCATTGTTGGCAACATTGCACGTCGATTCGGCTGCCATCTACCGTACATTGGTTATATGAGTCAGTTGAACATGGCGGCTCGACTGGAACAGTGCCCTGCCCTACGGAGCAGTTCAGAACGTTTGCGTTTAATGGCCGCTCGTAAACGTTCCAGCGTTGAACAATATGCAGCTGCATTGATTGTTGTGCCTTTTTTGCATGTAGTCTGCGAGCAAAACGCCTTTGTGGTCCCAAACACGGTAACCATCACTTTGCCAGCGAACCTCACAATCTTGAACTTCTTTGGTCGCGGGGACCCAGGGTGTTTCCATACCATGCTGGCACGTTTTGTTTCCGGAGTACGGTGATGAACCCGTGTCTCGTCTCTTGTGATAATGCGCTCTAGAAATTCTTGACCACTGACAGACTCGGAATATCGTTGCAGAAATGACAGGGCACTGTTCCACTCGAGTCGCCATGTTCAACTGACTCATATAACCAATGTACGGTAGCTGGCAGCTGAATCGACGTGCAGTGTTGCCAACAATGATTAACGAATTCACCCGATACAAACATAATCAATGTAGGTCCTTTAGTTACGAAACTATACGCCGTGTAAACTTATTTTCTGACCTCCTCGTGTGTGTATATATATATATATATATATATATATATATATATTATATATATATATATATATAAGGTGTCCCGTAAGTCCAATCTCGGAGGCTTTTTCCTCAAGAGTGTAACTTACTTCCATATTAGCCATTGCGTGTTGTTCTACCTTCAACAAAAAAAAGGTTCCAAAACAAGACATCAATTTGAACATTTATTTTAGTTCTAATGTATTACTGTTGTAAATTTAATAAAAAAAATATATATATATATATATATATATATATATATATATAACTTTTTTCTAAGATTTGTTTCTTTATAAAGTTAAGTGATTATTGTCACTTACTAGAAGTTGAAGTAAGGGCTAGGAATGAAGCAACAATAGAAATGGATTTATTTATAAGAAGCACAGACTTTCGGTTTATTCTAAGGTCTTCATTATATCCTCTCTATACAGTGAAGACAGAATTAATGAAAACATATGTCAGCTGTTACGTGTGCTTCATTTTAGAATTTAGTTTATATTCGGAAACTGCCTAATATATATATATAATATATATATATATATATATATATATATTATATATATATATATATATATGGGATGAATTTCCCAATTAAACACGTGAAATGAATGAATGATGCAAACCCACAAGGAAAAAGATAAATGATTTGTATTATATATACTGTGTATAATATTAGACTGAATAACAGCGTTCAAGCATAAGTTTGCGTTGTGACTTTATTTTAATTACTACTGTATTTAATATATAAGAATTTGATAGGTTGCCAAAGTTGTATAATTAATTAGAGCGATCTTAAGACCTTCTCCTGTCCAGATCGAGCTAAAGGTGCGTTTGTAGCTAGATTTGAATTTTTGGTTGCACGATTTAGTTACAAAGATATCGAAAACAATTTAGATTTTGTAACCAGATATACAGTTGCGCGAAAAAGTATTCATACCCACCCAAATTTCCCATTATTATTCTAAGTTAATTAAAAAAAATACTTGGCTTTCATCTTTATATGGCGATGATTAACATTTTAGTAAACAGAAACATTTTTGTAACAGTTGTATGAGGCCCTCTTAGGAAGAAGTGGCTAAGCGACAAAAGGGCGAAAACGCCAGAAAACGCAGTTAAACGTTGAAATATGTTCAAAAATTCAAAAGTTACGCCACTTTCAAATTGGTATAACGTTTAACTGCGTTTTCTGGCGTTTTTTCACATTTGTCGCTTAGCCACTTCTTCCTAGGAGGGCCTCATACGTAACATCGAAAATTAATGCGGATATTGTAACAGCATGAAGAACTACCATACCCTCTCCACTAATATCTCCTGTGACTACCTTTGGCTTTTATCGCTTGGACCAATTGCTTGATATAGTATTTAATAATAGTTTAGCACATGGTTCCTGAAGGATGTTATTCCATTCTTCAGTTGCACAGTCTTTCAAATGGTGCAGATTGGTGGACTTTCATTTTTGAACCGAGGTATTCAACTCTCTCCATAAATTCTCTGTTGGAATTAAGTTTGGTGATTGTCATTTGGTTTGTTCCTTCGCAAACAAGTCTTTGCCGATATTGAAGTATGACCCAAAGCAAATTCAAGAGCGTTTGATGTAAATTATAACAATAAGATCTGATGTAAAATTACAGCATATGCCAGGGGTTCTTAACCTTTTTGTGTACGTGGACCACTGAGGGACACCCGCTATGTCTGTGGACCATCTTCAGCGTTTATAAGGGGTGAAATCACAATCAAGAAAAAATAATACCACCCAAGCCCTTACTAGAGACGACAGTATTGATGGCAAAATATATAACAAATACAACCGTTTCATTATCAGTGGCCTTCATTATTCAGACTTCAGCCACCCTGAAAAAGCAACAATATTGAATTTATAATATAAAATTGTTAATGATCTGTATCAGTTGCTTCGTATGTTTATTTTTATCCTTCTGTGGACCACTGAGAAATGGGCCATGGATCACAGGTTAAGAACCTATGTTCTTAGCTAAAACAAAAGAAAGGAATCAAGAGACAAAGATAAATGCAATAGGTACGTAAAACATAGAACTTAGTGTGATCGCCATTCTTTTTAACACAGTATTCAACCTTACATAAATGTTTGATATCATTTTTGGAAATAGCTCGGCTGGGATGTTGTTGATTACCTCAAAGACTTTGGTCTTTAGGTCTTCAAGTGTCTTGAGCTTGGTAGAATAGATCCTGTCTTTTATGTAACCCCACCAAAAAAGTCAGCGGGTGCGAGGTCAGGTGAATATGGCTCATGAAGGGAGAATAGTCGCCCGGAAAAATGCTCCCTCAAAAAGTTGCAAGTTTCACAACCAATGTATGGAGGTGTCCATCCTGCTGAAACCATAGTGACTCTGGAGTAATGCAGTTATTTCCTTTACGGGACAAACTAATTAGTTGTGGTAAGTAGAAAGTTTGTAACATCTGACGATATGAATTTTGCGTTACCGTTACTGCTTTTCCAGTTTCATTCTCAAAGAAGTAGAGACCTACTTCACCATATTACCCAATAGCGACCCAAATGTTGAGTTTAGCAACACTACGTGGAAGCTCTATTGGAGTGCCAGCATGACTTTCCCAGTAACGAAAGTTTTGCTTATTAATCTCCCAAAACAGATGTACCTAACACTCGTCAGTGAAGTGGATGCGTTTCAAAAACTCAGGATCTTCAAGCTTTGCTAACATTCCTGTTGCAAATTCCATTCGTTTTTGTTTTTAAGCATTAGTCAATGAAGCTTGTGAATGAATTTTGTAGGGAAAAAGGTTTAATTTCTTACGAAGTATACGATGCACAGACGTTCGCGAAATACCTACTTCTACTGACAAACGTCGAATTGACTTTTGCCGACTGTGCACAATAATTTCATGAACCATATTTACCTGTTGCACAATTCTTGTTGATCGTCGCCTGCCACTATTACCCTCATGTTGATTGCTTACATTTCCTTTTGTTTGAAATTTCCTAACAATTCGTGATATTGTCTTTAAGTCGGGTGGATCTCTGCATTCATATTTTCTGTAAAAGTTCCTCTGCACTTGAGTCACAGAAACCACTCGACGATCTTGATTTTCTGTTCTATCCGCAAACGCGGCATCACTGTTTGAGGATTCAGCTATATTGCTTCATGTAAATTTAAAGTCATGTAGTCCTTAAAGGCCTAGTAAGGCCTTCGATGGTCTTACTACGTGGTATCGTCTTTTCCTAATTCGGAAAAGTTATTACTTTAAGTATAAAATTGTAAAAGAGCGGTTTTAATATATAATATTTAGGTATTGGTTATTAAGTAATTAAAAAACCGTCTGTTATCTTTCTAAAGAAGAAACACCAATAATAAAATATACACGCATCATAAAATAACGGGCAAATAAAAATAGGGGCATTTTTGGGGGGGACACACTATGTACAGGGTGGTCCATAAGTTCCAATCGGTTATAATTAAAGCTAAAAGCCATCTAACGGAGCTCTCACTGACGTAATCGATTACTAAGGAAAGAATATTTGTCGAGATTCTTATATTTTCCACTATGATTAATCAGTAAATATTTCTAAACTTATTTTAAACTTTTTACTTTGACTTTTTGTATTTTCGCTGTAAATATAACCAGTTGGGACTTATGGGCTACCCTGTATTTACACTATATATATATATACCATTATTTTAAATCATGGAAATCTTGGAATATATTCTGTGATATTATATCAAAGATTGTTTATGAAAAATTGCTCCCAAAAGGCTTCTTAAAATAATATGAAATTGTATAGATTAACTTTTCTTCGAGGTCATTTTAAGGTTTTATATACAAGTTTTTGTTAATGATGATATGGTTAACAATATAAAACGCATTATATACAAACGCGAGCATACATAAACATACAGTGTGTTAAAAAAAACCATGGAGTTATATAAGACCTTTTTCAATTAACTTTACATGTTTATGTATGCACGGGTATGTATGGTGTGTGTTTATATTATTATTACTAGTACAGTTCCCGTCACTTCGCTGACGGTTAGACAGGCTAAACTACAGAAAAGAACGCAGCCGTGAAAATTTTGAGCTTCACATTGTGTCAACATTTCTGAATCTGGTATCTCCCAAAACCTCCTCACCCCCATTCATGCAACTTGGGGGCTAACCCCCTCCCCCATTACCACCACCCCTCCCCATTTCCCCACCCCTCCCCCATTGCCCCCACCCCCACCCTTCCCCCATTACTGCCCGGGATAAATTTCACAAACAGAGGCTAAACTACAAAAAAGAACACAGTCATGAAAATCTTGAGCTTCACATTCCCGCCCTTAATACAATTTCTGAATTTTTTTCTCAATTTTTTCTCACAATTTCTGAAAGTGTGACGGACAGCTCTCTTATTATAATATATAGATTATCATTGTGTGTGTTGGGGTGAGGGTTAAGTGTGCGCTTGCAACGTGTAAAGGACTCAGTTTAAATGGTTTGCAAATATAATTTTGTTTTACCTCAAATCTACTCAAGCATATTCTTTCGTCAGTGAAATATTTCGTGCATGACGGAACATATACACGGGAATTGAAGCAGAGTAACTTTTGCTTTTCTATTTAATTAACTGTTTTCCATCAATTTAATTTCTTAATTAAAATTTAAATTACTGATATAACGTTTTGAATTTATTTTCACCGCAAGAAGTATTTTTTATCCCGTTTTCTATAACTCAAAAATAAAATGGTTAATTAAAATAAAAATGATAAACTTTTTAATTTAATTGTTTTATATTCTCACTTTTTTATACTAATTCTTCCGTTATGTCATAGTTTCGGAAAGTAGTTAAAAATCATTGGATTGCTTCTGTTCATGAAATTTTGCACGATTGTGTAAGGATACACGATTTATAAGGCCAAATATCATCAACACGATGATATTTCTGCGTGTCAGGATTAAAAAGCGCCAAGTCGTCATATACATACACATAGACGTGGCGCTTTTTAACCCTGACACGCAAATTTGGCTTTCAGTGATAAAATGATACCTTTTTCTAGTTAATAAATAAATAAAAGAAATCTTAAAAATTGTATTGCGTAGATTGGATTAAGTTGGTTTGAGTTTCATGTTATCTTTTATTTCAGTTTCCTCCATTGCGTAATTGAGTATATGAGATAATGTACGCGTGGTGTGAAAGCACTCTTGAAGCTATTCTTTCCAATAGACGTTTCATGTTTTCCTATAACTCTTCTTTCAACACTATTTCTGTGAGCAGTAGCTGGCGAAAGAACAACTATTGTTTCTGTGCGAAAGTTTTACATGTTTGCTGGCGTAAACATGATACGAAAGAGTTTAATTCCGTTACTTTAGTCTCTCTCTCTCTCTCTCTCTCTCTCTCTCTCTCTCTCTCTCTCTCATTGGGTTATATCAGGAGGCAATTTCAGTTTCGGAACAAGGAGATTGTGCTCTCACTGTACAATTCCCTTGTTCGGCCGCACCTGGAGTATGCTGTGCAGTTCTGGTCGCCCACCCTCAGGAAAGATATTGTGAGGCTGAAGCGAGTGCAGGCGAGGGCCACAAAGTTAATCCCTTCCGTTAGGCGTATGGGCTACAATCGACGGTTACGCGCCCTGAACTTGTTTTCGCTTGAAACTCGGAGGCTGCGCGGTCAACTGATCGAGGTTTTCAAGCTCTTACGCGGGTTCAACGATGTCGATTTTACAAGTATGTTTAGTTTAAATGATAACCCAACTCGCAACAATGGTTGGAAGTTGGATTTGAAACGGTTTAGGACTAGTGTGTGTGGGAATTACTTTACGTATAAGATCTGTGACACATGGAACAGGTTACCTTCGGAAGTTGTGAACAGTTCCTCTGTGGATCAGTTCAAGAAAAGGTTAGACGAAATCTTGCACACTATTTGAGTGTGTAAAGACATTTAGGACCTCAGTCTGCGGAAATTTCTTTTCCTATAAAATAGTTAATATCTGGAACCAACTTCCCTCAGAGGTTGTTTCCAGTCAAAGTGTAAATCTGTTTAAAAATAGGCTAGACAAAGTACTGAACACACTCATAGTTTAAGATTAAAACCTCAGAGAACTCTGCAGGAGTTCGCTTGCTCGGTGTCTCTGTGAGCAAGCTAAATATAGAGCTATTTATATATTCTCCACTTTCCTGTAAAATTTCCTTGGCTCCTTTTCCAGGGTCAAGGTATTTTCTTCAACCTTTTTCCGTACCTGCCTCTGACAGGGAGGGAGCGGAGGGTGGGGAGAGAGCCTTCTACTTTTCTATCCAGTTTTCTACTACTGCTAGGATAGTTGAAAGAAAAATAAACTTTTACAAAATTTTCCCTGGCACCCGTTGCTATTGGTACCTCCTCGGTATGGGCCGCAAGGCCTTTTGAGGTACTTCTTTTCCTTGTAACTCTCTCTCTCTCTCTCTCTCTCTCTCTCTCTCTCTCTCTCTCTCTCTCTCTCGGGAGTGTTCACCAGGGAGGACACCCGCATCATCCCCGAGCCAGGCGTGAGGCACGAAGGTGCTGGCATGGATAGTGTTCGATGTACCGCGACAGTCGTTGCCGATAGAATAGACAAACTGAGCGCGTTTAAGGCTCCTGGGCCAGACCAGTTTCTCCCCAGAGTGTTGCGGGAGGTGCGTGACCAGGTGGCTCCCCACCTGGCTACAATCTTCAACAAATCGTTGGAGACGGGCCAGGTGCCTGGTGACTGGAGGGAAACCAACGTGACCCCTATCTTTAAGAAAGGGGATCACGAAAGTCCAGGGAACTATCGTCCCATTAGTCTCACTTCAGTTGTAGGTAAATTATTAGAGGGGATAATAGCGGATAGGATCGTTGACCATTTGGATTCCTACAAGCTGCTTGTGGACTCCCAACATGGGTTTAGACGGCATAGGTCGTGTCTCACCAACTTGCTCGAGTTTTTCCACGTCATGTTGGGTGAGTATGATAAGAGTAGGGCGATTGATCTACTTTATCTCGACTTTGAGAAAGCCTTTGATAAGGTACCTCACCGCCGGCTAATAGCGAAAGTGCGCGCGCTGGGTATCGGTGGGGAAGTAGGTAGGTGGATTGAAAACTGGCTGAAGAATAGGCGGCAGAGGGTTGTAATTAAAGGGGCTAGTTCGGGTTGGGCCTCGGTCACTAGTGGGGTTCCTCAGGGTTCCGTTTTGGGGCCACTGTTGTTTATCATTTACGGTGGCATCGTCAGTCGGATCGCCAAATTTGCTGATGACACGAAGCTTGGGGCCAATGTTGGGACGCCCGAAGCGATCGAGCAACTGCGTGCGGACCTAGGTAGGATAGGAGAGTGGTCCGAAAAATGGCAAATGCCGTTTAACTTGGGTAAATGCAAAGTGATGCACATTGGCTATGCCAATCCCAAGTCGGACTACTCGATGTTGGGGAGTAATATCGAGGTGACTGATTTGGAAAAGGGCTTGGGTGTGCTAATTAGCAGCGACCTTAAGTTTACGAAACAGTGCGTAGAGGTGGAAAAGAAAGCCCAGAAGCTTTTGGGTTATATCAGGAGGCAATTTCAGTTTCGGAACAAGGAGATTGTGCTCTCGCTGTACAATTCCTTGGTTCGGCTGCACCTGGAGTATGCAGTGCAGTTCTGGTCGCCCACCCTCAGGAAAGATATTGAGAGGCTGGAGCGAGTGCAGGTGAGGGCCACAAAGTTAATCCCTTCCGTTAGGCATATGGGCTACAATCGACGGTTACGCGCCCTGAACTTGTTTTCGCTGGAAACTCGGAGGCTGCGCGGTCAACTGATCGAAGTTTTCAAGCTCTTACGCAGGTTCAACGATGTCGATTTTAGAAGCATGTTTAGTTTAAATGATAACCCAACTCGCAACAATGGTTGGAAGTTGGATTTGAAACGGTTTAGGACTAGTGTGTGTGGGAATTACTTTACCTATAAGATCTGTGACACGTGGAACAGGTTACCTTCAGAAGTTGTGAACAGTTCCTCTGTGGATCAGTTCAAGAAAAGGTTAGACCAAATCTTGCACACTATTTGAGTGTGTACAAAATTTTCCCTGGCACCCGTTGCCATTGGTACCTCCTCGGTATGGGCCGCAAGGCCTTTTGAGGTACTTCTTTTCCTTGTAACTCTCTCTCCTCTCTCTCTCTTCTCTCTCTCTCTCTCTCTCTCTCTCTCTCTCTCTCTCTCTCTCTCTCTCTCTCTCTCTCTCTCTCCACTGAAGAGTTACCCATGAATATCCCTGCAGCTAAATTTATTCAGAGAGACGGAACGAATTTAGACTACATTGTTTGTTCTCGTAATGGAATCCTGAAAGTTATCAATAAAATTAACACCAAGTTCCCTGGTCAGTTCTAGGACCGTCTTTGCTCACTATTTACATAAACGTTATGACATTGGTGTATTTAGTATATTTCAAAATTCGCCGACTGTGTAGGCAGTATGGAGGGTGTCGTAGGAATTCAAAGAGACTTAGATCGGTTCTCTGAGTGGTCAGGCACTTGACAAATGCATTTCAACGTAGACAAATGCAAAGTGGTGTACACGGGGGCCAGGAACCGATGTGCTAACTATTTGTTGCATGGGCAGGAACTTGCAATATCCAATTTGAAAAGGATTTTGTTTATTTATAAGTAGCGATCTTAAGTTCTCCAAACATTGCGTTGAAAAAAAGTGTAATAAAATATTAAGTTATATTAAACGGTAATTTTTGTACCGTAAGAAAGACGTTATTATTTACCCTCTCTACAATGCATTGGTTAGGCCCCACCTCGAGTATGCTGTACAGTTCTGGTGCTCACCCATGAGAAAAGACAGACAAAGGCTTGAAAATGTTTAAGACAGAGCCACTGAACTAATTCCGTCTGTTCGTCACAAATTATACGATCGCAGACTCGCTGATCTTGATTGATATTCCTTAGAGAAACGTTGGCTCAAAGGCGAGCTTATCCAGTTCTTTGAATTTCTAAATAGGATCGACAACGTCATTTCCAGCACCTCTGTCAATATGCTTAAAAACAACCTTTTAGACAATCTCATTAAGTAAATCTTACTTTTTTACTTTTATGATCAGTGAAGTGGATTTCGGTTATAAAGCTATATTAAATACATTGATTTCTTTATCATGTATATACAGGGTGGCGCAAAAGTCATGCATCATAGGAATTTTCAGTGTTGACTATAATATATATATTATAATACTATATATAGGGTGAACCAAATGTAGGTGGACAGTAAATGATAACGTTTATTTGAGAATACATATTAATTTTTTTGTATACTATAATACAAAATAAAATTTAAATAAATTTAGTTATAATATTTAATATAATATAACACAAACACCATAGTTATAATGAACACCATAGTTATAATATAATATAACACAAACCGTATTCAACCTACTGTCCACCTACTTTTGGTTCACCGTGTGTATATATATATATATATTTTTTTTTTTAAATTCTGTACCGATTCATCGATTTGTTATACCTGGTATTCCATACATTAAAACCAAGCTCACCCTCTCGTCTATTATTAATTTCGCAGCCATTCCCTACCTAAAAGAAAAAAAATAATAGTCAACACTGAAAATTCCTATGATGCGCGACTTTTGCGCCACCCTGTATATGTAGGAATGATTCCATGATTCCATGATGATATTTCCAGTCTCCAATCGTTCTACAAAATTTCTTGGCAGTTTTACCTTCGCAAATTGCTGAGTATTTTCTTCTTTCTTATTTCCAAACCTGCCAATTTTGGGCGGGGTTGTTGAGGAGGAAAGAAAGACTTCTTGCTGTTCTCTGCTTGTATCGAGTTTGTCTGCGGCTGTATAAAAGCCATGGGGACGGAGTGCCACCTCGAGTTGGCTGAGAAGCTGTTGTTGAATGCGCAACACACCAGTTTTCGCTCTAAACCAGTGATGGGCAACCTAGGCTAGCGAGTGGGCCGCATGAGTGGCTTTCCTTCATCTCAGTGAGCTGCAAGATTAAAAATGTGCATGTGCGCTAAACATGGCCGAACCAATATGCTTAAATACATTTAATACACTCCGAATATTTCATAAAGAGTTAGAGAAAATTGTTATTTATATATTAACTAGTACAGTTCCCGCCGCTTCGCTGACGGTTAGACAGGCTAAACTACAAAAAAAGAACCCAGCCGTGAAAATTTTGAGCTTCACATTGTGTCAACATTTCTGAATCTGGTATCTCCCAAAACCTCCTCACCCCCATTCATACAACTTGGGGGCTAACCCCCTCCCCCATTACCCCCACCCATCCCCATTACCCCACCCATCCCCATTACCCCACCCATCCCCGATTACCCCCACCCCCACCCTTCCCCCATTGCTAAACTACAGAAAAGAACAGTCATGAAAATCTTGAGCTTCACATTGCCGCCCGTAATACAATTTCTGAATTTTTTTTACAATTTCTGAATTTTTTTCTCACAATTTCTGAAAGTGTGACGGACGGACAGACGGACAGCTCTCTTATTATAGTATAGATTGAATTGTGATCAACTTCAAATAGTAAAGCAAAAGAAACATTGGTTAATATTCGTTTTTTGACCCAGTCACACCCAGCTATAACAGCAATATATATTGAATAACCAATCAAAACTGAATAAAAAAATATATATATTATCTTGTGCAAATTTGTATAAAATGTACTTTTTTTAAAAAAATATTTTCTACTTTCTAATATGTATGTATATAAATTTCGGTGGGTTTGTTTATTTGGGCTACCTTTTTGGACTTTTTTGGAGATTTTTCTTGGCTTTTTTTTGGCTACTTTTTCTTGGCTTTTTTTTGGCTACTTTTTCTTGCTTTGGCTACTTCTTTCTGTTTCTGGTTAGTGTGGTGATTTTCGTTCTACTGGTATGACGTGTCAATCTTGTGAACTTGATTTCGAAGACCTAATCCGCCTTGTTGGCCTCGATGAAGATAAAAGTTTAGATGTTTTTTCCAATCACGGCATAATTCCGACATCCGTGATTTGCCCTAAATGTAATACTGCCTCTATTTTAAGACAAGACTCGAAGGTGTTTAGGTGCCGTAAAAAAAATCCAAAAAATAAGCGTGAGTGTGGATTTACTGTTTCTATCTTTAAGGGCACATGGCGTCCACATTACCGGAAATATTTCGCACGATACTTGTTCCTGGCAGAACATCCTGACGATTCTACAGTTCTGCATCACTTCCTTACTGCAATTGCAGAACTATATCCTCCAAAATAAGGTGACTGGTTAGGTTAGGTGGTTTAGGTTAAGTTAGGTTAGGTTGTGTTTAGCACGAATGCAAACTTTTCTGGTCGATTTTGAGGTGTTTTGCACGAATCTGCCATCCGTTTCCTGTGCAAATGCGTAGTTTTCGAGATGACGATATCTCGAAAACTACGCATTTGCACAGGAAACGGATGGCAGATTCGTGCAGAGCACCTCCAAATTGACCAGAAACGTTTGCTCTCATTATAAAAAGAGACTGGGTCAAAAAACGAATAATTACCGAAACATTTTTTATGCTTACCTTACAATTTGATGCATCATAATCAATGCGACGTCTGATTGGATCTTTCCTTCTTAAGCTTCCTCAGAATAGGAGTCAAAGATGTGCAGACGCATCGCAATTCAGCACTGAGGTTTCCATCCGTTAATCTGTTGTGCTTCTTGCATTTGATGTGTCCCATAGCAGAAAATGTATGTTCACATGTATATGTAGAACGAAAGATTGACATCAGCTTTGCAACGCAATGCCTGAGAACTGGCCCGAATATTCACCCAAAGTTCTCGTATACTTTCCCTTTTCAACTTGTTAATTTCGTCTTCGTCTAGGGCACGAACGTAAAGTAATTCCTCCTCAAACTTCCTTTTATCAATCCCCAGCCTTTGACATACTATGCCAGATTTGTTCAAATCAAATTCAAAATTTTCATTCATGTGGACAATCGTTAGTAAAATGTCTCTTGGGCTGCACTCAGAAACCTGATGGGTCGCAGGTTGCCTACCACTGCCTGTCTAAACGCTGCTCATAAGAAATTAACACTTGCTGAAATGAATTTCTGCAACTTGTAATTATGATAGTTCACCAGATGCAGGATGTAAACTACAAATAATAATAGGTCACTAATCTTTTTTTTTTTTTTTTTTAAAGGAATATATAAGCACACCGGACAAAAAATTAGTCACCCCTAATAGCACCGATAGTAGGAAGTTCAAGGTCACACAGAGGGCGCTGATGTAGCATTGGTAAGTGACAAGTAGCGGTGACGTAGCACACAGGATCAGATCTGTTTCGTGAGGTGGTGAAGAACAAAGTGTGTGTTGGATATAGTCTGCAAAATGGGTCGTGAGGCAGACGTTACTCAGTGGCAAAAAGGAGCCATCGTGTTTGGCAGAGCCCACGGACACAAAATGTCTGAAGTAGCCCAATTTGTTGGTGTGTCAACGCGTACTGTCCAGCGAGTTTACAAAGAGTGGTGTAGTTCGCAATCAACTGACAATCGACGGCGTAACTGTGGCCGGAAAACAATTCTCGACAATAGGGGCCGCCGCCATGTTTCTCGTCTAGTAACTGTAAATCGTTTTCAAACCAGAGAACAATTGCTCCAAGAAACCAATGAGGTTCTCCAGCGACCAATTTCCGAACGGACATTGCGACGAGAACTGCATGCGATGGACATCTGGAGCAGGGTACCACGGAAGAGGCCGCTGTTAACAGCAAGTCACAAATTGGTACGTTATAAATGGGCTCAGAGGCACAAAAACTGGACTGCGGCAGATTGGAAACGTGTAATTTGGTCCGATGAGTCCCGTTTTTGTTTGTTCTCCAATGATGGGAGGCGACGAGTACATCGCAGGTCCAATGAAGCCTTTAATCCTGAATGCGTCGAAGGTGTTGTTCAGGCTGGAAACAGAAAGTGAAGCGCAGGAATAGACACCCACGGACTCTGGCGGAACTTCGGGACCGGCTGATGAACGAGTGGCAGCAAATCGATGTTCAGTACATGCACAACCTCGTAGAGTCTCTGCATCGCCGGATTCGTGCGGTTATCAAGGCCAGAGGCGCCGTCACACGTTATTAGGTACATTCTGAGAGGGGTGACTAATTTTTTGTCCGGTGTGCTTATATATATATATATATATATATATATATAATTATATATATACCGGGTGGACGAAAAAACCTAGACACTTTTGTTTTTCCTACAAATTTCAAACTAGTCAAGCTAATACACCCAAATTAGTACAAGATGTAGCCAATAATATGGTTATCATGTGCTGAAAACCTTAGTTAATTATCTTTGGCCGTTTCTTAATTATAAAAAATTTAACTTGACGAAACAAACAGCGAGATTTTGTGAAGCTGACTACGCGCTTGGATGTGTCAGATGTTCGTTACAAAACAAGCAGTTTGCGCATGCGCACCTAAGACAATGATAAGTGGCCACATGGCGAATTGGTAGGCTAGCAGTGTCAGATTTCTTTAAGAAGTGTTGGCTGATGGAATGTTTTTTCTTATTTTTTTTCTTGTGGTGTTAATTAAAATTCTATCGTAATGGTTTTAAGTAAAGAAGACTTAGCTGTTATAAAGGCATGTTTTGCCGAGAAGGGATGGAGTGCTAGAAAACTAATTAGGGAGCTTCCGGGAAAAAATTGGAAAAGAAGTACAGTACAATACGTAATAAATAAAATTAGACAATTAGGATCAACTGACACAGAAAACGTGGCAGCGGTTGTCCGCGTACTGCACGACTCGAGAAAACGAAAGGTACGTTGAAGAGCATGCGTTGTCGCAGGAAAATAATCCTGGTACTCATCTTTCGCAGAGAAAAATGGCGAATAATTTAAATATTTCGCGCAACATTGTCCAAAACATAATGAAAAGTAAAGGAATCAGATCTTTTAAAAGATTGAGTGCCCCCAGAATAACAAAAGAAGCCATGGGAAAACGGCTAGAAAGGTATAATTCTTTGTACAGGAAATTTAATTTAGCAGACATTAAACGCATGTTTTTTCAAGATGAGTCCGACTTTACATTAACTGTATCAACAAATCGACAAAACAACCGAGTCAGTGCATTAACTTCAAAATCGGAAATCCCGCCAGACCGTCTTTATCATCCAATTTCACGATTTTCCAAGAAATTAATGGTATCTTGTGTGTTCTTGTGGTGTTTCTTACAATGGAAAAACCAAATTATTCTTTACTGATCCACAGAAAACAAAAATGAACTCGCAAAATTACATTGAAAACACCGGAGAACTTTTATCGAAAGATTTTATTTTTGTTCAAGACAATGCACCATCTCATTCAGCCAAGGCAACCCAAGAATTTTTGATGGCGAACATTCCTGAATTCATAAAAAGTGAAGAATGCCCACCAAATTCTCCTGACTTAAATTCTCTGGATTACTTCGTGTGGAATGAGCTGAAGTCATTGGTGTACCATGGTCGCAGGGAACCATTTTCAAACCTGGACGCACTTAGACAAAGAACTGAAATTGTTTGGCCTATGGTGTCCCAAGACAAAATCAAGTCATCCATAGGTCAGTGGGAGAGTACTGGCCGTAATTCAAGAAAATGGGGGGCCAATACAACATCGATTTCAATAGTGTAAGTTTTATATGAGTTGTAATTTTTAGCACATGATAACTATACTATTGGCTACATCTTGTACTAATTTGGGTGTATTAGCTTCAGTACTTTGAAATTTGTAAGAAAAACAAAAGTGTCCAGGTTTTTTTTCGTCCACCCGGTATACTGTATATATATATATATATATATATATATATATATAATATATATATATATATATACATATACACACAGGGTGTCTCATAAGTCCGGCATCATAGGAGAAATTCATAATTTTCTATTTCTACAAACCATAATTTATGCTCGGGATGCCAATTTCCCGTCCACCATTCTGTTCAGTGACGAGGCTGTTTTTTATGGAAATGGTGAGGTAAATCGACAGAACACCCGCTACTGGTCTCAAAACAACCCTCGCTAGTATACCTCTTCAAAGGAACAAGGTGCATCTCGGGTGATTGTATGGTGTGGCATTTGGAAGGATCGCATCATAGGCCCCCTCTTTTTCGATGAACATGTCACTGGAGGCACCTACCTACGTATGCTCAAGGAAGAAGCATTTCCCAGTGTCTTGAACGAAGAAGGAAATTTCCCAACATGGTTCCAGCAAGACGGCGCTCCTGCACATTACAGCACCCAAGTAAGGGAATACCTGTACCAACAATTCCCTGGTCATTGAATATGTCGAGGGCCTGTGGAATGGCCAGCTAGAAGCCCGGATCTCACGCCACTAGATTTTTACCTTTGGGGCTATTTAAAAGCGCTGGTATACACAGAGAAAATTAGGAGTGTTGAACATTTGCGGCAGCGCATTATTGGGGCATGTAACAGTGTAACACCATTACTCCTGACATCACTCACCGTGTGCTTCCTGACTGGGCATCACGTCTGAATTTGTGTATTGAAAACAATGGTGGACAATTGAGCACGTTCTGTAAATAAAAGCTTTTGTTTTACCTTTTTTTATTATTTTTCGTATGATGCCGGACTTATGGGACACCTGTATATATATATATATATAATATATATATATATATATATATATATATATATAATATATATATATATATATATATATATATATAATATATATAAGCAAGTTGTGTGTGATTCTGTCTGTGAGTCTGTCTGTCCGTAAACTTTGGGTTTCTAAAAAAGAGCTTAATTAGTGGTTGGTTACTGGGGAGTCGATAGTTTTCAATTCAACTCAATAAAACACAGAAAAGAACTCAGCCATGAAAATATTAAGCTTCACAAATCTTGATACAATGGGTTCGGGATGTGAAGCTTAAGATTTTCATTGCTACGTTCGTTTATATAGTTTCTATTGGCACCCTCAGTAACTGGGGGTCAATTATTCGGTCAATAAAACTATAGAAAAGAACGCAGCAATGAAAATCTTAAGCTTCACATCCGAACCCATTGTATCAAGCAATGAAAATCTTAACTCGAGTAAAAACTTTCAACCAATCCGGATACATGGTGTTTACAGACAGGACTGCCTTTTTATAATAATTAATAATATTATTCTGGATGAGAGAATCCAGCAGTGTGCAACATTTGGCAAAATAAGGCGTGCTATTTTCTCTTTTCCTTTGAAAAATTTGTCGTCTTCGGCGCATCATTATTGTATTAAGTGCGCTGAAGAAAATAACTAAGTTCATTTCAGTCCGGAAGAAAGTAAGAAACCCTTTATTAAAATTATTAATAAAATAAAAGTTAAAAATTTAATACAATCACCCCACCCCAAGCAAGTGCTGGGCATAACAGCTAGGCTACTATATAAAAGCAAGTTGTGTGCGATTCTGTCTGTGATTTTGGGTCTCTAAAACGAGCTTAATTAATTAATTGGTTGGGTGGTTAGTTAATTGAACTCCCAGTAATTGGGAGACTGCAGGCCCCCCAATTACTGGGAGTCTCCCAATTACTGGGGGTTTAATTATTTGGTCAATAAAACTATAGAAGACAACGCAGCCATGAAAATCTTGAGCTTCACATTGTGTCAAGATTTGTGAAGCTTAAGATTTTCATGGCTGCGTTCTTTTCTATAGTTTTATTGCGGTGCTGAGGCCTTCGAGCCCAGTAATTGGGGGTGGGTGGGGCTGGTCACACGTATATTTGTTTGTTACTCGTCAACCCCATCTACCCTACGAAGTTTAGTGGAAATCGATTGAGAAACGTAAAAGTTTTTTCTGTGGACAGACGGACAGCGCTAGGTAGGCCTATATGTATAATATTTTTAATCAAAGGAGTGATACGACGAAAAATAAAAAAAATATTTGAATAATTAAAATTTAATGCAATCAGCCCACCCCAAGCAAGTGCTGGGCATAACAGCTATAGAAATGGCTTTACAAAACTAAAATTACCTCCAGAAAAAACAAAAATACTAAAAACAACTTGATTATCTAGCATGTAAGCCTAGCAGCGTGGACAAAACAGGTTAAGTCGCGATATTTTCGTTAAAACTAATGAAAATATTACGACTTAACCAATCGTCAAGGGCGTACAGTTGACCTAACCGGGGATTCCGTGATATTCTAACTTCATGTTTTTTCTCTTAAATTTCTGGGAAATATCGGGTACCCTAGCTCGTCTACTATATAAAAGCAAGTTGTGTCTCTTTCCGTTAACTTTTGGGTCTAAAAAGAGCTGGATTAGCTAAACAGGGCCCTACGGATGGTGCTGCCAGTAATTGAGGTGGGTGGGGACTGGGGGGGGCCCAGTAATTGGGGACCGCAGCACCCCCAATTACTGTCGGTTCAATTATTTGGTCAGTAAAACTATAGAAAAGAACGCAGCCATGAAAATCTTAAGTTTCAAATTTAATACAATCAGACCACCCAAACAAATGCTGGGCATAACAGCTATAGAAATGGCTTACAAAAACTAAAATTACCTCCAGAAAAGACAAAATACTAAAACAACTTGATTACCTGGCATACGAGAGAATACAAACAATAAAAATTAAGAGCAATTGTACTTACCTGAGGTACGATAATTTGCACAGAACAATGAATCTCCAATTTCGCAAAGTCATCCTGTACGACAGCTGCATGATAGAAAGAAAGGAAAAATCATTCTGAAAGCATAAAATTTAAAAATTTATTTAGTCTCATTCAGCGGGCGGACGTAAAACAATCACATGATCTGCCGAATAATTGAAAAAAAAAGAGAGGGCTTGGGAGTTTCGGTCGGAAGCTGTCCCGGAGTCTTCTGGCTGCTTCTGGGTTTCGTGAAAGATTCAAATTCCAGCTGTAGTAGGTTCGGCTCTAACTCCAAAATGGTTTGTGCTTTCGACGGAATTTGCATCGGTATGTCTTGTTCATAATCGTTCAACACATTTATTGTAAACTCTCTCAGCGGCTTTTACAATGTTGTATCAAGCTAACCTTTTTGACTGCGGGTGTGCACGCTATCCAGGTAGTTTTCAAATTAATTAATGATAACGTGCAAGGCAAAATCAGGATTGATTTTGGGATGTGTTCTACCGAATCTTTACCCAATGAATATCATTAGAATAAATATAGTTCTTAAGGTAAGGCTGAAAATTCAAGATTGAGCACCACAGTTCCCCCTTCCCCTACGGTTTGATAGATGGTTCGTGCATTTTCCTTAAGTTAGCCTAGTCAGACATACTTGAGGCCTAGAAATCTTAGACTATAAGCCAAATAAATTCTATCGTAACGAGTAAACTAAAGTAGCTTATCCGATTGTTGTTCTAATCCACAAGATGCCTGTGTTTAGCAAAGTATTAAGTTTTATTTATATTACGTTACACTTCATTTGGAAAACATGAAGCCACTTGGGTCTGTCGAGGTTGAGCGTAGGACAAAAGCCCCCTAGGACAAAAGCCCCCTAGGAAAAATAATAATAATTTTTTTAATCATTATTTTTATTCTTTATTATTTACAGTTTAGGTTATATTTATAGTTTAGTTTATGTTTATAGTTTAGTTTATGTTTATAGTTTATGTATTTTGGCTCTCGTCATTTTCGTTTAAACTAACGAAAATATCACAACTTAACCTAACCAATCATCAAGGGCGTTCAGTTGACCTAACCGGGCATTCAGTTGACCTAACAGGTTAATACTGGTTATTTCACCTAAATATCTTCTGATCTTTTCAGATTAGATGTGACACCTGACTCGCCCTACCCAGCAATTTGTCCTAGGGGGCTTTTGTCCGGACCCGGTCAAGGTTATCCAAGTCATAAACTAGATTTTATAATAAAACAATCCTTAAAATTGGAACTTGTACTTCCAAGGCGAAGAGGCGGGTTAAAGTAGACATTTTGGATTGGATTGTTCACATAATTCTCGTATACTTTCCAGGTATTAATAAGACTCGTGAAATTTAAGGTCTCTCCTCAGATAACTTGGTTTCTTAGTCTTATCTGTTAGATTAGGCTCCTTTCTTATCACTTCTTTATCAGCAACCACCTTTTTTATTTCCGTCTGAGAGAGACTCCCAAATCTAGAGTAAAATTGTTATCGAGCAGTGAAGTAATAGGTCCAATCCTAAACAATGTTATGAGAAATCTTAAATTTTATATGTAGCGATTATGGTCATTGTAACTGTAGATGGTGGCATTGCTGGGGTCAGTGTTTCGGCAAGATATTCACTTTTCTTTTATCGGCAAGAACGATATAACTTTATAGAGTACTAATTATTATTATTTTTTTATTTTAAAAAATTCGGCGATTTTATTTCCTATGCTTTATTGAAGGAGCCATCATTGCCATATGTCCGTTTTGAAACACACACACACACACACACACACACACACTCATTAACTTAATGTAATTGTTAAAAAACATCGAGACCAATAGTGCTTATGATTACAAAACGTATTTCAATCTTCTTCACTCAAAAAGTACTTAGAGAAAATTGTCACTGCATTTATCTGAAACGTATGACGACATCTCTCTATAATATGAAGAAAAATATTAAAAAAGTTCTGTATTTTAAAAAGGTTCTTCCACTAAACCCGAGTGATTTGAAGAAGAAAAAAGAACCTTTTAAAACCACGAGTTTTTGAAGCAAAAAGTTTGGAAAAGTTATATTGTGGGACTTTTTTTTTTACCAGGAAGGAGGAGGGCCCCTGCTTGGCGATTATTGAAATTGGTAACTTTATTCAAGTTTTTAAAATTATTTTTATGAAATTTTCCTTTTTGGTTCACCCTGTTAATTCCTCGTTTTTGATATCCTTCAGATTTAATTAAATTTCATAATTCTTTCCTTCTTTAATATTACATGTTCTGATAGTCTCCCTTTCACTAGGCTGACCATATTTTCTTGAGACAAAAACGGGACATTGGGATGGCAAAAAAGGGACGGGGATTATGTAATATTCTGTATTCATGAAAAAGTAAGTACATAAACGGGGACAAAATTGACATTTTTATTAAAACGACGGGACGGCCAGGAAATATATAAAAAAATGGTACTGTCCCGTTCAAAACGGTACGTATGGTCAGCCTACCTTTCACACTTCCCAAACGGATTTCCTCTGTGAGGTGAGGGATTCCTCCTGCGGAAAGCGATTTTTTTCTTTTATGAAGATATTTGTTACGCAAAATGTTCACGTGTCCTTCATAAGTTGAAGTCTTTATCTTGAAGGAAAAATGTTCTAAATTAAAAAATGGAAAGAAAATGTCCAACGAGATAAGTGAAGTGGTTAAATTTTGCTGAAAAGTAGAGTGAGCTTTGCTCAAAAAACTTAAAAAACATTTTTGTGTCAAACGATGGCGGTATGTAGGAAGTAATCATATGTGACTGACTAAGGTGTAGTTGTCCCAAAATGTGCTTTACCACAAAAACGAGTTTTTACCGTGAACCATATTATGAATTTTAATACATATCTGATGGCTTAACTATATCGCAAACTCGAAAAATTGCATATTTACCCGTAAATTCTGGCAAAATGGCAACAATTTCCTGAAGTTTGTTCCGCAGCCTCCAGCTGTACCAATACACCTGCAGCTAAACATGAAGGGTTTACATTGTAATTAATCGTAATTATGACTACTGTGTACTCGTAGGAGACACGCACTTATCCCTTACCCTTTCGGGGTAGGTAAATGGTAAATGACCCAATGGCTGTAGGTGCTGTGTTATACCATTCTATCCGAATTCTTTCAAATGTGTCGAGCAGCTCGGCGATCAAATGTTGCTCTAAATCTAAGTCTTCAAACTCGCATCTGAGAAATCCGCCAATGAGAATCACAGAGGAGGAAATTCTTCAATCGATATATTCCCATTTCGGAACACTCATTCTCGGACATGGCTTTCCCACTTTGACTCAGGTTAGATTAGGTTAGTGTTAGATTGGGAAATATTAACCATTTTCATTTGGAGACTACCGCGAATGTGGGTGGGAGTGACTTTCTCAAATGCAGAAACTTTTCTCAGATATCGATTGAGAATGCACAATTCTCAATTCCGGACTGCGAATAACTTGAAAACAATTAAAAGTGATGAGTGTATGCGCGCGCGCGTAAGCAACTGGGTATAAGTGAGGTCGAGTGTGTGATAATTCACGAATGTACTGGGGTAATTTTTTTAGGTAACATTTTTAGTACGTCGGAACATTAAAAAAGATGTGTATTAAAACCTCATCTTTTTTATTGTCGGGAAGAAGATATGTTTGTCGTGATTAGGTTAGGTTAAACTAGACTAGACTAGACTAGGTTAAGGTTAGGTTAGGTTAGCAAGTACCTCATTATTTAATGTTTGTACAATCCTCCCCCCCCCCCCTTCGAACCTTGAATTACGCCGAAATACTTATCACGCCCTTCTTGGATCGATGGCATTAGAGGTTAGGTTAAATTAGGTTTGGTTAATTAATTATTGTTTTAGGTATGTGAATCTGAAAATAGTCGGTACCTCACTTATGCGGAGATGCACACACACACACACACACACACATATATATATATATTTGTGTGCGTGTGTGAAAATAATAGATGCATAGCTAAATTAAACAGGTATATATATATATATATACAGGGTGGTGCAAAGTCTGGACCCATAGGCAATTTACTATATAAAAAATATCTTTCGATTTTTATAATCAGTGGTTTACGTTAACAAACCAAGAACAATACAGGCGCTAAAGGATAACATCACAACAGAAATTGAAGCCATAAGAACGAATATTACTATGCTTACAAATGTGCAAAGGTCTTGTGTCAACCGAGTAGAAAAGTGTTTGGAAGAAGATGGACATCAATTCGAACACTTATTGTAAATTCTGAACTAGAACGTTAAATTTAACATAATTTAGTCACTGGTGTATGGTTAATTAAATTTCATTTCATAATAAACCTCCTGCAGGCCACACTTTTTTTCCATATAAACTGCCTATGGGTTCAGACTTCTGCACCACCCTGTATATATATTCATATATATATATATATATATACAGGGCGTCCCAAAAAAATGTATACACACTTTAACAGCTGATAGCTCAATTGATGTTTCTTTCTTTCCAAGTTAAACCCATTAGAATTAATAATGGCAGTCAGACTAAGCTTTGAACAAAGGAAATTCATTCTAAAATGCTACTGGAAGTGTGAAAACGCAGTTGAAGTGCAAAGACAGTTTAGGAGGGAGTTTCAAACAGATCCACCAACGCGACTTACCATCACTCGAATTAGAGGTAAGTTTGAAGCCGATGGAACTGTTCAGAATGTCCACAAGAAGCGTTCCGGAAGACCACGGACATCGACAAGCCCCACAAAGCAAGAAAGAGTACTGGAAACGTATCACCAAAGTCCAAGAAAATCTATGCGGCAAGCGAGTCGTGAGGTAGGAATTTCAGAATCGTCTGTCCAACGCATTTTAAGCGCTGTCAATGGAAAAGTTACATTCCAAGATTAGTCCATGCTATTAATGAAGATGATCCGGACCGAAGAGTGGAGTATTGCGAGTGGTACTTGGCACGATGTGGATGTGGATTGGACGAAGGGGTTTCGTAGAATACCCTCCGCGTTCACCAGACCTCACACCACTAGACTTTTTTTTATGGGGATACTTAAAAGACAAAGTCTACGCTATAAAACCTGCAACAGTCGCTGAATTGAGAGCAGCCATTGAACGAGAATGCACACAAATACCAAACGAAATGTTTCGTGATGTTTGCGATTCCATTGCTTCGCGTTATCAGCAGTGCCTGGACCAGAACGGACGTCAGTTTGAAAACAGGCGTTGACAAAACAATTAAATAATGTCTGTAGATTCTATTACATTTTGAAAATGAAATGTATTTTAATAAACACTGCCTTTATAAGTATTTAAAGTGTGTATACATTTTTTTGGGACGCCCTATATATATACAGTACATATATGTGTGTGTGTATATATGTATATATATTAGGGTGATGCAAAAGTGGGGGAGTAAAATTTTTTTGTTTCAAGTTTTTGAGATACCCTCTCATTTGGTTTGATTTGGTGGAAAAATGATCTTGGGGAAATTTCGGGTCAAAATTCGAATATTTGGAGGTCGCGCCCGCCATTTGAAAATTTGCTGATTTCCATGACACCCAGGAGGTACAGCAAGCGTCACGTTACTTTTTTTTTGAGTGGAAGTTCCCCAGAAGGCCTATCATACCACCTTCCTCTTTTCCATTTGTTCATAAAACAGATACAATACAATAGATATTTACAATAGATACATAAAATGGATATACTCGTAAATTTTACTGTTGCGTCAAAGATACGAGAGTTTTCTTAGTTTTGTCCGGAAGCTTCTTCCGATAATTTGATACAACTTGCAGTAGATATTGCTTCTGTTGTTCATCATTGGTAATTAATTTGTTATAATCTTCAATCAATTTCACTCCTCTTTCAGCAATATCATTAACAACTTTCATGTGATTCACTACGTTCTTTGCAACCCAATAACTCTCATCGAGAAGCCAATCTTTACTGGTTTGCTCAAGAACGTTGAAGACAATCCGAGTATACTGAGAAGGACTTTGTGTTAGCAGTTACAAAATCTTCAAGCTGCTTATTGTCAATAGTTTTGATGTCTATTTGTGTCTCCTTTGGAGGATCTGGCTCCGAAGATTTTGTAAGAGCCTCCTTCATTTTTCTTTTGGTGTCAAAGCTGATTTTATCATCAAAGAAAGCCAATGCGATCAACTCTTCTGAGAGATACCACAAATGATTCTTGAATTTTTCTAAAGCAGCATTTGCTAGTTGTTCATTTGTACTTTTGTAGCTGTGAAGATTCTTGAGAAGACTCAGATCATATTGTGGAGCACTTGCTGCGCAGGGTGCTGAAAACCAATGCTTAATATAAATTGAAACAGAAAACAACAAATTTTTTTTAGATTTCTTTCTTCTATTGCTGTTATTTTGAACTGACTTTTGAACATAAAGATTTTCATCGAATAAATGACTTTCGCCATCCAACGGGCTCTATGATAAGCCCCAGGCTTCCTGAATTTTATTCCAGTCGTTGGAGTACCGCCAAGCAAGATGATTGTCAGTTCCAATAACTCTCTGTAATCGTCGCGAGGTTGATCTTCATTGATTTTTCTTGCTGCAAAGTTGATGATTTCCTCTTTTTCCTTTTGTGGATAATTTTCTAATTTATCGTATGAAGTTAGATTAATCTTATTCCAGTTTGCTTTGAATCTTTTGAATAACTGAATGTCAGGGCCTGATGAAGCCTGTAATGCAGGGGATACCACTGCTTCCAACATGATTTCAAGGATATGGTGTCGACAAGGACACAACAAATCTTTCTCCATTTTCTGTTCAATTAGGACACAAGCTCCATTTTTACGACCTGTGTTCGATGCAGTTGTATCGAAACACATGCCTTTTACCTTATCTATTAGATTCCAATCAATGATCGCCTGATGTACTGCATTTGCAGTATCCTTTCCTGTGCCACGATCTATTTTTGGCACTCCAAGCAGTTGATCTTCTCCACTGCCAGAGATTAGGACCGGCAACCGATCAACAACCTCATTCCCAGTAATGTCTTCGAGGAGTTTGCCATCCCAATGAACAATCAAGGGTTTGTCAGCTTGAAATTCTTCTTTCAAGTTTTCACTGAACTTCTTTCTTGATTTCTGTCTTGCCCTGCGAATCGATGAGTAGCTAACATTGTAATTCTCTAGATCTTTTCCAACATTTGCGATCGTTGGAATAATTATTAAAGAGGCTGATCGGTCGCTGATCTTAGCAACATCCAATGAAGTAAGCAGATTTTCATTCATAATCTTGAATTTTTTTCTTGGAAGGATGTTGAGGGCTGTTCCAGATGTACTTCTTCCGTAGATGCAGGTGAATCACTGCAGGAACTGCTGCTGCTTGCAAGAACAACTGTTTCATCAAATGCACATGATTCACGTAACCTTTTCTTATCCATTTTTCTCATGTCTCTTCGCAGCTTCCTTTCGACGTTTTTCTTCATCCTTATCAACTGCCATCATTTTACCCTTTTGACCTTCCCTTTGTAGCCGTAGAAACTCTCTATCTTCTTCGATAGTTATTAACTCGTTAGCATTTGCATGCGCAATATCAAAGAGTCCATCCAATTTTTCTTTCCATGTATTCTCTTTCTCTATTGAAAACTTCGATTTTTTTCCTTTGCTCTTCTTCAGCCCTTGCCACTCATCATACAGTTTATTTAATTTCTTCACAACATTACATTTCTGGGTTGTTGGTATTCCTGCTCTCTGCCACACTTCCAATACATCATTAACGGTTGAAGTTAATGCTTCTCTGACGGTTTCATTCTTGACATGTTTATAATTCATGAATAAGGAAATTACTTCTTTCTTTGATGGAAGCTTACTTTGATTCAATTTATCTATTTGTTGACCGATCAGCCAGATATCTGTTGAGCTTCTTGATCTCATTTTCGTCACAATTAAGGTACAGGAAATAGAAGAGAAATTGAGGCGGAGAGACTCACTGATATAGCACCTCTCCCGGACACTGCCACAAGCACACTGCGATACCGATTTCCTTGAACGCTGTTTGCTGTTTGCTCATATACGCATCACCTACCACTCTGCCTGCAGCAAACCTGCACAAAACCTGCAACCTGCAACAAACCTGCAACAAAAATAAGAACAAATTCAAAAAATTTGATTTTACTCTAATTTTTTGTAATTTTCAAATTTTCAATTGGCGGGCGCGACCTCTGGATGTTATTTGTTTGACCTGGAATTTCTCACAGGGTATTTTTGTGACAAATTGGAACAAATGAGGGGGTATCCCTAAAAATCCACGATGGTCATGATTTGTGCATCACCCTAATATATATATATATATATTATAATATATATATATATATGTATATATATATGTGTGGGATGTTCCATAAGTTATTTTTTCATGATTTTTTATTACATTTTTAAACAGGTATATTTTTGTTAAAAAAAAAAAAAAAAAAAAAACGTAAATTTAGCGTGGTTTTTCCAAAAGAAATCTGGAAAAATATGGTCTTTTGGTTGCCACGTCGTCGTTGTATTTTATCATCACATTATATCACCATTGCCTCGAGAGTTGTCATGGTGTTCAAGGAAGTCAAATATCGTATCACAAGCGCTGCATTTGATATGGTGTCGTGTTTGTTTGCTGATGCCATTCGTAACGTCAAATGTCTGCTCAATAATTCTAAAATGAATGTCAATCTCATTAATCTGAGGTGGATGAAGGAAACTTCAAATTCATGTGAAAACTTTGCGCAAGTAATTTGCGAAAGATCTTTAAATCCTGAAAAAAACAAAAAAAAAACAAAAAAAAACCTTTTGCAACAACCCTTAGATAGATGGGTAAACAGACAGACAAAGTTTAGCTATACAGACCGATGGATAGATAGACGGATGGAAAGCTTAGACAGACAGATGCTTAGATAGATAAGTAGCTTAGTCGCAGACATGCAGATAGACGTAGATAGCTTAGACAAACTGGTAGGTTGGTAGATAGATAGACAAACTGGTAGGTTGGTAGATAGATATACAAACTGGTAGGTTGGTAGATAGATAGACAAACTGGTAGACAGACAAAGAACAAGAGTGGGAAGGGAAATCTTATTGATATAAACACCGAACAGCTACTGTTGTAAATATTTTTTATTTACCCAAAAATGCATTTGGAGATCTGAAAATTCTGTAATTGAATTTTTTTTAATCTCTTTCATGTTAACTCGTGGAAATGGATTTTGTTAAATTTTATAAAGTCATTAGTTTATTTTGATGCTGAAAATAAACAGGGTTATTTTTTGGTGTATTTGTGCGACATATTATTTATATATATATTTTTTTTGTTCTCTTTTCAATGGGTTCAGAGAGTTTGAGACTTATTTAATTTTTCTTAAGTTCACACAAAACAAAACCTCAGTTAAGAGAAATAACGGAGCAAGTGTAGTTTACGTTCCCCTGACGCAAAAGGGGGGACAAACTACACTAGGTCAAAGTTGGGGAACGTAAACTACACTAGGATCTTTAGCAGAAATTTTTTAAATGAATCCATCAAATAAAACGTTAAAACTAACGAAAATATTACGACTTAACCTAACCAATCGTCAATATACCATTACACCACGGGCCTCACTCAGTCAAATGTCGTAATTCCTCTACATGCGCGCAGAAACCAATGCCCCAAAGGGGCACCTCCCGCATGCCGTAACATTATATACATTATAACTGCAAACACGCAGTATAATTAACGTAAAGAACGACGCTTTGTATAGGAGAATTATCCGCGCAAGATGAGAGCGAAAGAACGAAACAAATGAAAAAATGAGGTAACCACCCGGGAATCGAACCCGGGATCTTCCGATTGCCGGTCAGATATGATAACCATTACACCACGGGCCTCACTCAGTAGAGGAATTACGACATTTGACTGAGTGAGGCCCGGTGTAATGGTTATCATATCTGACCGGCAATCGGAAGATCCCGGGTTCGATTCCCGGGTGGTTACCTCATTTTTTCATTTGTTTCGTTCTTTCGCTCTCATCTTGCGCGGAAAATTCTCCTATACAAAGCGTCGTTCTTTACGTTAATTATACTGCGTGTTTGCAGTTATAATGTATATATATATATATATATATATATATATATATATATATAGGGTGTTTATAAAGTCCCTATCTATGTCAGTGAAAACGTAGCAAAAAGGGTAAAATTCAATAACTATAAAAGACGGCATACATTTAATGAATACTTAAGCATATGATTCTACATGAGCACCATCAGTACCTCGAGAGAGTTCGAATCTGTCAGCAGCATTGCGGAACACATTTTGGAGCATGACAGGGGTTATTTTTGTAGCTGCTGTTACGATACGAGCACGTAAATCTTGCAGATCTGTAACCCTCGTTTGATAGACGTTTCATTTGATAAAGCCCCATGCAAAGAAATCCAAGGGCGTTAGGTCAAGAGATCGAACCGCCCAGGGCCTGTTGCCTCCACGTCCGATCCACCGATGTGGAAATCGTTCATTTAGGTACTTCCGAACAATGTTTGCATAATGACAAGGTGCCCCATCTTGTTGAAAGACGACGGTGTTTAAAATACCATCTGAATGAAGCTGGGATATTTACGTGCTCGTATCGTAACAGCAGTTACAAAAATAACCCCTGTCATGCTCCAAAATGTGTTCCGCAATGCTGCTGACAGATTCGAACTCTCTCGAGGTACTGATGGTGCTCATGTAGAATCATATGCTTAAGTATTCATTAAATGTATGCCTTCTTTTATATTGTTATTGAATTTTACCTTTTTTGCTACGTTTTCACTGAAATAGATAAGAGACTTTATAAACACCCTGTATATTGACGATTGGTTAGGTTAAGTCGTAATATTTTCGTTAGTTTAACGTTTTATTTGATGGATTCATTTAAAAAATGTCTCCTAAAGATCCTAGTGTAGTTTACGTTCCCCACCTTTGACCTAGTGTAGTTTGTGTCCCCTTTTGCGTCAGGGGGACGTAAACTACACTTGCTCCGAAAAAAGCAATAGAATTATTCTTACTGAAGGAAATAAGAGGCGTTTTAAGTAATGAAGTTACAGTATCGCACTAGAATATCTTCAGACATTCTTTTTCAGTGAAGATTTATGCTCAGGAGACAGAAGAAGTTACAGTCCCATGGAGCAACATCTAGAAAATAGGACGCGTGTTCTAGTACTTCGGTACTATGCTTCGCCAAAGAAATCCGCATGGAACGGACTGTATTTGCGACCGCATCAGTTGGACGTAACGAATCTGCTATTCTGTATTAGGAAACAAAATATTAAAAACAAAATGGTTTCAGGAAGGTTGAAGAACGCTGGAGGACACGCGTACCAAACCCAAGGAGATTACTTTAGAAAACAGTTTCGGGTAAGTGGTACGTGACCTTATCAAGCACTTTTTAATTCTACATATCTGCCACTTTTCTGATATTACAGTAAAATCTCCTTATATGATTATTATAGGTCTATTCGGAGCAATCCAAGAATAAGCACCCCAAAGACCCTAATCCAAGAAAAAGCACCCCAGTTAGACCCCAATCCAAGAAACAGCACCCCAGTTCGATCTCAATCTAAATTAAAGGATTTTAACATCAACATTCCTCGAAAACTTTGTCCAGGTCATTGTTTGATCGCACTTAGCACACAGCATCACTTTTTTAATAAGATTTTTCCCCTTACACCAATTTATTACTGGCAATGGATCTTCAACCAATAATAGTAACACTTTAGTTTGAAGTGCTGCCATTATTATGGGGTGGCCAATGTCGTAACACCGCTTCCCGGAGATCAGCGAAGTTAAGCGACATTGGGTCTGGATAGTAATTGGATGGGAGACCATCCTCCGCCCCCAGATTATGTAGCGACCCGTGGTTCGGATCCCACGTAAAGCTGTAGGTCCCCTCCGTCATATAAGCTTAGATGTTGCGAAGAAGGTTAAAGAACCCCAATTAAAAAAAAATATATATTTATATATACCTCCCCCGGTATATATATATCGAAACACGGTAAAATTATTAAATACCCGGTTAGGTTAATTGAATGCCAGGTTAAGTCAACTGTACGCCCTTGACGATTAGTTAGGTTAAGTCGTGATATTTTCGTTAAAACTAACGAAAATATCACGACTTAATCTAACCAATCGTCAAGGGCGTACAATTAACCTAACCGAGCATTCAATTAACCATTTTAGAGCAATTAACTCCATTTTAACTCCATTTTAGAGCAATGCAAAAGAGTAAACACACTCGTTCGACCCCGATCCAAGAAAAAGCACCCTAAATTGATTTCGGGTGTTTATTCTTGGATTGCTCCGTCTATTACAGTAAAATTTAATTTGAATAGTAAATTACGGATGCTGTCTTCGAAAAAAGTCATCTCACGAAGGTGAATATGTGAAGAGCATTTTTTAAACGAGTGACGTCATGAAAAGAGAGCACGTGTATAAGCTTATTTCACTGTTACGTCAGTGAGGTATCTAATTTCTAGTTTTAATTATTTGTGAAGGACATGAAGAATTTTCCAGTTATATGCATTGTTATAGCATAAACAACTATAGCTGATAGCAGGAGGGCAGTCAGGATTTTGTAAAGGGAGAGGGCCAAGCCAGCGATCGTTACCAACAGCACTGATCTAAACACGCGCACACGCAAACACACAGGTATATGTGTCAAAGGCGTATACAGTAGCCCATCTTGCCCCTGGGCCCCGCCTTGCCTGTACTACTGGCTGATAGGAAAAAATTATCTCTGGAAGTTGGAAAATCACACACACACACACACACACACACACCTCCGTATAAACGAGGTACGACTTTTTTAAATCTGTATACCATGCGCCTCGGTGGTGTAGTGGTTAGCGTCGCTGACCGAATCCATTGGCCCCGGGATCGAGTCCCAGTGACGGCAGCCGGCGCGCAGCAAAACCCAGCTGTTCATCCTTCCATACAATAAAGAAAGTGGTTGGTAGATAAATGGGTACCCCGGGTGGCCTAGTGGTTAAGACGCTGGGCTGGTGGTGGGGCGTGGTTCGGATTCCACCGTTAAAGTGTAGGTCTAAGGTGCAGTGAAAAGCTTGACCTTCGTCAGAATGAACAATTCGGGCGAAAGCTTACCAAAAGTAAGAACTTAATTTAACTTAACCTAACTTTACTACCATTGAACCAAGAAGGGCGTGATAAATGTTTCGAGCGCAACTGAAGGCATGAAAGTGGTTTCTGTTATTTATTAAATAGTGAGGTACTCGGTAATCTACCCTAAACTAACCTAACTTAACCAAACTTTAATTAACAACCAAACTTTAACTAACTTAACCAAACTTTAACTAACCTAACCTAGCGTAACATAAACTAATCAGGACCCACATATCTTTTTTTTCCGACAGGAAATATTTCTAGATTTTTGTACAAATTTTTTAGTGTTCCGAAGTACAAAAATTGTTCTCACAAAAAAAATGACCCCACTACATTAGCGACTTATCTCTCACACACACACACACACACACACTCTTTTACAATAACCCCAAAATTTGCCAACCAATCAAACTGATTTCATTAATTATTAAAAATTGTCATTTGAAAAATAGTGTTGAAGTGACCATTTAGTTTTATTGTCAAGTAGTTAACCATGGATGTTGGTGGTTGTCACCAACACGTAACCAGTAAATGACATGCCTGTAACCAAGTAGTTTTCTTGGTGAAGTGGTACTAAACGCTTTGAATGAACCTTGAATGAACTGCAACTTCCACTCTGAATGAAAACGTAACAAATCTACCATATAATTAAGTAGATAAGTAGATTCGTATATTTCTTCTCTCGCTTGACTCCTTATTCATGAAATTCGAATATATATATATATATATATATATATATATATAAACCAAGCCTTTATAAAGAAAACTAAAAGTAAGAAGCTATGTAAATGACAAGAGAATCATAAATGAAACATCTGAGTCCTGAAGATTTTAATGAGCATGGCCATGAAGATGACCTTCATTTGATGAAGTCATTATCCAAAGCCAACTAAAACTTTTCATTAAATTTGTCATTTGTAATTCCTTGAAACTAAATTCAAAAATATTTCACTCCCTCTATTAAAAAAATAGTTAACTATGACCATAATACTGCTATTCACAAAAAATTAGCGTCTTTGTTGACCTGATCCTCAGAATATATATATATATATATAATATATATGAGTGCGATAGGCCCTATAAATTTAATTGGATAAATTTAGCGTTTTGTTTGACGGATCACCAAAATGAGTGTCATTAAGGAAAAGGAGAGATGGAGTTGTTTTTCCTTTAATTAACAACAAAAGAAGAAAAATTAAAAGAAATGTTACAGTGAATAACAAAAAAAGTGATTGATATAAATAAGGTACATACACAGAATGCAATAATAACGCAATTTACAAAAGTGTTGATATGTTATGAGTTAATAATCGTCAGCCTAAGAACACTGTAGAAAATATAATAAAATGAATTACAGCGTATGGAACAATAATACAATGTTGTTAGCGTGAATAATATCACAAGATATGGGTTTTATGCGCACGTTTAAAGTAAACAAGTTACAATGTCTGGACGGTATTGTCAGATCGCTGTAGGCGAGTTTAGTAGGCCCATGCAAAGGGTTATAGGCACTGAGTTTAAGCATAGTTATTGTTTTATCCAGGAATTGAAAGTAGATTGGGTGTTCGAATTTCCATGGGTGTAGTAGTGGTTGTGGGCCGAGGATGAGACCGTGAGGCAGGCGAAGTAGACTTATATGGCGGCATAGTAAAACTGAAAAATGTTTCACACTTATTTTATTAGATTTAACTCGTTGAATATGATAACACAAGTTAAAAGTCTTGTCTTTTCATTTTCACTTTGACCTTCAACGTATATAACAAATATGAATACATTAAATGTTTGTTATCGTTTCGAAATATGCTGTTCAGAAACGGGGGAAAAGTATAACTATCAAAGTATCATTATATTATACAGCTAAATTTCTAACCAACAAATGAAATTGTTTTCCAAGTAGAAAATTTGTAAAAACAACTACATCTATTTCGAAAACTACTAAACTGGCAACACTGCACTTGTGATGTATCGGAGGTCAGATTTCAGACATCCGCGGATGCCAAACTTTGACATCCGTGCGGATGCAGATGCGGATGTTCCTGCATAAATGTGTGAGCTTGATAATACGATAGTTTAAATTCATACTTATTAATTGACTTTCGATTTTTGGTTAGTTATAATAGATATTCGATAATATTAGATATTAGATAAATTTTTTGTAATTATAATTTTTTTACATACTCTTTTTTTTTTGGACGAGTTTTCGCCACACAACTGTGTTTACCAGGATGTGGGACGGGGACCCAACTCTTCTCACATCCCACCAACCACTTTCCCCAACCACCACCCTTTGGAAAGTAGTGTGTATGACATTATGTATTGTAGCATGAACAACTAATTATACAAATACACAACAGACATTGCCAGTAGTTACATAAAGATCAAATGAAGGCTGCACAAGTTTCAGTATTTGAACTGAATGAAGGGCAAATTGTGCTTCAAAAATAGCAATTTAGTAAATAGTACACATTCGCATCCTGCAGGTGCAGATGTCGAATTTTACGCGGGCGCAGGTGCGGATGTGACATACGTCACTACACCGCACGCGGTAGTATAGCTGTAGGGCGCGAGAGCCTATAAGTAAAGATGTTTATGCGATGGTGCTTGAAGACGGACTAGTCACTTTTCAAACTTGAACGGCTAATTTCTCGAGGCCCGAAAAGCCCTAAGGATTTCTAAAAATTCTCACGATCTTGAAGAAGGTTGACCTTTGGAGTCAACCTTCGGTGGAACGAGATAAAAGACGTATTTTGAGAGAGCCTTCGTCCCCGTCTTGAGCACTTGTAAATGTTCTAAATGTAAGCAAAAACCCCAATCCCTGAAAACCAAACATAGTAGTAGTTTGTTCCCTTACCCACCCCCACCCCCACCCCACCCGGGCCAGCTTGACCTTCCTGTGAAGAAAGACCGACTGACTTGCAAGCATTCACTCGCTGACACAGAATTTTCCTCTATCGCATCTACCTTAAACAAGGCCCTTTATTGTTATGAACCATCGGAACTCTACCCCTCTGATTAACATTTCCATAACGGCAACCTTAGCGCCTCGCTGTAAGAAAACCCTCGTATCTCTCTCGAGTCGATCTGGCCTCTGGCGCCACGTCCCATGGCAGAAGTCTTCAAAGGTCGCCCTCCACGGGCTCATATTGTTTCTTTAACTGAAATTAATCAAAATTTCTTTCAATCGCGCGATCTTATTTCGTTAATCACCAATTAACTATTGTGCATTTTGTCCTATCGTAATTAACGTCATTCTCAGCAATTCATGCCCTCTTCTTCCTAAACAATTATTTGCAACGCCAGTCACTGTCCAACATGTCAAGCTTGCTTGACTGCTCATTCAGTTCATAATCAATGTGAAGTTAACGACTGTAATAATTTAATTACTTTTGTTTAATTAAACGAAAACTTAGCGAAGCTTTTCATCTCTTATTATTGACGTTAATTATATGATCGAAAGATTAAGTTGGTGACCCATTAACGATCTTTAATTAATCTAATTAGGCTACATGTATTATAAAGGGCCTACTGTAAAAAAAAAAATATATATATATATAAAATGCATGAGGGAGGGGCCAAGGGCGAATACTCACAAAAACCCCTCCCCATAAAAGAAGAGCCAAAATCAAGGTCTAGGGTTTTCGAGATGCCTGGACACTGCGTTTGAAAGATTGGAGGTTATAGACAGGGGTAAAGATGGATTGAGGAAGATTGCTCCAGAGTTGACCGGCTGAGTAGATGAAAGATTGAAAATACCGATTAGCCCTTGCGTTAGAGAGTTAGACAAAAAAGGAATGAGAATGTGTCAAAAGTATGGTACTGCGTGCCCTCCTTAAAGAAGGGATATAGTTAGACAGTTCAGAAGAGTAGTGTTCGTTATAATATCGATAGTAAAGAGAGAGTGAGACAACATTGCGGCGAAGAGAGAAGAAGCGGGGAATTGATGAGACAAAAAGCCTTTGATTCCACCCGGTCAAATAGGACTGTGTGGGTTGAGCCACCCCACATATGAGAAGCATACTCCATACAGGGGCGGACAAGACCCCCGTACAGAGATAGCAACCGAGTGGAGGTGAAGAAACTGCGGAGCCGGTACAACACACCTAACCTCTTGGAAATGCGTCTTAATTAATAATTATCCGTTTACTTCTCCAACGTTCCCATTTTGGGAATATATATTTCAGACGTTGCAGGATTTTTCACCAAAAGAAAATTGAAAAATTTAAAACAATGGAAATTTTATTTTATTGATAAAATGTGAATGGACTAATAAATACGTACTTAAACGAAATTAGCATATTAATTTTTTATAGCTATCCAATCTTTCCTTCACATAGCCGTAAGTAATGGGTTTTAATTAATCATTGATGAATAAAAGGAAAAGAGTGGGTGACGGAGCAGAACCCTGAGGAACACCACTTTTAATAGCTTTAGAAGAAGAACGGTAGCCATTTACAACCACAGCTATAGATCGATCAGAAAGGAAACTAGAGATGAAGGCACAGATAGAAGGATAGAAACCGAAGGAGGGCAGTTTGGAGAATAAAAATTTGTGGCAGACTATTAAAAGCTTTTGATATGTCTAACGCAATAGTAAAGGTTTCACTGAAATCCCGAAAGAAGGCTAACCATGAAGATCGCCAGTAGAGCCTCTCTTGCGGAACCCATACTAACGATCGGAAAGAAGATTGTGAGAAGAGTTGTTTAAGAATCTTCCTATTAAGAATAGATTCAAAAACTTTAGAAAGGCAAGAAATCAAAGCAATTGGACGGTTGTTGGAGGGTTGAGAGCGGTCACCCTTCTTTGGGACAAGCTGAATGAAAGCGAACTAACTTCCAGCAGGAAGAAAACGTACCAGATGAAAGACAAACATGAAAGTGTTTCCCTAGGCAGGGTGTCAGCGCAGTGTTTGAGAAGAACAGGAGGAACACCATCAGGACCGTACGCCTCCCGAGAGTTGAGTCCAGATGTGCAGAAAAAACATTTTTGGAAGAGATTCTAATTTCTGACATAATTAAGTCAGAGGGAGGAGGAAACGGAAGAACGACACCGGAATCGTCCAGAGTTGAGTTGGGGGCGAAAGTTTGAGCGAAGAGTTCAGCTTTGTCAGGAGAAGAGACGGCAACCGAACCGTCGGAATGGAAAAGAGGAAGGAAAGATAAGTGAAGTTGTTGGAGAGGTTGTTGACTGGGTGCTAGAAAGAGCGAGAAGAATTAGAATTGGATGTGTATACACATTTTTGTCGGATGAAGAAATATTTGGCGAGTCGAAGAACAGTTTTTGCATGATTCGGGGTAGAAATATAAACCGAGTGAGAGTCAGGAGTTGGATAGCGACGGTACCTTCTGAAAGCCTCTTCTCTGTTGCGAATAGCATTAGAACAAGTAAAGTTAAGCCAAAGTTTTTTTGTATAGTAGTAGGAATAGATATAGAATATGGAATGTACGCCTCCATACCCGAAAGAATCGTCTCCGTGACGCCCTCAGCACACTCGGAAAGGCCCCGGCCATTGAAGCAGTAATCATTCCATGGGAAATCAGAGAAGTACTGTCTAAGGGCCTCCCAATCAGCGGGGCCAAAATGCCAAAAGCATCCTCTTGGGAGGATTCAAAGGCCGAATTGGAGTGATAGGACAGGAAACAGATATAAGATCGTGGTCGGAGGAGCCCAACGAGGAAAAAAGTTTGACAGTAAGAAGGATGAGAGGTGAGAAATAAATCTAGAATGCTGGGCCAATCCATATATATGCGCCTCGGTGGTGTAGTGGTTTGCGTCGCTGACTACGAATCCATCGGCCCTGGGATCGAGATTGGTGACGGCAGGCGACGCGCAGTAAAACCCAGCTGTTCATCCTTCCACACAATAAAGAAAGTGGTTGGTAGAGAAATGGGTACTCTAGGTAGCCTAGTGTTAAGACGCTGGGCTGCTGGTGGGGCGTGGTTCGGATTCTACGTTAAACTGTAGGTTAAGGGGGAGTGCAAAGGGACAGGAATGTAATTATTTCTCTGTTGAAAAACACTGATCATATCGAAGTTGGAGTATTGCTCAGTCTTAACATTTTCATATGAAAATGAAGACATTAGTCAGCTAGAAGAGATTCAAAGAAGCTTTATTGCCAAGATCAATTGCTGCACAGAAGTGAATTACTGGGAAAGGTTACGCGAATTAAATTTATATTCACTGGAAAGAAGTAAGGAGAAGCACATTATTATTTACACTTGGGAAATAATGAAGTAACAAGTTGCTGCTCTTATTTTTAATCCTATAACCACTTAACAGTAGAAGGTAGGAAAGGAAGAATATGTCGTGTACCCAAATTAAAGACTAGGCAGGTAACATCCTCAACGCTGAAGGAAAATAGCTTTGTTGTGAGAGGATCAAAACTGTTCAACCAGCTGCGTAGTGGTGAAAATCTCCAAAAGAAGACTAGACGCCTGGCTGAGAACAATACCGGATGAGCCGGGAGTACCTAGCTCTGCGAAGTGGAGAGCGCAAGAAACGAACTGCATGTTTCACTAGACAAACTTGAGAGGAGGGGGGGGGGTTAACAACCCTGACCTCCGTGAAATGAGGAATCATTGCGCGAAACACCCGAAAAGTATATATTGGGTGTGGGTGTGGATGGGTGGATGGGTGGATGGGTGGATGCGTGTAGAAGTATATACTTTGAGTTGTGGGTGAGTTGGGCGTAACACTGCGTGCTTTCCACAAGTAATTACACACCATAGAGTAGTGTGTTGTGGTGAGTATCTGGGTCATGAACGCCTGTTCCTTTGCATCAATAAATGCTTGTCATCACTCGATAAAATAAAAGGCTGAGAATGAATTACTGTCGTTCTACAACGACTTATTTATGCAGTGGAAACGAAACGTTAACGAGTTCCTTCTCTCTCTCTCTCTCTCTCTCTCTCTCGACCTTAAGTTTACGAAACAGTGTGTAGAGGTGGAAAAGAAAGCCCAGAAACTATTGGGTTATATCAGGAGGCAATTTCAGTTTCGGAACAAGGAGATTGTGCTCTCACTGTACAATTCCCTTGTTCGGCCGCACCTGGAGCATGCTGTGCAGTTCTGGTCGCCCACCCTCAGGAAAGATATTGAGAGGCTGGAGCGAGTGCAGGCGAGGGCCACAAAGTTGTTACGCGCCCTGAACTTGTTTTCGCTTGAAACTCGGAGGCTGCGCGGTCAACTGATCGAAGTTTTCAAGCTCTTACGCGGGTTCAACGATGTCGATTTTACAAGTATGTTTAGTTTAAATGATAACCCAACTCGCAACAATGGTTGGAAGTTGGATTTGAAACGGTTTAGGACTAGTGTGTGTGGGAATTACTTTACGTATAAGATCTGTGACACATGGAACAGGTTACCTTCGGAAGTTGTGAACAGTTCCTCTGTGGATCAGTTCAAGAAAAGGGTAGACGAAATCTTGCACACTATTTGAGTGTGTAAAGACATTTAGGACCTCAGTCTGCGGAAATTTCTTTTCCTATAAAATAGTTAATATCTGGAACCAACTTCCCTCAGAGGTTGTTTCCAGTCAAAGTGTAAATGTGTTTAAAAATAGGCTAGACAAAGTACTGAACACACTCATAGTTTAAGATTAAAACCTCAGAAAACTCTGCAGGAGTTCGCTTGCTCGGTGTCTCTGTGAGCAAGCTAAATATAGAGCTATTTATATATTCTCCACTTTCCTGTAAAATTTCCTTGGCTACTTTTCCAGGGTCAAGGTATTTTCTTCAACCTTTTTCCGTACCTGCCTCTGGCAGGGAGGGAGCGGAGGGTGGGGAGAGAGCCTTCTACTTTTCTATCCAGTTTTCTACTACTGCTAGCATAGTTGAAAGACAAATAAACTTTTACAAAATTTTCTCTGGCACCCGTTGCCATTGGTACCTCCTCGGTATGGGCCGCAAGGCCTTTTGAGGTACTTCTTTTCCTTGTAACTCCTTGTAACTCTCTCTCTCTCTCTCTCTCTCTCTCTCTCTCTCTCTCTCAAAAATTACGTAAAAAATCTAGAAATGCTTTTTGTCGAAAAAAAATGTTAGTCCTGATTAAGCTAGGTCAGGTCAGGTCAGGTTGGGTGAGGGTGAGGCTAAATTAGCGAGTACCTCATTATTTAATAACAACAAAAAACACTTCGAGCCCTCAATTGTGCCCTTCTCAGTTCGATGACGGTGAGGTTACGTTAGGTTAAATTAGATTTTGAGGAATATATATATATATATATATATATATTATTTGAGTCGGTACCTCTTCTCAAAATAGGATTGAGATGTGTATGGCTAAACAGTCACGTATTGCAGGCAAATCCCCATTTCATTGCTAACAGAATTTGCACATCATCATTTTATCAGTATTTAATCTCTCGTAAGAGGATTTATCCATTAAATTTAATGGCATTTTAGTAAAAGTCAATGGCATTTACGTTAGATATAATTGGATTTCTGTACATGCATTCGTGGAAATTATTAGAAAATACAAATTCAATTCCAATTCGGTTTACTAACATGTCATGTGAAAATAAATAATTATATATATATATATATATATATATATATATATATACACACACACACACCTTTTAACCGTTCAAATATTCCATGCGATGATTCCTCATTTCACGAAGGTCAAGCTTGTCGCTCTCCTCTCGAGTTGGCCTGGTGAAGTAGGGAGTTGGTTTCTTCTACTCTCCACCTCATATAGCCAGGTACGCCCAGCTCATCGGGGATTGTTCTGAGCCAGGCGTCTAATCTTCTTTTGAAGATGTCCACCACAACACCACTCGTGTTCTTTAGGTCTTTGGGTAGCTGATTAAACAGTTTTGGTCCTCTCACAACAAAACTATTTTCTTTCAGGGTTAAGGATGTTCCCTCTCTCGCCTTTAATTTGGGAACACGACACAGTCTTCCTTTTCTACTTCCCATTGTTGTTTGGGTAGTTACAGCGTTCAGAGTAAGATTAGGGACTAGTTCCTCCATTATTTTCCAAGCTATCCATGAGTCCTGCCATTTATCCTCTAAGCCAGGGGTTCCCAAACTTTTACCACCAAGGACCCCTAAATATTAATTCCGTACGGACATAGACCCCCCACAAAAAAAATTATGAATTCAGTTACAAACTATAGTATATTTCATAAACATAGATAGCTTTTAAATTAATGTAAAATTAAACATTCTACGCTCATTAAACCAGTTTAATAAACACTTACCGAATGTCTAGTGTGAAATGGAAATTTATTTTAATATAGTTAATGTTACTATTTTTCCAAAAGCTTAGAGACCCCCTGGAAGCTTCCTACAGACCACTTTGGGAATCCCTGCTCTAAGCTATGGACTTCTTGGTACGAAAACGTCTGTCTGTAGCTCCACTTAACTTCGACAGTGCAGTATTATTTCTAATCAATTGTATATATTTCTATCCTTAGTATATGAACTGCCATTGTATTAATAATAGTTGTCATATGGACTATAGTCTGCCAATAAACCTTTTCATTTCATTTCATTTATTTTCCAAGTGTAAATAATGGTGTATCTCTCTCTCTCTCCTTTCCAGTGAATATAGGTTTAGTTCGCATAACTTTTCCCAGTAATTTAGTTCTGTGCATCCCTTGATCTTGGCTGTGAAGCTTCTCTGAATACCTTCTAGCTGTTTAATGTCTTCTTTTTAATATGGGGATGTTAGGACCGAGCAGTATTCCAATTTGGGTATGATCAGGGTTTTCAATAGAGGAATCATTATATTCCTATCCCTTCGTTTAAAGGTTCTTAGTATCTGCCCAGTTACTCGCTTTGCTCTGTTTACTGCTATCTTATTTTGTGTTTCAAATTTCGCATCATCACTCATTACAACCCATAAATCTTTTGCTTTAGAATTTCTCTGAATATACTGTCCATTTGGGTTATAATATTCCATGGATTTTAGGTTTTCTCTTTTTCCGTACCGTAACAGCTGAAATTTCTGTGTTAAACTTCATATTGTTGTCTTCCGTCCACTTGTAGATTCTGTTCATGTCGGTGTGTAGAGATCCGATATCTTCTGGGTTTCTTATTTTTCTATTGATCTTTGTGTCATCGGCAAAGGAACTGTGCTGTCTCTGGTAACGTCGTCATCTATGTCAGTTAGCATGATTATGAAGAGTAGTGGAGCTAATCCTGTTCTTGTGGTACTGAGCTGAGGACCTCTGATTTTGATGAAGAATACTCCTTGTACTGTAACAACTTGCCGCCGCTATTTCCCCACTTTTCCTGTTATTCCCATATATTTCAGTTTATGTATTATGATTCCATGGTAACACTTGTCGAACGCTTTGGCAAAGTCTGTCTATATTGCATCATAGTTTTCATTACTTTCAAGTCCGTCAATAATGTTGTTGTAGTGTTCCATTAGTTGTGATAGCATGATCTGCCTGACCGAAACCCGTGTTGGTTATCATTTAATTTTTTCTGAGTTTCCAAAATGTCATAGATTTTCTTTCTAACTACACTGCGCCCTCGATATATGCGTCTTCAGCATATGCGAATTCGCTGTTATGCGAAGACCCTATTTCTACCAAGAATTCAGTATATGCGGAAAAAATTCGCATTTGTGCGCCACCTAGTGTGAAATATTGCTGATCCGCTGAGCGCACCGATGTGTTCCCGCCAAACAACAGTAGTCTCGCATAAACCGTTATAGCGTGTTGGTGTGTGTGCGTTGTGCTCTAGACTGTGTTGTTTTTCACTATTTTTTAGTGCTTTTTCCAGTTTTGTCTTACTGTTTATTGTAGACATGGCTTCTCAACGTTCTCTGCCTAGTACTGGGGCCTTCAGCTAAGCGTAAGAGGACCTCATTAACTGTACAGTATTGATGTAATATAGCATTACTGTTATCTTGTTGAATGTTTTTGGTATAAAAAAGTGGCATATTTATTGTTGGGGGTGCCGGGAGGGTAAAAAAAAAACTGGTTGTGGAACGCATCCCTATTTTTTTTATTTAACTTTAAGTTCGATATATGCGAATTTGCATTATGCGAGGTTTTAGCTTAGCAGAACCTAGCCCTCGCATATATCGAGGGCGCAGTGTATTCCTTGTTCAGTGCACGGTCTGTGTGTAATATATATATATATATATAGTTACCACTTTATTGGCGTAAATCGGTACTATAATATGAATGATGATAATTACGGTTAATTGAATGTTAATGATTGATTATTAATGGTAAATGCTTAGACCGAGGTCACCAGATTTTTGCAGATGAAATAATGTCATTGTTAGAAAATCTAGAAGAGGAAGAGCCATTGTTGACCCAAGGCGATATGATGACTAAGCTGATTGATGCAGCATTGCTTGTATATATTAAGTTAAGGTGTATATATATATATATATATATATATATATATATATATATATACCCGCAAGGGGGTTCTAAGCTCGTGCTCTTGAGTGCTCTTTGTGCTCGTTTGTACGTGCTTGTTCCTGGAGGTTTCACGTGCGCCCTCCCGGCCCTAGCACCCAAGGATGATGGGGCTCGACCCTGCAGTCCTTGTCATCCTTGGTCTTTTTCCACTTCGATTGTCCCCTCCACCCTTTCTTTTTCCTCTGTCTTTCCTCTCACTTTTTCTTTGTTTTTCCGCCGAGATATGCCCTTTTAAATAGAGGCGAATCGGTTCTTCCCGAACATAAAAAAAATATATATATATATATATATATATATATATATATATATATATATATCATCTCATAATTGTAAGGTTAGTGAAAAATTAACTTAGAGCTAGCATTTTTGGGCTCTTGTGGCGGCATTGTTTGGGCACTCTTGTTGTATAATTTTTTTTTGCACTGGCACGTCCTTTCTACTCGTTTGTTGAATGCGGCACTTACAGGGCGTGGTCTTATAGAGAGCTCTCTTGCAATTCAGTTTGGTTGTTTAGATACAAGATTGTTGCAGCGTGCGACGGTGCAGGTTGTGTTGTTGTTGCAAGGTTTAGAAAGAAAACCATAAATTGTGCCCCTTTTGTTTTTATCTTAATTTTATGCAACTGAGGCCTGAGGTAGGCCCACATCGAGTCAGCAACCCTGAGGTAGGACCTAATAGGACTTCCAAGTCAGTAAGGTTTAGTCTAGCTTAACTTGGGCTGTAGGTTGAGGTGGCTCTTCAGAGCTTGGCCGTTCAAGGCTCAGCTGGGATTCTGAACCCAATAAAATAAAAAATAAGTCATTAATTAAGTTATTAATTAGGTTGATTGATAGAAGGAGTTTTCTTCCTTTATTAAACAAAACAAATGAGTTATGAATGAGACAGAATATGTTGATTGTTTGCAGTTGAAATAATGTGTACACTTGAATTATGACTTCAATATAATGACGACTTGATATTAATAACGCGCATGGTAATGATTAGTCTTTATATAAAGTTAGGTGGATGACACCAGGCCTAATACACAAATTGTGTTCACATGGTGATGGTTTGCGTGCCACTCATTGTTTACTGCTGGTGTTCGAAAGGAGAGATCAGGCGCGTCCAGAAGTCCTTGTTACGAAGTTGAGGTGTGATGCCTTGAAAATATTCCCGCGCTGTGACGTCATCTTAGTCGTGCTTGTGTGGCGTCATCTTAGTCGTGCTTGTGTGGCGTCATCTTAGTCGTGCTTGTGTGGCGTCATCTTAGTCGTGCTTGTGTGGCGTCATCTTGGTCGTGCTTGTGTGGCGTCATCTTGGTCGTGCTTGTGTTGTTGGAATATCGCTAAAGTATTTGAAAACGTCTCTGCCACTACAGTATCCAGTGGCCGCTACATATATATATATATATATATATATATATATATATATATATAACCTTTTGGTTTGCTTCCTCCCGAATTGTTCATTCTGAAGAAGATCAAGCTTTTCACTCCACCTTAGACCTATAGTTTAACGTGAAATCCGAACCACGCCGCACCAGCAGCCGTGCGCCTTAACCACTCGGCTACTCAGGGTACCCATTTATCTACCAACCAATTTCTTTATTGTATGGAAGGATGAACAGCTGGGTTTTGCTGCGCGCCGCCTACCGTCACCGGTTCTCGATCCAGAGGCCAATGGATTCGTAGTGAGCGACGCTAACCACTACACCATTATCACCACACTCACCACCACCACCGTATATATATGTATACAGGGTGTTCATAAAGATCTGAACGATTTTTTTCGTTAATATATTTCATACTAAATAAGATATAAAGCATGAAGCATGTGTAAGCGATAGAGCAACTAATAACTTTTTTTTTTATAAAGTTTTTTGTCGGACATTATCTATCAGCAAGATGGAGCACCTCCACATTGGGATCTGGTTGTGCGTGAGGCCCTCCATGAAAATTTTCCCGGTCGCTGGATTGGCCGTGATCGACCTATCCCTTGGCCTCTACTGTCACCGGTCACTACGCCATTGGACTTCTTCCTCTGGGGATTTGTTTGAGATGTGTACGAGACTAAGGTTGTCAACATCCATGAACTACGAATCAGGATCAGGGATGCAATAGCGATGGTCGATGCTGGCATGCTTGAACGCACATGGCGAGAAATTGAATATCGATTGGATGTTGTACGGGCGACCAATGGCGCACATGTTGAAGTTTATTAAACGTGTATGTAAAACTTTTAGCTGTGCGGAGTCACATGGACAAACTTGTTTCTTTGTATGTTATTGGGTTATCATTAATAAAGATTGAAATCGTTCAGATCTTTTATGAACACCCTGTACATATACCGGGTGTACATAAAGTCAGGATCTATTTTTGTGAAGCACTTGGAAATTATATGGAATTCAATCATAAAATGATAAAGTGGTAACATTTATTAAATAATTAAGAGTAGGATTCGACGTGACGCCCATCAGTATCCCTACACAGCTCAAATCGTTCCGCAGCATTTCTAAACACATTCTGGAGCATTTGCGGGGTTATGTTATCTGCAGCAGTTCGTATACGTGTACGTAAGTTTTCAAGACTCGTAATCTTCGTCTGACAGACGTGCGATTTGATAAAGCCCCATGCAAAGAAATCTAAAGGGGTTAAATCTGGTGATCTCGCTGGCCAAGGTCTGTTGCTTCCGCGTCCGATCCAGCGATTTGGAAAACGTCCATTTAGATAATCCTGAACAATTTTGGCATAGTGACAAGGAGCACCATCATGTTGATAGACGACGGTACTAACAATCCTATCCCCGTCGTCTATCAACATGATGGTGCTCCTTGTCACTATGCCAAAATTGTTCAGGATTATCTAAATGGACGTTTTCCAAATCGCTGGATCGGACGCGGAAGCAACAGACCTTGGCCAGCGAGATGACCAGATTTAACCCCTTTAGATTTCTTTGCATGGGGCTTTATCGAGTCGCACGTCTATCAGACGAAGATTACGAGTCTTGAAAACTTACGTACTCTACAAACATGAATACTATTTTGCTATCAAACTTAAAATAACTTTATAACTAATATTGTTGGGCCGGTGTACCTAACTCTAACTCTGCGAGGCTATCTTTGGAGAAGCCAATAGATTAAGAAAAAAAAAATATGTACTTCACGTCTTGCAACGTTTGTTTCTTTTATTAAGCTAATGTAAAATTTTATTATTATTATTATTATTATTATTATTATTATTTTTATTATTATTACAATAATTTAAAATAGTATTTCAGATCGCGTCCTGTAATCCTTATTCGTACATCACACGGAACCCGGAAATAACCGGAACTTGAACTCTCTCTCTCTCTATCTCTCTCTCTCTTTACTTGCAAAGTATTCAAATGCACAATATAATTAATTAAAGTAAAACACCAAGTACAAATAAACATTAGACTTATACTCTCGTTAAAAAACAAAAAAAAAGAAAGAAAGAGAAATTAAATTGGAAATCAACAACAGGATGTACTAGAAATAGCATATTTGTATGACGTATTAATGACGTCACGGATTTTCATGCCCAAATATGGAATAACGTCAGCACCAACGCGAGCCTAGGTAATACTGAGGCTCGCTTGACGTTTTGTGGGCGGGGCATAAATATTATGATTCATAACAATGAGAAACAATTTGTGGATCTATTTATAGATTCTGTTACGTCAAACAAGAATACTATCCCCTTAGAATAAACATGATGGTGCTCCTTGTCACTATGCCAAAATTGTTCAGGATTATCTAAATGGACGTTTTCCAAATCGCTGGATCGGACGCGGAAGCAACAGACCTTGTGTTGCGAGATGACCAGATTTAACCCCTTTAGATTTCTTTGCATGGGGCTTTATCGAGTCGCACGTCTATCAGACGAAGATTACGAGTCTTGAAAACTTACGTACACGTATACGAACTGCTGCAGATAACATAACCCCGCAAATCCTCCAGAATGTGTTTAGAAATGCTGCGGAACGATTTGAGCTGTGCAGGGATACTGATGGGCGTCACGTCGAATCCTACTCTTAATTATTTAATAAATGTTACCACTTTAACATTTTATGATTGAATTCCATATAATTTCCAAGTGCTTCACAAAAATAGATCCTGACTTTATGTACACCCTGTATATATTCAGTTAGTTTAAAATTGTTTAATTTTAATGCGTACACTAGCTAATTCTCATTTCTTATTGTTGTAAAAACAGTGCAGACAGAGCACAAGTATATTTTTGAGTTTAAAGAACATACTGTAAAATAGAAAAGTATTGGATCTTAAGAAGCGGAAAATATGAGGGTAATTCAATAAGTATCCGCACTTTTTATTTTCACAATTTTATTTTCACATCTGATAGATTATAAACCATTTCTGAACATAGTTCCCCTGTTTCTCAATACACTTAGTCCAGCGATCTACAAGCTTCCTAATGCCCAACAAAAGAATGTTTTTGGCTGTGTGCGTAGCCAGTCATGCACCGCCTCCTTCAGGTCATCATCGCCTTGGAATCGCTGACTTCTCAAAGCGTCTTTTAGTGGTCCAAACAGGTAAAAATCTGAAGGTGCCAGGTCTGGACTGTAGGCTGGATGGTCGAGAACTTCAAATTCAAGTTCTTGAAAGCATTTTCTACTCTGTGCAGCGGTATGAGGGCGCGCATTGTCGTGTAACAGAATAACACCTTCCGGCAATCTCCCTCTCCGTTTTGTGCGAATTGTTTGCTTTAACTCATTCTGAAGCATGTCAGAATACGATGTACTTGTTACTGTAGTTCCACTTTGTAGATAATGTTCAAGGATAGGGCCTCGTGTATCCCAAAACAGTGTTAGCATAACTTTACCTGCTGACGGCTGCGCTTTGAACTTCCTTGCAACGGGAGATGTTGGGCACCCATCTTGCACAAACCTTGTGGAAACCAAGAATGTCATGATCTATCGAATAACCTGACCCTTAACTGATGTCTAATCTACAGATCTACAGAAGCTAAGGCTAACAAAGACCCTAAGATCCACTCTAAGGCTAGCCCGAGAGAAAGGAGAGAGTAGGGGGTTAAGAGAAGAGAGGAGAATAAGGGGTTAAGTAAGGAGCAACACCTATCATTCGTGGGTTAACATTCATTCAGAAAAAGAGGGAAAAAGTCTCACCATCATCATCCGCCGGCCACTGCCGACAAGTCAGAAAAATAGTCGGAGAATATAGGAGAGGGGTGAAAGATGAAAAGAAGTAAAATAAGAACGCTTACAAACCATGCAAACACAGTCTTAACTCACTGTCATACCATGCAAACTACAAACATGCAAGAAAAGAGTTAGAGATATGCAAAGTAAGGAGGATAAGAAAAAAAAAAAAAGTAGGTAAAGTTAAACAAAAAGTGGGTTAGTTTACGCTATGAGCTACATCTACATTCGTGTTAGTCTAATTTTTTTTTTTTTTTTTTTTTTTATTGCTGGCATCACGCTGGCATGTCACAAGCTGGCATTCATCGTCAACAGACTCATCCTCGAGCACCACCACCAGAGCTCCTGTTGTTAACTTTCTTTTTTAATTTTAAACAACGTTAATATTTTTAAAATGTCTGTCAAGACGGTTCTTAAACACATTAACGCTGGTAGAATGAACGACTGACGCGGGAAGATTATTCCATTTATCAATTACTTTAAACGTAAAGAAGTTTTTAGCGATATTAGTAATGAAACGTCTGCCACGCAACTTGAATCCGTTATTGCGAGTATTACTATTATCGAAAGTGAACAATTTGTCAAAATTTACGTTATCGATGTTATTAACGATTTTGAAAACTTCAATAAGCTCCCCCCTTAATCTCCTAGTTTCGAGTGAATACAAGTCTAACACTTTAATCCTATCTTCATAAGGCTTATTGCGCAATGCCGGAATAAGTTTCGTGGCACGACGCTGAACCCTTTCTAACCTATCAATATCCTCACGCAAGTACGGGCACCAAAACTGAACGGCATATTCCAAATGAGGCCTGACTAGGGACTTGTAAAGGGGCAATATAATATCCTTCGATTTAAATTCGAAATTACGCGCTATGAAGCCTAACATCCTATTAGCTTTTGCGCAAGACTCCAGGCACTGGTTCCTAACCTTTAAATCTTTAGTTACGCGTACGCCTAAATCTACTTCCTCGTCAACGCTCGCTAAATCCCTATCATCCATCGTGTACACGTAATTATTGTTGCGAGAACCTATATGCAAAACTTTACATTTATCTACGTTAAATTGCATCTGCCACTTATCCGTCCACTCCATAATCCTATCTACATCGTCTTGGATCCTATTTCTATCGTCCTCGTTAACAACCTTACCGCCTATTTTAGTATCGTCCGCGAATTTTGACACGTTACTAATCAATCCTACATCTATGTCGTTAATGTAAATTACGAATAACAATGGGCCTAACACTGAACCCTGTGGGACACCACTACCTACCTCTAACCACCCCGATTCACTACCATTAACTACGACCCTCTGCCTCCTAGCACGAAGCCATTCTTCTAACCAGTTAGCTACCTGACCGCGGATACCGTGCGCTTTAACCTTCGCAATTAGTCTCCAATGCGGAACTGTATCGAACGCCTTTTTAAAATCTAAATAAATAACGTCAGCTGCCCTATGCCTATCGTATTCGCGCACTATTTCGTTATAAAATTCTAACAAATTTGTTAAACAAGACCTATGGCGTCGAAACCCGTGCTGACTACTATTAATCAAACCCCTACTTTCTAAGTGATCGATAATACGATCCCTAACTACGGATTCCAAAAGTTTACCGACAATTGACGTTAAGCTAATGGGCCTATAATTGCTAGCTACCGCGCGGTCGCCTTTTTAAAAATAGGCGTGACGTTAGCTAATTTGAAGTCTTCAGGAATAATCCCCGTTTCGAGTGACTGATTAAAAATCTTCGCTAAGGGGCCTACGATAACGTCTTTCAAATCTTTCAAATGTCTAGGATAAAAAGCGTCAGGGCCTGGAGCCTTGCTAACTTTTAGCCTATCGATATAATGCGCAATCTCAGCCTCGTAAACAGTTATTTCATCTAAAATAGTCTCGCTACTAAATGGAACGATATCGTCAACGTCGGGGACATTATTTACGTCCTCTACGGTAAAAACTGTCGCAAAAAAGTTATTGAAAATACCCGCCATCGCCTGAGCGTCAGAAGCCAAAGCGCCATTTACATCCAATAGAGGGCCTATGTTATCCTTTACCGGCTTACGATTATTTACGTATTCAAAAAACTTTTTTGGATTATGTTTACTATCCGCAGCTATAACTATCTCTAAATTACGCTTGGCATTCCTAACTGATCTTTTAACCTGACGTCTAAGCTCGATATATCTATTAAAGTTAGCTACCTGGCCATTGCGCTTGTTAAGTCTATACCAGTCCACTACTCTCATCCTATCAGCAAAACTATCAAAATTAGCCCTACGAAAATCAGGGACTTCTATTACGTTACTATCCTGTGTGTTTTCTATCAATAACTTAAACCTAAGAATTTGATGATCGCTACATCCTAAACTCTCGCCTACTTCTAAACTTTCGACTATATTCTCGCCGTTCGTCATCACCAAATCTAAGATATTATCACCGCGCGTTGGTTGGGTAACTATCTGTCGTAAAAAGTTATCGTCCATAAACTCAACCAGTCTCAACATATTTCTTTTGTTGTTAATCTTCTGTCATCGAAAATCATGGCTCTGGCTTCTTCCTGCTTGTCACCACTAGTTGATGTTGACGGTTGTCTTGAGCGCTGAGCATCTGTCACACATGTCCGACCTTCCTTGAACATTTGAATCCACCCGTACACACTTCGCCGTGGTAACGCATTATTCCCATACTGAGCACATAAACGCGTGTGAATTTCAGCTCCTTTCACACCTTCTGCCCACAAAAAAACGAACCACGGATCTCTGTTTTTCCAGAATACAAATTGAAAGCGGCGCAGCCATACTCGCTACTCGTACGATATGTGACAGCTACGAGTAGCCTAAATAAGCCTATACTGTTACTAGCCGAAATAAGCCTATAGATCTCAGTTTGGCTCGTTATTACGCATATATATTATATATACTATATTATCACTAAAATAAAAAGTGCAGATACTTATTGAAGTACCCTCGTATATGGCAATGATAGTTACCTTTCATGGCAGTAATTACTTGCCTACATCATACCCAATTTACATACGTAGGATCGTCACATTTATATATACACGCTAATTTGAATTCAGTATTGAAATAATAAATCAGTTATATAAGTGGTTAATACAGGGTGTTCATAAAGTCACGCGAGTGAATATGGTAATGACTTCACCATATTCACCCGCGTGACTTTATGAACTGCTCTTTATTTACTGATTGGAATAAACTTGATTTTGGGAAATATTTTTAGTTTAAAAAGAGGATCACCTGAAGATCAGGGCCCCCAGCCTTCGTTAGTTAGCCTTATAAGGCTAACTAACGAAAATATCACGACTTAACCTAACCAATCAATTTGATTGATTTAGCTAACTAAAGAAGGCTGAGGGCCCTGATCTTCAGGTGATCCTAAAAAACAAACCCGTTATTTACGCGTTAAATTAATTAGTTTTAAAGGTTTTAGGAGAAATGAAAGAATAGGATATGTTGAGAAAGGTGAAGAGGGAAAGAAAATGTTGGAGGGGAGAGTTAGTATTTTCCCTGATTTCCCCCAAATCGGGGAAAAGGTTATGTTCAAGTGTTCCCAGAACAGAAGTTAAACAATTGAAGAATTTCTATTACCTGAAATTGAAGTTTTTATTGCATTTCTTATATATATATATATATGTGTAAAGTGTGTGTGTGTGTGTGTGTGTGTTTTAAAATGTATTTTAAAACAAGATTAACATATATTTACAACATACAGACATTTCTTTAACGGGACAATCTATCGATACTAATAAACTAACCCTAGATCTTCCTTGTGGCAAGATCTATGATCTGATGTATGATATCAGTAATAAGTTGTAAATACAATGATAAGTTCTTATGACGGTATCATTGCTTATGTAATAGCTAAGGGTGAGTTGAGTGACTGCTTTATTATTGATGTTGGAGTTCGGCAGGGTATGTGATGCCCCTATTGTTCTTTAATGAGTATGTGGTTGAGGTAATGTGCGAGACGAAAACACGAATGCTGCAGATAAGAGTAAACCTGAATTTGGAAGATAATGACTGGCAGCTTTCGTATCTGATGTGTGATGATGATGATTTGCTTTAAGATGAATCGGAGAATGAACTAGAGTAATGACAAGTTTTGTTGACGAATGTGAAAGAAGATTATTCATAATGAATAAGGTTTAGCGTATAATATTGTGGTAAATGGAGAAAAGTGAAGCTGAGAAGGAACTTAAGACTGACAAAAGAGGTATAATTTCATTAGCAATCGAAAGTAGAGTGAAGGAGGGCAAACAAGAGAAAGGTGTAATAAAAGTTCTGGTAGGAAGGAAGTGCTTGAGTGTAAATGCAGAGAGAAGTTTTACATAAAAGTTTTTGTGCCAACATTGTTGTATGGATGCGAGATACTTGTCTGGCATGATAGTACCAAATCAAAAGTGAAAGCAGTTGAGATAAATAATAATTTAAGATGTATGATTGATATGTGTAAAACTAATTGATCGTACGAGAATGGAAGATGTCCGTGAAAGGTGTGCAGTAAAAAAAGTTATCGGAGATGGTAGGTCATGTATGCCTCTAGGTCATGCCTCTAAATCATGTAGAGAGAATGAATGATGACAGAATTGTGAAAAAAGGTGAATAATTAGCGAGTGATTAGGTGCGAGATATAATAAAAGACCCCGTCAAAGGTGAAAGGGTGTAATTATTAAATGTGTGGATAAATGCGGCACGAAGGGAATGGAAACGATATGTCGGGTGTGTAAATAGAGACGCGGGTCTCACCTAACATGACACTGAACTAGAGGTATATAATTTCCGCCCTTCCCCCATTTTTTTATGAAAGGTTGGTGTTGGAGTAGTTCCTTATTCTTGTGTGTTTGGAATGAGTAATGGGTTCGATATTTAATGATATAGTGACGATTACTGAAAATTATTCGTTTTTCAGTGTGGTGATATGTGGTGGCCAAAACGGATATTGGCTTCAGGTGTTCAATAGTGAAGTTCGGTACAACGTGAAAATTTTAAACCTTTTGGTTTCCTATTACGTGTCAGATTGGTTAAAGAAAAGATCCTCTCAGATTATTAGGTTTTGAATTGAGGACAGCATAGACACTAACCAGGAACTTAACGGCTCTCCTAATAAACGCATTACCAGGAAGGGAGGGAACCTGTACGGGTTAATGTTAAGTACCATTTTTTTTATCACCTTTTATTGCTTGAAGCGTCAGTTACAAAACGTCCATTTAGGTACTTCTACTTTAATGCCTCACTGCATGCATATATATATATATATACACTAAGGCATAAGAATTGAGTAATTTGATTTTAGCAGTGAATTAGATATTCACTAAATAACCATATAACTAAATGGTAAATAGTAAAACTAACATCAAGCGTCAAATTAATTAAAAAAAAATTATTTTTTATCTTGGTTTGTATAACAAAAATGTTTATTTTTATCACAAAAAAAGACACAAATGAATTTAACTTTTTTTTGTTTTTTTGGTTCCGTGATAATTTGATATAATAATTCTAGAATTCTTTATAGCAATTATAATTGAGTATCCTGTTACTAAAAAAAAAGAAAAAAAAAGAAAAAAAAACACTTGTGTCGGAGGCCAAGAACCAAGTGTTTATTGTAAATTTCGTTTGGGAACAAACAAGATATACTCGTATTGATCAGTTTCGTGCTAGATTTGAAGGAGATTGCATTGGTGCATTTGTGCAATGTTCTTTGATTGAACGGAAAATTTGAATAAATTTTGAATTTATATTATCACAAACAATCACATTACAGAAACTCAAAATAAAAAAATACAAGTAGGTAATATTATATTAAGTAAAAATATTGTTTATTATGTATTAGGAATTATTCATTATAAAAGACTATACAATACCTGAACTTCATTAGGCAAGGTCAGCCAGGTAGGGATATATATATATATATATATATATATATATATATATATATTTATTATACACACACACACACACATTTTAACTGCAAACAACACAGCATAATTAATGTAAAGAACGACGCTTGTGTAGAAGAAACGTCCGCACAAGATGGGAGGAGAGAACGAGCAAATGAAAAATGAGGCACCTCCCAGGAATCGAACCCGGGATCATCCAATTGCCGGTCGGATATGCTAATCACTGCAGTGGTTAGCATATCCGACCGGCAATTGGATGATTCCGTGTTCGATTCCTGGGAGGTGCCTCATTTTTCATTTGCTCGTTCTCTCTCCCCATCTTGTGCGGACGTTTCTTCTACACAAGCGTCGTTCTTTATATATATATATATATATATATATATATATATATATGGCGCACACTCCAAAAGTAATTAAGAATCATTAGTTGGATGGGCGACTGTCCTCTGCGTTCAGACGTTGTCGTGTAAAATTGTTGGTCCCATCCGTTACGTGACTTTTGTCTTTACGAAAGAGGTGAAACAATCTCCGACATTATTACTTAGATTGCGAGTTAGGTTAGGTCATTTAGGTCAGGTTTGTTTAAGTTGTTAGGTTAGGCGAGGTTAAAATTAGGTTAGGTTAGATTAGATAAGGTTTGCTCGGTTTAATTAGGTTAGAAATATGATTTTAACCCTTTCACTACGGGCATAGTCTTGAAGCAAATTATATGAATTCGAATTATAATACATATATGCCCGCCCCCCATTTTCATCCGCAGAGGGTGGAAAGAGAGGGATATACCCTTGGTTTATAAATTACACTCTGAGTTTAGAAAAGATTAGGAGTCGGTTCATTTACCACACTCGGATCTGAGCGCAAATTGGACGTGTAGTTCATATACCACACCCGGAACGAAAGGGTTAAAGATTTATCATTTTCAGAAAACTTTCGGACAAACCACAGTTGCATAAATGCGAACAAACTGCAACACACACACACACATGTATACTGTATATATAGGCTATACCGGGTATTCAGAAATTACCAGCACTTCATGGCATGTACTGTATATTATGTTGCTATGGGTTATATATATATATATATATATATATATATATATATATATATATATATATATATATATATATATATATATATATATATGGTGTCAATAAAATATTACCACTTGATATGTCTATGAACGTTGACGTTGACATAAAAATGATAACATTTTACTGACCCACCATATATATATATATAAAATATAGTTAGTGTATATACAGGGTGTTTCGTATGTCTAGAGACATTGGAAATATGTAGAAAAAGTAATGTAATTTCATGACAATGTTTTATTTTCAACATACAGTCCCGTAGCCAGGACTTCCCAAGGGGGAGGTCGAAATTGTAGAAAGGCGGACCTTTTGGTGCAACGACCAAGTCACTGCGGAGGGGTTTTAAAGTAGTTAAGTTTAGAGTAGTTTAGAGTAGTTTGTGAAGTTTAAAAAAATATGCAAAAAAATGAAAGTGTTTATTTACCAAATGATGTTATATCATACTATTATAGAAGGTGTTCAAATTGTTCACCCTCTCAACTTCAAGACACTTCATTACTCGTAACTGGCAAACGCTCTGAATACTTCTGATTGTTTCAGCAGAAATTCGCTGCAATTCCGGTCTTATCTTAACTTTCAAAATCCTCGATTGTTCGTAATCTATCAAATGAAGTGTTTTGAAATTGAGGGTGAACAATTTGAACACCTTTTTATAATAGTTTGTTGCAAATAAAACATTGTCATAAAGTGTGTATGTATATATACAGGGTGGGCCGTAAGTTTCCATACATAGGAAAAATAAACATTTTTTTATGGACAACCATTTTTATTTATATAATATGCTCTACATGGTTGCCATTGTTTTGAAAACACATTTCAATACGTGTTCCCCACTGTTGATGAACACGCATTAGCACAGTTGACGTTATGCTTGTAATGGCGTTGGTGATACGTTCCTTTAGATGATTTATGTCTCGTATCTTTTCCTGATACACCATGGCCTTCAAGTGCCCCCAAAGATAGAAATCAAGGGGGGTGAGATCTGGGGATCTGGGAGGCCACTCACAGGACCACGCCGACCAATCCAAGCATCCGGAAACTGCTGATCCAAATACCGACGCACGTATTTAAATTTTCCTATGTATGGAAACTTACGGCCCACCCTGTATATATATATATATGCGCGCCTCGGTGGTGTCGTGGTTAGCGTCGCTGACTACGAATCCATCGGCACCGAGATCGAGACCCGGTGACGGCAGCAAAACCCAGCTGTTCATCCTTCCACACACAAAAAAAAATGAAAGTGGTTGATAGATAAATACTGTAGGTACACTGGGTGGCCGAAGGTGGAGTGAAAAGCTTGACCTTCGTCAGAATGAACAATTCGGGCGGAAGCTGACCAAAGGTTAAGGTTTTATATATATATATAATTAACTACGTGTTCTTTCCTATTTGTGTTTCATATAAGAAAACATTTGTATGAATTGCTCATTCGCTCTATTTAATAGACTCAATTCGTCTATTTTCCCGCTACAAACGCACCTCCGAATTCATATTTTCCATTAAATATATTTATGTATTTAATATCTCTTCTGCTTTCCGAGAAAACGCATTATTATTTATAATAAAACCATTATTTCTTTCCCACAACACTTGATTAACCCCGAGAACCACTTATATTACCCGCTTACAGTAAAAATAGGAAAAAAAAAAAAAAATCATGAACATCTTAATGGATTTCATTAATATTCTTTATATATTTTTCCAATATTCTTGCCTGAAAACCTCATCCAGTAAATAAATTGAAACAGTGGAGGCATAACATTGGGATGAAATGAAATATTAATCTCCGTCAGATATTTTTTGCGTGTTTGCTGTAGAGCGTTGAAATGGACAAAGGAAACACATTTTCGATTTGACTATGGAATTCTTGAATAAATGCATCAACCCCCACCCCCCCACCCCTCGCCTCCCTATATATGCCGTAGTTAACCCTAATTTACCCTGGTTTTGCTTCCGCCGTAAGTGTTCATTCTGATAAAGGTCAAATTTGGACGTACGGCTTAACATGGCGTTCGAACTACGACTCTCCGAGGAAGTTCTACGACATCCCGATCAGCAATCCAGCTCCTTCACCACTAGTCTACGTAGACGAGTTATATACAGGGTGGCGCAAAAGTCGCGCATCATAGGAATTTTCAGTGTTGACTATAATATATTATTTTTCTCTTTTAGGTAGGGGATGGCTGCCAAATTAACAATAGACGAGAGGGTGAGCTTGGTTTTAATGTATGGAATACCAGGTACAACAAATCGATGAATGGGTACAGAATTCTGTACCGATTCATCGATTTGTTGTACCTGTTATTCCATGCATTAAAACGAAGCTCACCCTCTCGTCTATTGTTAATTTCGCAGCCATCCCCTACCTAAAAGAAAAAAATAATAGTCAACACTGAAAATTCCTATGATGCGCGACTTTTGCTCCACCTGTATATTAATTACCCCATCCTTTATTTTGCGATACTCACGGTGGGCTCCCTCATGGTCCCCTGATTTGGGTCGCCGCAAAAATCAGGTTGGAACCGGTTCCGATATCTAGTTTTCACCTTCATACAAGGAAGCAGCAGTTTCCTTTGCGAGTCGTTAAACACACACACACACACTCTCTCTCTCTCTCTCTCTCTCTCTCTCTCTCTCTCTCTCTCTCTCTCTCTCTATAATACCTCTTGGAAACAACAGACAGGTTTTGCGCTGTCAATCTATCTACCTTTTACTTGATCTTTCGTGAATTTTCATCGTTATTCTGTCATTATATTCAGTATACTGTAGCTACTTGCTGACTCTACCCAAAATATGCAATTTAAGTTGCATTTATTATTTGTAAGTATTCTTTTGTCACTTTTGAAAAAAGAAAGGAACCTGATATGTAAAAACACATTGTATATAATAGAGAGTTAAACTTGATAACACCTGTACACAATAACAGATCGAAAATAGCAGTAAATCACGCATTCAGCAATATATACAGTATATATTTACACACACTATATGTAGTGGCCTGTTAACAGTAGGCCTTATAATAATTAGATTAAATATATAGATTGTTTATGAATCACCATTTACTCTTTCGATCAAAAAATAAATGTAATTACTTAGGAAGATTAAGTAGGCACAGCTGTAGGGCGCGAAAGCCTATTAAATTCAACATCTGTAACCCTTTGCATAGACCTAACTCACTTGGCTTACAGTGTTTTACATTGTCGTATTAGGCTATTTTGTTATAAAGTCTACACATTCATACAAACTCTCAGCCAAACCGAATATACTCTCTAAAGTATATATATATAATATATATATATATATATATATATATATATATATATATATATACACGTGTGACTGGCTAGATTAAAGTAGTTTCCTGTTAAAAAATATTAAAATTTTATGGCCTGAAAATGAGAATGGGGATCGCATAGAAAAGGAAGTAATTTTTTATGATCACTTCTCATTCTTTGCCATTCCCATCCGTGTCCGCAAATACAATTCCCATTCTATGCCATTCCTACTTCGTCATTTTCATTCCCATCCAAGACATTTCCCACGTATACGGTTATTCACGTATACGGTGGCGCGGCAAGTATTCTGAAGTTGGGGTGGGGGCGTCGACCCCACGGTTTTAAAGTTGTGGGGTTAGCCTGTTCTCGCATCCTTGCACATATGTTTAAATTAAACTTATGACCAGAGATGGGCAGCATCGATGATACTGTATCGTAGATACAAATTGTATTTTGTATCTATATCTTGAACAAAATATAAAAGTATCTTGTAGCTTTGATACAAATTTATATGTATCATGTATCTTAAAATGGTATATTTGATGCAAGATATATTTCAAGAATTTCAATCCCCGTCGTCGTGATTTTTTTTTAATCAAAATTTCACATATCCCAACTAATGGAGTTGCCAAATATGTGATGACTGATGACTAATCTCTAGGTGGGAAATTATTGTGTGAGCCGCAGTGGCGTTGGCAGGGTTACTGTAAATCTCGATGGGAACAAAACTGTCCGGATTTCTGCGTACATATTTTACTCTGAAGTAACTGGAGACAGGTACCTAGTTCTTCTTTACCGCCTCGTAGATTATTATCTAGTGTTACTAATTTATTAATTACCCGGTGTAGCCAAGGGGAACAGGGGAGGGTAATTGCCCCCCTAAAATTCTATCTTCCACCCGACCCAGAAAAATTGCGATGTCGAACTAAAAATTAAATAATTGTCAAAATAAGATACTTTTAAAATTAGATGTAATAAGAGGTTATACAGATTTACAAGGTCGTTACATTTATTACATTTACAATATTTATACTACAAGGTCAGTATTGCACCCCACCAACAATAATTTTGTTGCCTCTCCCAAATTTAAAAGTTTAACGCTCCTGAAATTAAAAATAGTGAGCGTCTGAATGTGGAGCAGCGCACGGCTTCGATTAAATTTTTCCCTCTTATGAGTTCTGGGCCGTGTTTACTTATTTGAGTAAGTCTTTAGACATAGGACAGTCGCAAAGAAATTCAAGAAATGGAGAAACTTTTTCTATAACAAACCAGTCTCGTTCCTTATTAAATGGAACAGTTTATGATATAAACGCAAAACCTGAGAAAGTTTTTGTTGACTTCAAAATTAAATGGGTAAAGATTAAATTATCTAAAACCTTTGTTCACATTCCAAACCTAATTTTAAACGTGTCATTTAAGATACAATGAATTAAGCGAATTAAAAGCTCTTTTTTCCTTATTATTTCTAGTCTTTAAACTTTAAACTGATTAGAAAAGTATCTTGTATCGAGAAGAGTATCTTAGATATGTATTTTGTATCTCTTTATCTTGCACGTTTCTTAACCCTTAACTGATAATCCTCAACCAGAGTAACGCGTTAGGTAATGCGGTGTGCTACCACACCCCAAAAGAAAAATATTAGCCAAAAATCAGTTTATGAATTTAATGAAAAAAACGGTGTTATAAATGAATTATTCTATGTATTAACAAACTTTTAATCACAAAAATGACAGTTTAAGTATAATATGTACAGGGTCATTCAAAAAAGACGCAACAGTTTAAATTGCTTATATTTCATAATATTGTTAACGTACAGGAATGATTTTTGTATTAGTTTACAGCGTACACCTGGGAGTTTTGTTACCGCTTAGGCCTAGTAGCCTAAGGCGCTAGGCGAACGACTCTTGCAGCCTTAAATGAATATTTTGACGATCGCGTCATCTCGAATCGCTTCCCTGAACGTTTTGCCTGTGGATGGTCTTGGCCACCATATTCTCCGGATCTCAACCCATGTGATTATTTTTTTATGGGGATATCTGAAAGATAATGTTTACAGAAACAATCCTCTCACAATTAGTGAGCTGCAAGAGGAAATTTCAACGTCGACTGTAAATGGTTTTGGATGCCGGTGGTTCACACATTGAACATGTTTTTCATTAAATAAAAACTCCCAATTGTACGCTGTAAACTAATACAAAAATCACTCCTGTATGTTAACAATATTACGAAATATAAGCAATTTAAACTGTTGCGTCTTTTTTGAATGGCCCTGTATTTGAAATAAATGAACAGAAAAAATATTTGCTTATTTCCCCGTAAAAAAGACCAACAAACCGAAAAAATTCTAATAAAAAAATTAGTTTCCTAGAGACCCCTGGGCAACCACTGACTGTAGGATAGTGGAGGAAGACATGGAAGGACTGGCAGGCCCGGTAATGCACACACAGCTGTAGAAGAGACGAGTAAAATGTTCCTTATGTTTGGTTGTGATTCTATGGCGCAAGTTCCACAGGCCACATTTAGTGCCTATATGAACCCTGTATATGCGAATTATTTATTCTCAAATACTGATATACATGTTCAAATAGTAGCAGATCCATAAAATATACACAATTTACCTTATTTAGCATTCTGGGCACATGAGATGACTATGGATAGCACAGATGGGCTGAGCGCAGGAGCTACAGACCACCTTCATCTTCCTGTCTTTTGCTCAGTCACAAAAGGCACATCTTCGCTGTCGCGTGTTCCACTGGAGTTCTGGACATGAGTCGGATACATTTATGTTGAAGACAATGTGTATAGCCTCTGTCGCGCTCCTCTTCATTCCGGAGGAGGAGGTTCTCTCCTCGGCCCATGGCATGATGAGTGCCATTGCGAGTTCCTTCATGAAGTCACGTCTTGGGATTATCTTCTCACCCCTTGTTTGCATGTTTCTGGAATACACGACGTATGCATTCACTGTAGCTGTGTTGATCATTCCATAAAACAAACAGAGGGGCCAGCGTCGTGTTCTGCGGCTGCATGAATAGGTGGCACTCATTTGATCGAACGTGTCGACTCCACCTTTTGTGCTGTTATAATATAACACAATTTCTGGCTTTCCATTGTCCCCCAGGGTTGGCTGGTCGTGCATAGAAGAAAGGAGTAACACATTCTTCTTCTTGTCTGGCAGGTAGGATACCAAAGTGATACTCCCATCAAAGAGGAACGCGCTACTTCCTCTCTCACGATCTTGCACGTTGACAATATCACCTGGCAGGTATCTCTTATTGCTTCGGAGAGTGCTCATAATTGACATCCCACAGTTGTCCCTGAGGTCTTTTGCCAACTCCAGTGACGTGAACCAATTGTCCGTCGTTACATTACGATTGGAGTTGAAGTAGGGGGTTAGCAGTGTCTTGGTGAGATAATGGCCAAAGTTCATCTGTGCAGTTGCTGTCGTCTGTTTTCCTAGGTATGGCACAGCATTTAGCATATATTTTGACTGTGTCGCAGGCCATAACAAGTTTTAATCCGTACCTTGCGGGTTTATTCGCAATGTACATCCTAAATGAGCAGTTGCCTCTGAAACCCAACAGCTGTTCATCAAGAGTGACATTTGCACCTGGGTGTAGTGTTTAACAAGTTGCCTTATGAAATGTTCCCACACTTGCCGCACAGCTGCAAACTTGTCTTCTTTTACCTTCTCTTCCCTAGTGTTTTTATCATCAAGAGAAAGCAAAAGCGCCTCTCACTCATTGCAGCCCTGTATAATTTAGGGTGGATTACTTTTCACTTTTTTAAAATATTATAGCTGGTCAAAGTTTTTCCCATGATTTGGTTCAGTGGAAGTACACTGACACCATTTTTACCAAAATCGATCAATATTTAGGGGTCGCGCATCGACCTTGAAAATTTCAATTTTGGAAATTTGGCCAAATTGACAATTTTTTACTGAATAAAGATAAATCATCAAATGACCATATTTTCTGAATCCTCTCAGTGAAAGAAATCCTCTCAGATACTTACCAAGTTGATCGGACAAGTGGTTTAGAAGTTACACTCACCTAGAAATAACATTAAAATTTAAAATATCGTATTTGTCCCCCGTTATGGACGTAATCATAGCATCAGTAGCTGGCGCATCTTAAAATCCCAATTACACACACACATGCTATGTCTATGACCAATATTTTTACTAATCACAGTTTGCTTTTTACAGATCAACTGTGTCAATTGATTCTTGTTTGATAAGTCTAGACTCTAGACTTTAGTACAATGGATAAACTGTTAACAACCAGGAGTGGGAAGACTCTGAAAGTTACTTATTCTGGAAAAGAGAAAGCAGCAACAACAGCACCACCTTCTCTAAGGTCAGCCACGGACGTCTTCTTAATTGGTCAGCCATCTTCCTCGATCGGTGGTGCCAAATTGCCAACCACCCATCAAGTTCTCCAGTACTACTACTATGCCAAGCAGGAAACTACTGACAGGAAGGCCGCCGTAAAAGACACGGTGGCCAATGTTCTGGCATTTTGGAACATGGCACGTATAAAGACGATCACGAGGCGTAACTGCGAAAGAAAACTGGAGTTACTGTGGGAAGAGTGGCGCTCGCTGCAGAAGAGCAAGATGAGAGACGGTGACGCGGGAAAAGGCAGGGAGAAGTTTTCAGAAAATCTGAACAAGCTCTGGGACATCGGAGCTCCCGATGCTATTGAAGAGATACAGAAAAGTCGACTGCTCTCAGACAACAACAAACAAGAAGATATTAAATTTTATGAGGATCAACGGGGCCTGCGCCAGGCAACAATGAGTGGGAATGATAAAGTGTTCGTTGTCAAGAGAAAACGGCAACTCTCAAGACAACAATCTCGTGATGAGCCAGGCACCTCAAAAACGAAATTAGGAACCGAAGCTGAGAACGACGATGAATCTATAGAAAGCAGATCATCGAGCAACTCCGAATCACAGCTAGAACCACCATACCGACAGCCGAGAGAATCAACTGTATCAATCAGCCTTCCTCACCGCATCCTCAATGCACCGGCTGTTATTGAAGTGGCTGATCGCTTCCGGATGTCCAATAATCAGGTGTGTATATATCAGTAATGATCTTTCCTTGACAAAGATATAATAGACGTAACGACGGAAAATTTAGTGATTATTTTGTCACATAAAAACCATACGCATCCTTGTCAATTTCCTTTCAATTTCGCACATAGGTGGCAAGTGTCGTGGCGGCAGTCCTACGTTCGGCAGATCCGCCCGCAGACCTGGACAAATTCAGTATCTCGAAGGACACGTCTCGCCGTGGAAGAGTGGCACATCGTTGTGAAGTGTCGACAGCTGTGCAGAAATCCTTCGTATCTCCGAGGCATGCTGTCGTCCACTGGGACGGTAAAGTAATCAAGGTAAGTTTTGCCCTCACCGTGGACGACAGTGAATTAACATGTTCCAGTGACGACAGTGGATTGACATATTCCAGTGGACGATAATGGATTGGCATGTATGACATACGTTTCAGGACACTCTTGGATCATTGGAGCACCGCCAGGCGATTCTCATTTCCGGAGCTCCCCAATGCACAAAAGGAAAGTTGCTGGCCGTTCCGACTGTTGCTTGCTGACGGCACCGGTCTGTCCCAGGCCCAGGCGACCTTTCGTGCTCTCAAAGACTGGGAATGCGAGAACAACGTGATTGGACTGTGCTTCGACACAACTTCCTCCAATACGGGGAGGATGCAGGGTGCGGTGGTCCGGCTGGAGAACATGCTTGGTAAACCGCTCTTCCAGCTGGGCTGTCGCCATCACGTTATGGAGCTCATCGTGGGGGCAGTGGTCATCACCGCGTTTGGAAGAACACAGCACCAACTGCACCTTTGTTCCAGTATCTGAGGAGAAGGTGAATTTCAAGTCTAAGGCGCATTTGTTTTCTCCAATGATTTTTTGCCTTCAGAGCAATTGAGATATCAGCGTCCTTCTACTAATGATGTTAATAGCAGTCGAAAAGGGAAACTTCAGTCGTTTTCATGCAATATTTTCATAACTCCCCTTTCAGGTGGGACAAGCTCGACCTCTCGACTTATCGCGAGCTGGAGATCGAGCATTTGGCGGAGGTGACGTGGCTGATGGAGCTCCGAGATGAGGCAGTCAAGTTCCTCGGCACCGCTTCTGGTCTTGTCAGAGAAGACTACCGAGAAGTGGCGGAGATTACACTCCTGGTACTCGGGGCCCAGCCACGTCGTGGCACACACTTCATGCGCCCAGGAGCCTACCATCATGCGAGGTGGATGGCCAAGGTTGGTATTTTGAATTAGAAGTTAAATATTGTATTGCCTTCTGCAAACAGCCATTTGAAGTCCCTACCAGAAAAAAATAAGATAAATAATTTACCATTAAACAAACTTATATGGAGTGGTATCGGTATTTATACATCACAGTGCGTATTCGTTTCAGATCATCTACTACACGAAGCTCCTGATGTTCAGCGGTCAGCTGGAGTTCGACGACGAGCTGGTACAGAAACTTCAGAGAGTGGTACTATTTACTGCACTCCTCTACGCACCTGCCTGGCTGGCGGCTCCTGTCGCAGCTGATGCCCCGCTGAATGACCTTGTGTTGTACCAGCGTCTTCTGCAGTACAGGGCTGTGGATCGCGAGATTGCAGAGGCTTCACTGGCAGTGATCAGGCGGCACTTGTGGTATCTGAGGCCTCAGACCGTCGTTTTCGCCCTCTGCAGTGACAAAGTGGAAGACACTGTGAAGCACGAGATGGCAAAGAAGCTGTGCCGCCTCGCTGTGCCCGAGGACTTCACGTATGACAACGTCTCGGTTGATGACACGACGCGCCTTCCGGACCTGATCGATGAGTCATCGTGGTTCGTGTTCACAGGCCTGCAGGTGTGCGCGTCTACGTGGCTCACTCTGCCGGTGAATAAGTGGGATCAAGATAAGAACTACTGTGATCTGAAGAATGTCATCTCGCATCTGAAAGTTACCAACGACGTGGCAGAGAGAGGGATAAAACTGATAGAAGATTACGCGAACACTGTCACAAAAGACGAGTCACAGCTGCAGGGTCTTCTTCAGCTCGTGGAAAAGAGCCGGAAAGAACTCGGTGACTTCAAGAAGTCGTCACTTGCCAAGATGACGTAGCGCAGAGGGAAAGGGAGTTAGCAGAGAGAGTACATGGCGCACGCCTTAAGATGACGTGTGTTCTAACCACGATTCATACAGTTTTTGAACCTAGTTAGGGGCACCGGAGTAAGTGCCTTTAGTGATATCGGTAAACCGTTTTAATACAAAATACATTTGATCTTTCCTTATTCGTTTTATCTTATCCTAAAAAGCAGACAATGGCAGACAGCATATGGAGGTACGGGGACAAATACGGTATTTTAAATTTTAATGCTATCTCAAGGTGAGTATAACTTCTAAACCACTTGTCCTATCAACTTGGTAAGTATCTGAGAGGATTTCTTTCACTGAGAGGATTCAGAAAATATGGTCATTTGATGATTTATCTTTATTCAGTAAAAAATTGTCAATTTGGCCAAATTTCCAAAATTGAAATTTTCAAGGTCGATGCGCGACCCCTAAATATTGATCGATTTTGGTAAAAATGGTGTCAGTGTACTTCCACTGAACCAAATCATGGGAAAAACTTTGACCAGCTATAATTTTTTTAAAAAAGTGAAAAGTGATCCACCCTACTGTATATTGCAGGACCAAATTGTGGACTCCACATGTCAACGGCTGTTTTGTGGTTATCATGATTCATTCCGGAGAATATAAGGACTCGTCCACAAAGGAATGAAATGCACAAATGTGATAAAACAAAATACTCAAACACAATGACTATCACACATTAGGTAACGCGGGTGGTACCCCACCCAACGCATAAGGTCTGACTGCACACAGCCCAGAGAGCACACTCGCGAACCCGATCTCTGTGAAGGCTTAAGGGACACTGACGGTACATGGAGTTCAGTGTTGCCACTTTCCTATCTCCAAATCAGACCAGATCGATGTCAGGAAAAGACCAAAATAAACTAAATTCAAAACACACAGAACTAGAAATGTTCCATTGAAGATCTATTTGGCTTATATCATTAGGAGACGCACATAGCATTTCGAGTACATCTGTTATGCGTTCCTTGGACACCTTTAGTGCATTAGATACTGAGAAAAGCGAGACCTTCTTTAAGATGTGATATTTTCTGGGACTATCTAATTTCCATCAACAGATGAACCACAAATTTTGTGCACCTTCGTCAAATAACGTTATCTTCTGTATCATTAAGATTCAGTTCTCTAAGCTTAATTTTTCAGCTTCATAGCCTAAATATGGCTTTGGATCTAAGTTTCTTCAATGATACAGGTAAAAGGTTCAAGCTTTTTCATTGGAACCACAATCTGTTTCAGAAGGCTTTCTGCGAGAAAAACTAGTCTTTCCAATAATTTTGTAGGATCTACGTTTTTTGATTCAAAATTTAGATTTACTCTATTGACATCAGTCAATACATGTTTTAAAAATAGCAAGTATGCTGTTCTTTTCATTACAGAACATATACAACATTTCAGAGGTGTAGCATTTTTGTTCCCTCGGAGTAATTTCAAAGTGACACCTTAATTCAATACATTGATCACAGATTCGCGTTACAGCAGAAGCAATTGATAACCATCTAGTTTGACATGCTTGAACAATCTTTAGCGGACAGTGTTCCTCATTGATAGCACTGTAAAGCCTTTTGTAGGCTAGTTGACGTGAGTGAGACCTACTGAACCAGCTATAGGTTTCGCTAACCATGAAGTCTAAGTTGCGAGGCAGTGTTTCATTGACAGCACTAGAGGTAGCTAATTGTAGGGAGTGACAGAGGCACTGACAAGTATTAATGAAGGTAATTCTGCTTTTAGTTTTACGTACAATCCATTATTAACTCCCATAACACTTGTATTGTCAGTTCCAATTCCAATCATATTTTTTTAATTCAAGCCGCACTTTCCAAAGTTGATTTTAGCGCATTAACCATGACATCAGCTGTGCATTCTTCAAGTATGGCTAACTCAAGAAAAGTTGACACTATCTTCTTTGAGATGCTAAAATATATTATAGCTATCCGTAAATACTTAGTAACACCAATGTCTGTAGATTCATCTAAAAGAATACTGTACCCTTCATCTCCAATGTCATCCTTTAACTCTTTCAAAAAATATGGACACAAAATATTTTTCATTAGAGCACTACACTTTGTCCGGTGAAATTTCATTTGGCGAGCAATATTAGTCAGAAAATGATCTCTTGCCCAAATCAGTTAAGTGATCGCATGCATTCATTCAAAGAGCAATGCTCGGCAATAAATAATAATATGCTTGTCTTGCCTCAGCTATGCTAGTTTCATTACTTACGGATTTTTGGGGAAAATCTAACTTTTTCTGACTGGTTGATGCGAACGAAGAACTATAAGCAGTGTTTCTTTGTACTAATATGTTGTTGATGTCTGCATATATTGCTTAAAAAGGGATTTTGCAATATTTACAATATGCCTTGGTTGAATTTCCCGGTTCCTCTCGAATCCATTCTTTACACATGGGATCTTTCAGCCACTCCTTCCTAAATTTCTGAGCATACGTCTGCTTTGGCATGTTAAGTTTTTTATGGGTTGTAATATCACTCAAATTCTTACGAAGAAACACGTTTTGATAACTATTAGGACTTATTTTTACATTATATAAGATACAGTACGTATTCTAACACTTCTTAAACAACAACTGACAATTACTGCACATCGAGATGATCGAGTACCGACTACCGACACGACACATGAGTAAAACGCGACAGCAGACGAACATGAAGATCTAACTTACGTACGCAGACGAAACAAACACGTCAGAGTCTGTTTCAACCCATAATTAACATAAAATTTTAATATAAAAATATTTAAAAAAAAACGTTTAACATGAATTGAGTAATGGGATGAAGAAAAGACTAGATTAAGACTAACTGAGAAAGACAAAAAACTAAATTTTAAAACCCTAAACCAAAATCGAAAAAAATAAACCAAATGAAATTATAATAAACTAGATCTGGTCTTAAAAAGACCAAGTTGGCAACATTGATGGAGTTTCAACCACCTACGTTGTTGGGAAGACTACAAACATTTAGTTTCAATGATGAGCGGGGTTCAGCAGCATTCCATATTACCAGTTAAGGGTTAAAAGTGTCTTTGTATCTTTGATACGCAATGAGCTCGTATTTTGTATCTAAGATACATTTCTTAATGTATCTTGTGCATCTCTGCCTATGACTAATCTTATGTAATGAGATAAATTAATTAAACTTTTTTAATTCACGAGAGTGAGGAGTGATTGAATTGTTTCGTTTCAAAACACCGTATTACTGACCGAATATAGAGGACATGACTCATTTTTCAAAGTGATTTTAACTCGTGAGAATTTATTTTAAATAATTTTGCCTTTAATTGTATGAAAGAAAGAAGGAATACATTTTTTTTACATGGTTCCTATCAATAGCAGGAATGGGAATAGTCCTATCAGAAATAAGCTAGTGAAGTAAGACCAACTAGAGTAGCAGACCCTGACAATATTTATGCAAGAGAACAGAAGGTAGTGTTGTTAAAAATCTGATTAACTCCTAAGGATAAGTAAAAGAAAACTGTATTGAAATGCGTTGACCTAGACAAAACTTTGATACTCTTTAGGATCGCAGACCTTCCTTAACCCTAGAACACAAACCTCGGATGAAAATCACCCCACGATATTTTGATCACGTGACCATGTTGTGGGGAGTGGTGGCAGCCACCTGCCTTGCCCAGTAGCTGCATTGCGTGTTTAGCCGTGGTCGAGAGAGGTAGTGGTTTAAGTGTCGCTCGCTTGATTTTTCCTGTAGAGTACATTTTGGGTGATTTTCACCCGACGTTTGTGATACAAGGTGCAATTATTAGCGGGTGGAAATCTCCCAAGGTTTGCAGTGGTGTACATATTCTGGTTTGCTATTTACGTTATTTTTCTTTACAGGCATTGATTATGACATTCTAGGTGTACTAAAGTGCTATTACTATTGCAAGAATCATGTCTAATAAACAGGTGAAGTATTACGCAAGTGATGAGCTTGAAAGAATTATGAACACAACTGGGGAATTACCTGATTATAGTGAAACTGATGATGAAGAGAATGAAGATGACCTAGAATATGAGGTCATGTATGATAGTGACATTGACAAAGAATATGTACCTGAACCAAGTGAAAATGATGATGAGAGTAGTCATAGTGATGAGGAGACCAGACACTGTGTATGGAAAAAACCACGGCACACGTCTACACCAGCCAAGCCACGCTCGCCCCACGTGACAGCTAGGCCTATCACCAGCCGCCATGTGTTCGACCCAGACCCTGGTGCCTCTACGTCTGCTGCCTCTCCTGATGCCCCTGCCGCCTCTCCTGATGCCCATGCTGCCTCTCCTGATGCCCCTGCCGCCTCTCCTGATACCCCGGCTGCTCGTAGGGGAAGAAAAAGGCGCCCTGATGAGGACGACGATGTTCCCTCAGTCGTTGACTTCCACACCAGCACCCTGGCAAGCACTTCTGGCTTCAGGTGGAGTTGCCGGCCACAGTCTCGTTCGTCGATGAGAACTCCATCCGGCATGACCACAGGGCCAACAGCGGAGGCACGGAGTGCTGACACCCCAATCAAGTGCTTCACGTTGCTGTTTGAGGACCAAATCATCGACGAGATTGTTGAATAGAGGAACAAGCGAATCCACTTGCAGGCTGCCAAGTACGGCCGGCAGACTGGAACACACTCTCGAACAGAACCAGCCGAGGTGCGTGCACTTCTGGGGGTTATCATCTTCAGTGGCTGCCAGAGGGACAATCATCTATCAACATCAGAGATGTGGAACCCCTGCACCGGCGCAGCCACATACCGTGCGGCCATGTCTCAGGGTCGATTCGAGTTCCTACTGAATTGTCTGCGTTTTGATGACCCTGACACACGGGAGGAGAGGCGGAAGACAGATAAGTTCGCAGCCATTAGGAAGATCTGGGACAACTTTATAGGAAATTGTGGGAGGATGTACGTGCCTAGCGAGAACCTGACTGTCGACGAACAGCTGCTTGGTTTCAGAGGAAGGTGCCCCTTCCGAATGTACATCCCCAACAAGCCGGCTAAATACGGGATCAAGCTTGTTCTTGCCAATGACAGCAATAGCAAGTACCTAGTGGGTGCGATCCCTTATCTGGGGAAGGATGGGACAAGACCCATGCAGGGCATCAACCTTGGCCATTACTACACCAAGGAGCTGACCAGGCCATGCCACCAGACACAAAGGAATGTAACCACAGACAACTGGTTCACGTCTGTGCCCTTAGTGACGGACCTCTTAGACTGTGGCATGACCCTTGTTGGAACGGTCAGGGGAAATAAAAAGGAGATACCGTCGCAGATGAAGGAAACGGCCAGTCGCAGGCTAGGGTCAAGTGCATTCCTTTTCACCAAGGAAATGACTCTGGTGACATATATCCCAACAAAGTCCAAGACCAAGAAGAAGCTCGTCTTGCTGTTGTCTTCTATGCACACACAGCCAGCCCTGGGACCCACAGGAAAGCCGGAGATCATCGAGTTCTACAATCACACGAAAGGTGGTGTGGACACATTCGACCAGATGTGTGCCCACTACTCCTGTGGACGCAAGACCAAGAGATGGCCGCTGTGTGTGTTTTATGGGATGCTGAACACCTGTGTACTCAACTCCTGGGTCATCCACAATGAAAATGCAATTAGGACAGGTGGCAACAGGATCATCAGGAGGAAATACTGTATATGCAAATATTGGCACTGGGACTCATCACGCCCTGGGCAGAGAAGAGGCTCGACTCGCCGTTCCTGTCACGCCCCCTCAAGACACTCATCTGCACAATCTGCAACCTCCCTTCACCTGGCACTGCTGCAGGCCCGGCAGGCACGGTGGTAGCAGAGAGTAGTGGTGCCTTGGTGCGCTGCGTTATGTGCCCTAAGGGGTCCGACAGGAAGACGCGGCACAGATGCCGCAAGTGTCGTGGACCTGTGTGCCCTCGCCACTTCTGCCCTGTCTGTGTTGACTGTGTATAATACCAGGTAAGTTATAATGTTCTTTGAAGTTGTCTGCAATGAAAAAGTGTTCATAAATGATGAATAAATATCTACAAAAAATATTTAGTGCACATAAGTCAGTTTTCGCCTCTCAAAAATTTCCCTGTTTTGTCTATCTCCACTACAGTTCGTAGCGATCCAGGAGGCTTGTGGCTGCGCCAGCTGAGGCTCTCATGACTCGGGTGACTGTAGACCAACGCTCAACTCTGCAGCTGCAGTATTAACTTCACAGTAGATTTTAATGTTAGGTTAGGTAGTATTAAAGCATTGTGAGTAAGGTTTATCTAAGTTACCCATCACAGTACTTACTTTATGTTTTTTTAACTTCTTATAGCAGGAAATTAAATTACAAGAGTTATATTTTGAATTTATTTCTATACATTTAATAAAGCACGATTAGAACTTTTTATATTAATTTCCGAAAATGGGTAAAAAGTGCCTTTGCTTTTTATCTGAGGGAAACATTATAGGCCTATATAGTTGTTAGAAAATCTAGAAGAGGAAGAACCATTGTTGTCCCAAGGCGATACGATGACTAAGCTGATTGATGCAGCATTGCTTGTATATATATTAAGTTAAGGTGTGTATATATATCCATCTCATAATTGTAAGATTAGTGAAAAATTAACTTAATTTAGAGCTAGCATTTTTGAGCTCTTGTGGCATCATTGTTTGGTCACACTGTTGGCATCATTTTGGGACGCTGCGCGTCTTTTCTACTCGTTTGTGGAAGGTCGTACGTAAAGGTGTGGTTTGATAGAGAGCTCTCTTGCAATTCAGTTTGGTTGTTTAGATACATGATTGTTGCATCGTGCAATAGTCCAGGTTGCGTTGTTGTTGCAAGGTTCAGAAAGAAGACCACAAATAGTACCCTTTTGTTTACTTTAAGTTCATGTAATTTAAGGTCTAAGGTAGGCCCGCATCGAGTCAGCAACCCTGAGGTTACCCTGAGGTAGGACCTAATAGGATCTCAAATCCGTAAAGTTTAATTTAGCTTAACTTGGGCTTTAGGTAGAACTTGCCCTTTAGAATTTGGCCATTCACGGCTCAGCTGGGATTTCGAACCCGACAAATAAATAAAAGTTATATTTTCAATTTATTTCTATACATTTAATAAAGCACGATTAGAACTTTTTATATTAATTTCCGAAAATGGGTAAAAAGTGCCTTTGCTTTTTATCTGAGGGAAACATTATAGGCCTATATAGTAAAAATGTCTAAATTTTACCCCAAATATCAAATCAGGCACTGCAGTAAGGAAGGAATTTTTTGATGGGGTTGTTAAACCTACATCGCAACATCTAAGATTATATAACAGAGGGGGCCTACAGTTTTACGCGGGATCCAAACTTCGTATCGCTACATTATCTGGACGTAGAGGAGGGTCCTCCATCCTCCAACAACTTCTCAGACGCAATGTAGCTTAACTTCGCTGATCGACGGGAAGGTGTTACAATAATGACCACGACGTAACCCGCAGTTACGTGGTAAGGAAAGTAGGTAATTTAGTAGGCTGCCTGGTGGTAGAACAACATTCGTTGATAAGTTATTTTGGGGTCAATTGGAGTTGAGTTAAGTTAGGTTAGCATGTTATTAGAGTATCGATGAAGTTTCCTATCAACATAATGTTGCACAGGTCCATACGAAAAACGTAAGTGTTCTGAAAAGTAGATATTTTTACATATGAATGGAAATTAGTTACATTATTAGTGCTGAAATAAGTTGAAGGAACATTAGTTATTGGCAATGCTCTTCGTATTGTTTAGGAATAAACCTCATAGACAGGTTAGGTATTATTATAGACAATAATGATAGCTACAAAAGCAAGGAATTACTAAAGTGTATAATTAGCACGTTACTATTCGCGTTACGTATAATATATACAGTATATATATATATATATATATATATATATATATATATATATATATATATTTAACAATATTGAAAATTACATAATTATGACCCACCTTTAATGCAATACTTAAGCAATTAATAAATAAAAACTGATAATGTAAAACTTCCTCAGTTACACCTACGAGTATCGTAAAAACAATAATACCTGTGTCACCCCTTAAAAAGAAACCAAAACGTTGAAAAAAGAAAACGGTTGATTAGTGTAGCGGAAACTAACTAAATAATTATTTCTTTATAAATATGAACTTCATCCGTGTATATTTGTATAAATAAAATAGTTCTAAAAACAAAACTGAGGTTATTTTAATTGCTTTACCTCGTATTTGAGCAGATGTACGCCCAGATAAGCTCGTTTTTATCCCTTATATTGTTTGATAGAGTAATTATAAAATTTTAGTGCAGAATTCATGACATTTTATCCAATTTTAAATGTATTATCAACGTACATTAAAATCATGGTTATATTTGAATATATATATATATATATATATATATATATATATATATATATATATATATAAGAACTTATATATATATATATACAGGGTGTCCCATAAGTCCGGTTTCATAGGAAAATTTATTTTAAATTAAATTTACAAAAGTAATACATTAGAACTAAAACAAATGTTCAAAATGATGTCTTGTTTTGGGACTTTTTTTTTTTTTGTTGCAATGTCTAATATGGAAGAGAGTTACACTCGTGAGGAAAAGGCCTTCTCCGCCTTTTCCTCAGGAGTGTAACTCACTTCCATATTAGTCATTGCGTTATTCTACCTGCAACAAAAAATAAAAAGTGCCAAAACAAAACATCAATTTGAACATTTGTTTTAGTTCTAATCTATTACTTGGCATTCATTCCTTTTCACTCCGCAGTTTCTTTTTCCCCCGGTTAGGTCAAGTGTACCATCTTGAGTCTTGACAACTGGTTAGGTTAAGTCATGATATTTTCGTTAAAAAACAGAAGGAATAAATGGAATATTTTAACGAAAATATCATAGCTTAACTCAGCCAATTAATTGTCAAGGGCATACAGTTGACCTAACCGGGAAAAAAAAATTGCGGGGGGGGGGGGAATAAGTGCCTATTCCTTTGTAAATTTAATTTAAAATAAATTTTCCTATGAGACCGGACTTATGGGACACCCTGTATATAAAACCTACCAATGTGACCACCTTTACATTGTGACACCCGACTTAAATGACCATCTCTTCCGTGGTCTTGAGAAAAATCATATATTAACAGTGTAATATTTTCTCACTATAGTGACCACCAGCATATTGTGGAAATTGTGACTGGTTCTACGAAATTGAATGTATTAAGGTAACTACCTACGCTTTTATTAAAACGGTACAGTCGTACAACTTATCCTGTCCTGACTCACACCGATATAATTTCTGGAAAATTGTTTCCACAGTTAACTATGTTGAAACTTCGGAAAAAAGTGCGTTTCAGTTCAAAATTGCATCATTTTTTTTTTTTTTTTTTTGCAAAATAGTGCGTTGTTAGCTTTCTTTGGAGGAAAATTAATATTTTTTAAAGTGACCCCCTTTCGTTTGGTCCCGGTAGCGGTCGCTTTAAGTAACCAGGTTTATTTATATATACACATACATATATATGTATGCTAAAATGTAAAAATAATTACATGAACACTTATTAATAATACTCCCCACGAAGGAGTTGAAGTAAAATCGAAAGTGCTCTGAATATTTTTTCATATATATATATATTATATATATATTATATATATATATATATATATATATATACCAGCAGAGGAATAAATTTAGGCAAACTAACATTTACTCCTCTAGTAGCGAGAGGAGCTATCGTGAACAAAAGGGAAGTCAACCACGGAAGTACTTTTACTCTCTCTTTTGTAATGAATTCAGGACAATTCTGTTGCATATATATATATATATATATATATATATATATATATATATATAAAATATTTTTTGTGTGTGTGCGCGCGCGCGCGCGCGTGAATGACTTTATTAATTCTTGTACACTACTATACGAGTACATTGTACAATACTGTACACGCAGGATACAAAACAAACCATTTTTAAAGAAAAGCCATTCATGAACAAAGGATACTCGTTCAAACTACGTATGGCCGTTTTAAACCTTCTCCTCGTAATTAAGGACCTTTCTGACACTACATAAACACTAAGAGAAATGACCCATAAAAGTAGAAGAAGAAGATGAAGATGAAGGAAGAAGAAGAAGAAGGAAAAAAATGAGTTCATTTCCCCATTCATGTCCAGCTAAAATTGAAAGTTTTTAAGCGATAAAGCACGGGAAGTGCGTCAGTAGTGTATAGGCCTCGGACCCGCTTCTGAAGCTTATAGTAGAGAAGGCTTCGTTTCACGACAGGAATATGACTGCGAAATGGCTTATATAATGAAACTGGTGCTAGATAATAGACACAGATAATGAATCAAGCCAGCGATTGTTACGAATTTGCTATTCACAGAGAGAAAGGGACATTTTAAAATCGGTTAGTATTGAATACATTAGTGTACAGGTGGTTGTGATCTATCATAGTTAGGGAGAAATTTAGTTCATATATATATATATACATATATATATATATATATATATACATTCAACTACAAAGAACACGCAGTATAAATAACGTAAAGAACGAAGCTTGTAGAGGAGATATTCTCTCTCGTCTTGCGCGGAATATCTCCTATACAAGCGTCGTTCTTTACGAATATATATATATGAGACACCCATTAATAGGAAGGTAATCGGCAGTCAGTCTTAGCCAATTTGCCAGTTTCGAGGCAATCGGTATTTTCCGCCAATAATCTGTGCCGATTATCACGATATTTGATTATCATATAAATAAAGTGGTAAATGGAGACAAATATTGTTTTGTAATGTACAAGTTTTTTAATCAAATAGATTAGGTTCCATTTTATTTTTATTTTTTTTACTTTTTTGCAGTTAAAAAAGAGGCTTCACTTATGGTATTTAGGAGAGTGCTATACTTATGACACTTAAGAGAGGGTGTTACACCTTATAACACTTAAGAGGGTGCTACACTTATGTGACTTTTCTTGAATATAAAAGAGACTGATAATTACCGTTTACTGAAATATTACTGTACTTTTTTATTTTGATGACATGAAAGATTAGGTAAATGTATTTTATTTGATAGTCAACGATAACAGTTTGTTTTGTCATTTATTTACGCAAGTGTAAAATAAACTTTGGGAAAAAGTATAGAATTTCCTACAGAGAAATTTGAAAGGAAAAATAAACACTCAATTCCTTATGTTACAATTTATAAAATCAAAGCATCCCATTTTAATTGATAGCTAACGAAAAGAAGCTGGCATCTTAACAAATTTGGGTATACGTATTTGTTTAATTGGGTTGTTTAATTAACCTCCCTCTGGATATGTAAGGTCATATGATAGAGGGGATCTATAGCTTTACGTGGGATCCGAACCATCTAATAAGGGTCGCTATATAATCCAGAGGATGGTTTCTCATCCAACTACTGCCCAGACTCAATGTCACTTCGCTGATCGACGGGGAGCGGTGTTACGACATTGGCCACGAGTGACACGACGTAGGCCTTGGGGTAAATGTAAGTAAAACTTATAAAATAACCCACGAGTTTCTATTACTTTAATTCCTGCTGGGATAAAAGGTTAGTGGGTAAATTGCATTGGGCTTAATAATTGAAATTAAAGATTGTAGTATCTAAGTTGAAGATCATCAACTCGTTTCCATGAAGCCTCTTCCTCTACGCTCATAAATATTGCCACCAATGTAAAATATCCTTCATTCCACTACAGATGATGGGACTGAATGAAAGCTAAGTGACCTAACTTGCTGAAGTTATCTTTGACACTTTTTAGTATTCAGTATTCAGTTGAAGCAAAGCACACTTTCAAATTTATCCTGTTCATTCTTTTAATTATATACTGTGTGTAAAAAAAATGTTCCGTGGATGTACCTACAGTAGATTTCAGGTGACATCCATATTATATATCATGTAATTCCCGCTACGATTTATACACCTGTTCTCATTTTTGTTTTTCTTGTCATACATTTGGACAAACTTCCACATCAAACACTTATCACTTACGTGACGTCACGCGGAATTCAGAGGCCTTATTTTGCAACTTTCCAAACTCCGAATGAATTATTTTTGTTGGTATAAATTTTAACTTTGTAAAATATTTCATTTAAATATTTTGTTATAATTAATTTTAAAATAATTTGGGCAATTTAACTTGCCTTTACTACCCAGAAGAAGTGGGGAAGTTGTGCGTAACAGATTCGAGGTTTTTTAAGAAACAAGTTATTAGTTTAATTAGTTAGTTAATTAGTTTAAAAAATTGTTAATCGGTGATAGGTTATTTCCCTTATCGGTACGTCTTTATAGATAGATAGATGGTGATGTTCCAAAACTTCGTAAGCGCTACCCTCCCATATTTAGTTTTCAGAGTATTTCGTTTTAGTTCTTGGACCATAATCGTACAAAAACTAAAAATTCGCTTCTATTTTTTTCCATTCGTAACGATTATATTTCAGTTGCTCGGAAACGTTCCCTACATTAGACATTTGTCAGATTTTAGCATAAAAATTGAGTTTTTACAATTTGAAGTATTAAATAAAATAAATAGTCCGATAAACAATTGTTTATTTTGCAAAATTTATTTTATTAAAGGATTTATCAAAATTTATCGAAGTTACCCTCGTAAATTGACTAGAATCGATTGATTCCATTTTCTTCCTCACAGCTTTAACTATTCAGCCGAAACTAATTTAAATCGGGAGGAAAATGATGAAAATGCAAAAAGAAGCGTTCATCTTAATTTTAAGTATGGTCACCGTCGTCGTCTCAATAGAAGATGATGATCCCGAGGTAATGGCAGTCAAATTCGACGACAATAACACTGAAATGGAGAACTCTTTGGATGTGAGACGCTATTTTTTTTTCTTTTTTCTCGCTCGTTTTTCGTCAAGTTTAGCGTAACATTTACTATATTTTGATTACGTCCCAATCAGTACCAGTACCATTCCCGGTCCTCAAATTCACAAAGTGAGAAATCCACATTTGAGTGTAAAGTTTCTTGATTTGAGGAACAGTCATTCCATTTCCATTCTCGGTAAAGGCACCAAATGGGAATGGCTGGTATTTCCTAACCTAACTATATATATATATATATGCATATAACTGCAATGACCGCGCAGTATATAAATGAATAGAAACGACATAAGTGTTAAGGAACGTTTCTGCACACGAGGAGGAGAGATAACGAATAATGAAAAATGAGGCGAACCGCCCAGGAATCGAACCCAGGGCCTTCCAATTGCCGGTCGGACGCTCTACCATTATGCTACGGACCTCACTCAATCACAAATCGAAATTCTCCCACATAGGGCAGAAACCAATGCCCTGAGAGGGCACCCTCGCAAATCGTGAATATGCGCATATAACTGCAATGACCGCGCAGTATATAAATGAATAGAAACGACATAAGTGTTAAGGAACGTTTCTGCACACGAGGAGGAGAGATAACGAATAATGAAAAATGAGGCGAACCGCCCAGGAATCGAACCCAGGGCCTTCCAATTGCCGGTCGGACGCTCTACCATTATGCTACGGACCTCACTCAATCACAAATCGAAATTCTCCCACATAGGGCAGAAACCAATGCCCTGAGAGGGCACCCTCGCAAATCGTGAATATGCGCATATAACTGCAATGACCGCGCAGTATATAAATGAATAGAAACGACATAAGTGTTAAGGAACGTTTCTGCACACGAGGAGGAGAGATAACGAATAATGAAAAATGAGGCGAACCGCCCAGGAATCGAACCCAGGGCCTTCCAATTGCCGGTCGGACGCTCTACCATTATGCTACGGACCTCACTCAATCACAAATCGAAATTCTCCCACATAGGGCAGAAACCAATGCCCTGAGAGGTAGAGCCTGAGAGGTAGAGGTAGAGGTAGAGCGTCCGACCGGCAATTGGAAGGCCCTGGGTTCGATTCCTGGGCGGTTCGCCTCATTTTTCATTATTCGTTATCTCTCCTCCTCGTGTGCAGAAACGTTCCTTAACACTTATGTCGTTTCTATTCATTTATATACTGCGCGGTCATTGCAGTTATATGCGCATATTCACGATTTGCGAGGGTGCCCTCTCAGGGCATTGGTTTCTGCCCTATGTGGGAGAATTTCGATTTGTGATTGAGTGAGGTCCGTAGCATAATGGTAGAGCGTCCGACCGGCAATTGGAAGGCCCTGGGTTCGATTCCTGGGCGGTTCGCCTCATTTTTCATTATTCGTTATCTCTCCTCCTCGTGTGCAGAAACGTTCCTTAACACTTATGTCGTTTCTATTCATTTATATACTGCGCGGTCATTGCAGTTATATGCGCATATTCACGATTTGCGAGGGTGCCCTCTCAGGGCATTGGTTTCTGCCCTATGTGGGAGAATTTCGATTTGTGATTGAGTGAGGTCCGTAGCATAATGGTAGAGCGTCCGACCGGCAATTGGAAGGCCCTGGGTTCGATTCCTGGGCGGTTCGCCTCATTTTTCATTATTCGTTATCTCTCCTCCTCGTGTGCAGAAACGTTCCTTAACACTTATGTCGTTTCTATTCATTTATATACTGCGCGGTCATTGCAGTTATATGCGCATATTCACGATTTGCGAGGGTGCCCTCTCAGGGCATTGGTTTCTGCCCTATGTGGGAGAATTTCGATTTGTGATTGAGTGAGGTCCGTAGCATAATGGTAGAGCGTCCGACCGGCAATTGGAAGGCCCTGGGTTCGATTCCTGGGCGGTTCGCCTCATTTTTCATTATTCGTTATCTCTCCTCCTCGTGTGCAGAAACGTTCCTTAACACTTATGTCGTTTCTATTCATATATATATATATATATATTACTAAAATCTCGTTTCCCAACAAATTGGGGTGAGAAGGCAGAAACAACTCGGATGTGAAGTATAGAAAGTAGTGAAGAAGAGAAAAGGTAGAAACGAAAGCGTCCGGGCGTACCAGCGCCCTTCCCGTCCCATGGTAAAATTCCTGCACCTGCGGCGCTTCATACGCCATGGCCGTGATATATTGTAATATGTATTTTCACAGACCATTTAATTTAGTGAATAATATATATATATAATTGTGTGTGTGTGTGTGTGTGTGTGCGTGCTCAGTTGAAGGTATAGTGATTCTAATAAAAAATTGATGAACACTTTTTTTATAACAAAGATTCTTTTGAAAAATCATTTCACTTTTATAATATAGGAACAATAGAACACAACTATTCCAGTTCCGACATAAGTCAGTGACAACAAAACAATGCATAATTGTACGTTAAATAATTATAACCAAGTTTAACAGTATTGTAAAATCTGGTTTTAGTTTCTCTCTCTCTCTCTCTCTCTCTCTCTCTCTCTCTCACTATTGGGACAGCATAATATGAGAACAGCTGCATGCGCGGTAGAACGTTATATTTCATAATAAAAATGCAAATTTTTAACATTCTTTGATGAAGTTTGTAAATATATATATATATATATATATTGTACTAAAGCATATCACCATCATATTCGCACTTCCGTAATAAGAGAGCTGTATGACGCGTAAATATTGCACCGTTTGTGGGATAGTGTGTTCACTGAAACTTGAATTTCACCCATGGAAACAACTTTCATCTACTCACTTCTTTAAACTCTTCAACAGCATTTAAGACAAAGGAGACAGACCGCCGCAAAGGACGACAACTGTCAATTCGATGTGTCAAACAACGATGTCAGCAAGTGTTCGCTTATAATTAACGCTGACAAGTAAGTGGTCATTTGTTGGTGGCTAACATTGGTTGCCAAAGTCGGGATACACTGCACCGTCCGTAGCTCAGTGCACAACCGGTATCCTATGATACAAGCGTAGTTCGAATCCCGCGATAATAATATAGGAGTTAGAGCAATGGGCCACATTAGTTGGCCTGAGCGCTGTGCCAGTTTCTAACACTCCTGAATGATTAACGTACGTTTGGCAGTTCCCATTTTGATAACCGATGGTGCATTTGTTACGATTTTGGTAAAATATTTTACTGATTAATATGCCGTTATTTACTTCAGTTTTAGTAATTGAATTTATATGCCGTTACAAGCTTAAACTTAAATAATCTTAGAAATTTGTATGCCGTTATTTACCCAAATTTAATTAATTTAAGTAATTTAATGCCTTTGCCCAAATAGCAAAAACGATTGGCTAATATGGGTCCAGTATTCAACTAAATTGATTCCATGGTCCGACATTGGACCAATATATCTTTGTTACTTGGGCTATTTATTAAATTTAAGCTTAGTTTGTTCAACCTTAAATTTATTCATAAGTAACCCTCTGTTGTATACATAATTAAAAGCAACATTATAGTTACGCATTTATTATATACGGTTTATGCGTAACGTTTTATTAGAAACCACGTGATTTTCAACAATTTAGAGTGAAAGTAATTGTTTCCCAGTAATTTATCGTTGCTATGGAAACCAAATTTTACTTTGAATGTATATCTGTCCATTCAAAGTAAAATTTGGTTTCCATAGCAACGATAAATGCTTTGCGTACATCAAAAATTTAAAGTTAATTAAGAAAAATGGAAAAAATTTATGTATCTCAAAATGGAGAATATATTTAAAAAAAAATGTGTCTAAATTTATTCACATTTGGCAAACTAAAAGTGTGTTGTCAATTACAGTCGTAAAAAAAAAAAAAATGTCATTTTAAACTAACGAATTTAATGTTAATTTGAATTGAATTTATTGATTTGGATAACAACATTTTGTAAATAATACAATATTGAGAGTAAAGTTAAACGCTTATTTTTATATTATTTTTATTACAGTGTCCATCTTAAGTTGAAATTTTGACCTTATAAGAACTTATATTTTCAGGTTAAAATTTAATGCTTGGCGTCTTGGAAGAGGCACTGGTTCCTTCTGGATCGGGGGACCGGAGAAAGATGCCAGCGACAGTACCGATGGTAATGAAGAAATATATTTATTGTAATACTCGAGAGTTTAGAGGCGTATTTTTATTTATGCACGGAGAAGGGGCCAAGGGCGAACGCCCGCAAAAATGTAGTTAAACGAGCTGAAGCTATATTATGGAAACCACTGTTTATAATGTTTCAAGAATATATATTTGTAAGTTAGGTTAATATAATTTATCTTTAACATGCTTAAAAGAGAGTATTTTGCTAACAAATATGGTAAATATTATTCAGTTTAGTTAACATAAATGAAAATTTTGTAGAAAGTTCTGTAGGAATCAGGATACAGCAAAACATTTGGACCAGTTATGGTCTTCAGCTTTCCAAAAATGGTAGATTACTTTGGAAATTTCCATGTCGTTTTTCAGGCTTCTAACACACACACACACACACACACACACACACACACACACACACACATATATATATAATATATATTATATATATATTATAATATATATATATATATATATATATATATATATATTGGCAGTGTCACTTACAGGTTACTCGTAAACCTTTTGGTGACCTACCAGTAGACTACGCACGAGGGTTGAAGGCCCGTTTCAGTCTGTGATTTATTGCCTGGCAGAAATTGCGAGGAGTTTATTGAACTGTGTATGTGTATGTGCGTGTATGTATGACGAATTGTTCCCACATCCTGAAATAAAAGTTAATGATATACTTGCTTTCCGCAGGAGGTTATGCTTTCGCTAGCATGTCAGACTTGTTGAAAGTTGGAGAAAATGACACAGCTTGGATGCTGACAACTCCAAGATCAGGGACTGATGCTAAAGGGCGATGCTTAAAGTTCAAGGTCAGTTGGGGCGTTTGCCAAGAAAGTATAGACAAAATGTTATAACATATCTTGTCGGCGGGGCTGGGTTGAGTTACGACAGGTTAGGTTAGAATTGGTAAGTTGGTTCAATTTAGCCTAAGAGAATATAATATGTATTAAACAGTACTTTCGGTTATTTGGGATTAATTCTGTTATAATATGGCCAAATCGTATAATTTGTGTTCCTGTGGGTCGTAATTTGTATAACAGGGTGGTTCTTTAATTATGCCACACTTTCTAAAATTAATGATACATCAGTGAATTAATTTACGTTCACGAAACTTGGCAAGAATATTGTAGAAGAATGTGGGCATTTGTATAGCTACGAAAAAAATGCTGAAAATATAATTCCTTGTGAATTTGCGTGGCTAATTCGAACAGTGTAATTTTTCACCAGGTTTCTCTGCTTTAGAGCTTCCGGTCAGGTATGGGGCAATTACAGTTAAAAAATAATTGGTTACAATTATAATTACTTTGCATATGCTCAATTACAATTATTGCAGTAGCAGATGTGATTGATTGCAATTATAATTACATTGAAAAGTAATTAATTTTAATTATAATTACTTTTCATAGAAACACCAAATATAAGTGAAAGGAAAGAAGTCTACCATTAATTTACAACCTTAACTTTTTATTTCCATACCCAATTACCCAAAGTGTGAATATTATTCTAATTGAACACGTATTTAAATCACAGTTCAATTAACAGTCAATGTAATATCAGGTGATTTGTTCAGTGTTCACTGGGTTCATTCTCATTGTCACTGTGAATGTAATTGATTTCAGTTTACAGTTACAATTACATTTTAGTTAGTCAATTACAATTACAAAGCAATTACTTTACAAAATGTAATTAATTATAATCAGTTACAATTACAAATTAAAGTTACCCCATACCTGCTTCCAGTGTCTTGCGATTTTCTTTGTGAACTCTCTCCTTTAGATATGCTCATAAGAAGAAATCGCAGGAATTGAGGTCAGGTGACAGAGGAAGCAACGCAAAACCTACGTTGTGAAGTGGGTGTACCTATCAGACAGGACACTCGGGTCAAAAGTTTCATACAAAATGTCCATAGCGACATTTGCTGTATATAAGGTCTTGTGTTGTCCTGCTGAAACCAAACTCCGTCCATATATTATGGGTGGGTGGGGGGGGTTATATCTAAAGGACAAGTTCTTCAAATAAAATTCCAGAACATTGGAATTTGGAAAGATCACTTCCCGCTTAATGTCATTTCCATTCCAATCCGCGCTCTGCAAGTGAAAATGCCCAAAGTGAGAAATACACATTTGAGAAGCAGTGTCACTCGGTTCCCATTCGTGGTGAAAGCGCCAAATGAGAATAGTTAATATTACCTAACTTAACTTAATTTAACCTAATATTAACCTAACCTAACCTGGACCAAAGTGGGAAAGCTGTGGATGAGAATGAGAGTCGTGAAATGGGAATAGATCTATTTGAGAATTGCCTCCTTTGAGATTCTCACTCGCTGATTTCCTATTCATTCCGGAGTGAAATGGGAATGACACTGAGTTGGATGATACCATTTGGAAGCTGCAAAAACGATGGTCCAAACAATCTCGCAATGTTACCAAGAAACAAAATTGTTTACCAGCAAGTGCCGAAGTGGCAGAAAAAGAGATAGTCGTTCTTGAGGACAGGCATCTGAGACTCGTTAGTGAGAATTAAAAAAAATAAGTCCTTCTCATACTTTTATGTGACCTTAATTTAAGTGTTTTCGCTGCAACAACTTGGCTGAGAGTTTGAGAGAAGAGGAACGAATTGTGTGCTCTTTTTCTCCTTGTGTTAGTTCCCTTACTTTTGTTAAGTAAGATGGTTTTAAGCAGTGCTCGAATTACAGGGAGTGGTCAGCGGGGTTTAACCCCCCCTCCCCCCCGAAATCTACATGATACCCATGGAAATGTGCTGTCCAAGGGGACCCAGGGTGAGTTCCTGTAAAAAAAACCCATGTAAACTAAAGCTTTGAAGTTTTAATTTATATGAAACAATTTATGTGACCGCCCCCCCCCCCTTGCCCCTCCTGTATTTCGAATACTGATTCTAAGTATTCGTAGTTATCGTCGTAAAATGGGATTAAAAGAAATACCATTCGTACGGTTTTCTTTTCTGAAAAGCTTTACAGTTTTGAAAGAATTAAATGTACCTGTAACTCCTACAGTTTTCATAAATTTTTTGGTGAAGACGAATTACTTCCAGTACATTTACAGTATAGTTTACTGTATGTACAGTACATATTCGAAACGTAATACTGTACGTGGTGCTTATAAACTTGACCAAGTTGTATATAAAAAAAAAATCGGTTATATCGTATTTCAACTTAAATAGCCTTTCAAATAAAAGTACATACGTTGGTATATACGCAAATTTTAACTTGAATGAAAGTGACCTCTGGCATTATTTTCCTTCCAGTATGCGTTAGACGGTTTGAGCACCAAAACGCTTTCCATTTACCTTCTAACCTATCGAGACAACAACGTGACAGCGAAAGATTTAGATTCATCGATAATTTTGCCCTCAAACGGCGAAGGCAGTGGCAACAAGGACACCACAAACAAGACGGAAGTACCCCGAGACATCATGTATGACTTATCTGACCTTCTTAACATTAGAGACACGACGGACGGGGAGTGGATCGATGGAAAAACTTCTTTTTCCTCTATTTCGCTGTATAGCATCGCCATCGTAGCAACGGCAGAGTCTCGATATTCCTTGTACAGAGGCTACGTTGCTATTGACAACATAGCATTTACGACTGGACCTTGCGAGAGTGAGTATGATAATTTTGAAGGACTTCGGAGTTGACACTTATGTTTGAAAGGTAACTAAGAAAAAAACAAAAAAAAGTGAAAATTGAGTGTTGAAAAAGTGCAGATTCTGGAATCGAAACTTGAAACTTTAAAAGTTTAAATGGTCACGAATGATTAGCTGAAAGAATTGAATTACCACATCGGTCACTAGTTATACTATATATACAGTATATATACACAGTATATCCCCCTCCCCCGCGGGCGGTCTTTCTGGGGTGGATCGCCCGCGGGCTCCTGCCTCCATGTGGCGAGGGGGGTCAGCCGCGGCTGGGGGCCCTGCCGGGTCCCCCGCCCGGTTGCGAAGTAGACTTTTAGCATACCCTGCTATCATACCCCTCTTTCCTGTCTTCCCCTCTTTCCTGTCTTCCCCTCTTTCCCCTCTTCCTTGCCCCCTCTGTTTCTTCTGCCTTCTCTGTCCGACACTTCGCGCGCCCCGTGGACTGCCGGGGCTGGTCGCTGGGGGTCTCGCCCCCAAGGCTGGGGCCGGACTAGTTGGCTGGTAGGTGTGCCCGGGCCTGGGACCCTGGGGGGCCTTGGTCTTTGCTGCCGGCGGGGGAGAACTTTCGACGCTGCAAGGGCCCCTTTTGAAACGGGGGTACCTACATGGGACGAGGCACCCATCCCCCGCCGGCATGCGCTTGGTCCCCTTGGGCCCCGGGTAATCGGTTCCCCGCGGCCCCGGGCGCGAAACAAAAATAAAAATTTTTTATGGAAACATTTACAAATCTAATGGACCTTGTTGACGACCCGACTTGTGAATCTGACCTCCCTCTGACTACCTCTTTGGACCCTGGGTCTGGTAAGGGCAGTCGGCAGCCCTCGCCCACCCCGTCTGTTCTTCTTGCCGACGCCTCCTCTCCCTCTCTTCCCCAGGCTCGAGGCGCCGCTGCCCGACCCCCGCCAGTGGCGGATGGACCTGCAGTTGACCCCCCGACCCCTGGATCCCCCCATATTCCACGTCCCGATAGGGACCCACCTGCTTTCTTGCCTTCAGGTGGGGAGCCCGCGGCCCCGGTCGCCTCCCACTCCGGTCGGGCCTCATCGCCCCCGGCCTCATCGGCCCCTGGGGGACGTGGGACCCGACGTCGCCGTCCGCCTTTTTCGTCTTCCCGTCCCCTCGAAGTACCGGTGGTGTTTGGCCTGACGGCTTCGCTCGGCCTTAGGACGGTGGACAAGTTCCTCGTCCTCCGCCCCTCCTCCTCCAAGCCCCTCCCCACTAACCACGAACGCCTCTTTCGAGCGATCCATGGGGTGACGGGGACGGCTCGTTTCGACCTTCGGCCTCAGAGGGATGGCTCCATTCTGATAAGGTCGCGTTCCTCTGCCGAAACCACCTCTCTGCTCGCTATCCCCAATGTCCTGGGCTGCGGGATCACGGTGTCTCCCCACCCCCGCCTCAATCAGTGCCAGGGCACAATCTACGCTGCTCGTCTTCTACCTATCCCGGTGGAAGACCTCCAGACTGACCTCGCCTCCCAGGGTGTTGTGAGAGTATACCGCTTTCCCGACAGATCGCGATCCCCATCCGCCCCTTCTCCTCGCCTGCTCCTCACGTTCGACTCACTGGTGCCCCCCGTTTCGGTATTCTGGGGCTTTGGTGAGAGACGAGCGTGCGAATTCTCGGTTCGACCATACGTGCCAGATCCTACGCGCTGTTTTCAGTGCAATAGGTTTGGCCACGTGAGCAGTTCCTGCCGTCAGCCGGCCCCGTTGTGTGTCCGCTGCGGCGGCCCTCCCCACCCTTTGCCCTGTTCTGCTCTGCCTTCCTGCACCAACTCCCATGGACCACACCCTGCTTCATCCCGCTCTTGCCCGTCCTTCCTCTTTGAGAGGGAGGTTCGGGCCCTCTGTTCATCAGAGTTTCTCAGCGCTCGGGAGGCGCGGGACCGGTTGCGTGGCCGCGAGGCCCGGCGTGGTGCCTCGTACGCCGAGGCTCTCCGTTCCCGGCCGCCGCCGGCCCAGACCCCGTCCTCACCGGCGGTTCCCAACGTGCCTCCACCCACCGTGTCCGCTACTCCCTGTCCATCCTCTGCCGCCCAGCGGACTCCCACCGCGGCTCCCCGTACTACCAGCGCGTCCCCACGTGTTCCCTCCGCGAACGCCGATGCTTCGTCGGCAACCCCCCCTGCCCCTTCTACGCCCTCTCCACCGGCGCCTTCAGCCACCCCTATTCCGGACTGTGACCCGCCGTCACCCGTGCGGGCCGCACGCGCCGCGCCAGTAGTGACCCCGAAAGGTTCGAGGCCATAGGCCTCGCATCACCTTCCTCTCCCAAACACAAACGCCCCCTTCGCCCTACCGCCCCGGTGTCCTCACCGTCCCCACTGCGCAACCGTTATGAACGCTCCCCCCTGGGGTCCCCGACGGCCCTCGTGGTGGGGGCTGAGATACACCCCTCTCCGGCCCGGTCGATGGACCTACTGGAGGGGGAACTCGCCCGCCTGGTCGGCGTGGGTGGGACGTGCACGCCCCCGCGCTTGACCCGCCCCATCTCTCTCCTCGACCTGCCTATGCTTCCGGGTGAGGTATTATTTTCCACTCCCCTCGTAGTCCTGCCTCCCCTGCACCTCCGGTGAAGGGAGGGGCCTTCTGGATACCCTCACATCCCCTTCTATGCATCGCTCTCCCCCGGATGTCCGGGAGACTACTCTTCTGGAGGACTTGCCGGCGTCTGGTTCCACATCGCCCCCTCGTCGGGGTGACCCTCGCCTTCGCCCTCGTTCGGCGTCCCCCGTTGGACCCCGGGGCTTTCCAATCCCCTTTTTAATCTCGGGCCGCCCGATCGGCCCACCCGATCGGCCCACCCACCCCATAACCATCCTTTTCGCGGACTTTCTTACCCCTCCCTATACCTCGCTCCTGCAGTGGAACATCCGCGGGCTCCTGGTAAGCCTCGAGAGTCTCTCCTCTTCCTGGATCCAGGTGTCCGGCGTGTTTCTGCCTTCAGGAGACGATTCTGGGATCCCGTTCCCTCCCTCGAGTGTCCGGCTACTGCGGGCTCCCTTCCCCGCCTCTCGATGGGGCGGGTAGGGGGGGCTCCGCGGTCTTCGTACACCGCTCCGTCCCTTTCCGCCCCCTCCCGCTCCGTACAGTCCTACAAGCTGTGGCCGTGCGCCTTTCTCTGGGGCGCCAGCTCACGGTCTGCTCTTTACCTCTCCCCTAACGTACGCCCTCCACCCGATTCTCTCCGTGACCTAATTCTTCAGCTTCCCCGCCCTTTCCTGCTTCTCGGGGACTTCAACAGTCGGGACCCGGCCTGGGGGGACGTTTGCTCCACCTTTCTCTCCGGGACCCTTCTCTCCCTTATGGACGAGCTCGAGTTCACCTTTCTGAACGATGGCTCCCCAACCTGCCTTCACTCGGCCCACGACAGTTTCACCTGTATCGACCTTTCCCTGGTTTCCCTCGATATCGTGACGGAGTTCACCTGGGAGGTCCTGCCGGATTCTTCCGGCAGTGACCATTTCCCAGTGTGTCTTACCCCGACCCGTCTCCTCCCCCCCACCTCTGTCCGCCCGCGCTGGCTGTTCGCCCGAGCAGACTGGGCCTCATACGCGAGGTGCACGGCGATCTCGCCATCAATTCCTGCCTTTCCCTCCGTTAGTGAGGCCCTCGCCTTCCTCGAGAGTAAGATCCTCTCGGCTGCCGCCGGTTGCATCCCCCGTACCTCTGGCTCCCCCAGGCCGCGCAGCGTCCCATGGTGGACCCCAGAGTGCTCCCATGCCTTTCAGGAGCGGCGCCGTGCCGGCCGTCGCTTCTACCGGACCCGCCAGCTGGAGCACAAGATAGCGTTTCAGCGCCTGAAGGCAGTGGCCCGTCGGGTCCTGAAACTAGCCCGGCGTACCTCCTGGCGGAGTTACGTGTCCGGGATCTCCTCCTCGACTGCCCCCTCGACTGTTTGGCGCAAGGTGCGTAGTTTTCAGGGGACCCGTGTCCCCCCTCGACCCCCGGTGCTAGGGGTCGGGGACGACGAGTTCGTATCCGATCCGGAGGCCGTCGCGAACGCACTCGCGGCGCACTTCGCAGCCATCTCCAGTTCCGATTCCCCCCACTCCCGCCGCGACCCACCGGATTTTCCACCTCATAGGGATGACCCCTATAATCACCTCTTCCGCATGACGGAGCTTCGGGAGGCCCTCCGCCCCCGCCCCGATAATATCCCCTATGACTTGTTACGGCACCTCCACCCCTCTGCTCTCAGCTTTTTACTGGACCTCTATAACCGGATTTGGTTGGAGGGTTCATTCCCGGACCGGTGGTGTGAGTCCATCGTCGTCCCCATCCCGAAGCCCGATAAAGACCCCTCACTCCCGTCGAACTATCGCCCCATTTCCCTGACATGCTGCGCCTGCAAGGTTATGGAGGCGATGGTCGCCTCGCGGCTGTTCCTTTCCCTGGAGGCGAGTGACCAATACCCTGCTACCCAGGCTGGTTTCCGGCGCTTCCGGTCTACCACCGACCCCCTCCTCCTCCTTAGCCACGACGTGCAGGAGGCTTTATCCCGGCGTCACTTTGTACTCGCCGTCTTTTTCGACCTCCAGAAGGCCTACGATACTACCCGGCGGAGCGCGGTCTTTGACTGCTTACGCTCCCTGGGTTTCGTAGGCTTTCTCCCCTCCTTTATTTATAACTTCTTGTCCGCCCGTTCTTTCCGCGTCCGCATCGGTTCTACCCTCTCTGACCGCTTTCCGTTGGAGGAGGGTGTCCCTCAGGGTAGTGTCCTTAGCGTCCTGTGTTTCTCACTAGTGATGAACACAGTCGCTACGGTCCTGCCTACTTCCGTTTGTAGCTCCCTCTATGCCGATGACCTGGCTATCTATTGCTCTGGCCGCCTCCCGTCTTTGGCTGAACGTCGACTCCAGCTAGCCATCAACGCGGTGGTTCGCTGGGCGTCCTCGGTTGGCTATGCTTTCTCACCCTCTAAGTCTTCCAGTATGCTTTTCCGTCCTCGGCGCCTCCGTCTGTCGCATACCTTCGCCCTTACCTTTGCCGGCACTCCTCTTCCCCTCGTCCCATCCGTTCGATTCCTGGGTATGACCCTCGACGAATTTTTCGGTTGGGTTCCACACCTTAGGCGGTTGCGGCAATCATCTCGCCGCACCCTCTCCCTTTTGAGTCACCTGTCCCACATGACCTGGGGGGCGGACAGGCGTACTCTGCTGCGCCTGTACACCTCCCTGGTGCAATCCCGCATCGACTACGGCTGTGTGGTCTACAGCTCCGCCTCCTCTCCGGCACTCCGTATGCTGGATCCTCTTCTCCACCGTGGCCTTCGCCTGGCGTCGGGTGCCTTCCGCTCGTCCCCTGTCGCTAGTCTTCAGGTGGACTGCGGACACCCCCCCCTGCCCCTTCGCCGGGGCCTTCTCATGGCGAAGTGTTACCTTCGCATCTGCCGCCTCCCGATGTCCCTACTCTTCTCCGCGATCTCCCAGGCGCTACCCCCTGACACGTGGCATTTCGCTGCCTCTGGCCGAGATCTTTTCATCCCTGAGGATCCCCCCACCCTCTATCCTGCCGTTCTCCTTTGACCTGTCGCCCCCCTGGCTGACCACCCCTATATACCCCCATGCCGGTTCAGGCCTCCATCTTTTCCGCGGAGCTCTTTGCCCTTCTGGAAGCCCTCCGTCTGGTATCGGGTTTTTCGCGGTCTTCCTGTACCATTTTCTCGGACTCGCTGAGCGCCCTTCAAGCGCTCGAGCGCTATGATTCCCCGGACCCCCTCGTACGCCTTATTCAACAGGAGTACCATGTCCTGCACACCGTAAACCGGATCCGGGTCGTCACCTGCTGGGTTCCTGCCCATGTTGGTGTTTCCGGTAATGAGGCGGCTGACCGCACAGCCCGGTCCGCCGCCTCGATGCCTCCCTCCCCCCCGCTCCCCTTCTCTGACTATGTGCAGGTTTTCGTTCCTTCTACGACCGCATATGGCAACAGTCCTGGGACGATGCCACCGGAAAAACTCTGGTCCATACGCCCCGCCTGCCATATTGGGCGTCCTCTTTCCACCGCTCCCGACACAAAGAGGTCGTCCTTGCGCGGCTTCGCATCGGCCATACGCGCCTCACGCACGGCTACCTTATGTTCCGGCAGGAGGCTCCTCGTTGCGCCTCCTGCTAGTCGCCCCTCACCGTCTCTCTCATCCTTGTGGAATGCCCCACCCTGTCGTCAGTACGTCGTCGCGCCTTCCCGTTCCTTTCTGATTTCCCTCTCCCCGATCGTCTACGTCTTATGCTCGCTGAGAGCCCTCTCTTCTCGCTTGACCGTCTTTTCCTCTTCCTCTCCCAATCTCGCATCCTATCTGAGCTTTAGGTGACTTCTCACCGTCGTCCGCTGTCCTCCCACTTCTAGTGCCTTTCCCCCGTCTCCGTTTCTCTTTCTCATATTCCGCCTCGCCATGATATCCGCTAACGTATAGCGGGAAATGGCGGTAAACGCCCCAATACAAAAAAAAAAAAAAAAAAAAATATATATATATATATATATATATATATATATATATATATATATATAACCGTTCTTGAGGACGGGCACCTGAGACTCTTGGTGAAAATCTGAATAAAATCGTTCTCTCTGATTGTTCTGAAGTGTTTTCTCATTTTCTCAGCAGCAACTTGGCTGAGAACATGGGAGGAGAGGAGCTGAATCTGTACTCGCTCTGTAAAAAAGATAGCATCCAAATATCTCATATCCCTAGGAAGTGGGGGTTAAGGGCCCGATCCAGGGCTCTCTTATCCAGTCAATTAAGGGGGGAGTGGCCGGCCCGCTGCCTCGCCCCGACGTAAGATACAGAAAAGGCAACTGCCAAGTTCTGGGCAGCACTGGGGTTTGAACCCACGACTCGGGGATTCTCAGCACTGCCCTTCGGCGCCCTAACTTATCGAGTTACGGGACGCTTACTCTCTCTGTATATACTCATTAGGGTGTGACCGTTGTCCTCCAAAAATCAAAAAATGGTCCTACAATGCTGTTCAAAGTTTTAGTGTTGTTTTATTTATCAAGGAAACACCCCTGTAAATTTTCTTGGAGATCGGTGCATGTTTGAGCTAGCACCGTCGTACCAGCAAGTATTGCTATTTCAGCTTATGAACTTCATAAATAAGTGTGAAAATAGCACATTTTATCAGATTTTCATTTCCGGGTCTGGAACGCTGACCCACAAATTTTCCACGTATTATTTTATTACATTTAATTTTAATGATGCTCTTTTCTTTTCCCTTGACATTGATTTGATGTTGTGAATAGAGAATTTAATCATGGATACACGGCAAGATGATGAGTATGTCAGAATGTTATTGGGCACCATACCCCGAGAAGAAGAAAATGAAATAAAGGGCTGCAAACTGCCAACTAATAGGCAGGTCTTACTATGTCTGTTAGCAAACCTTCGGGATATGCATTGGGACCAGGCTTTATCTGCCACCATTGACAATGTGCTTTTGCATTACCAGAAGGCGAATGTCCCGACCATTACAGGCAGGAACAATATTGGCCGAGTGATTAAAACTTACTATGACAAAGACTACATGATGCTTATGAAAAAGAATGAGGATAGAAGACAGGCTGATGATCCTGGAATTATGAAGTTTAAATCAGAATTGAGCCTGACGATGAAATTTTATAAGAACACAGTGTTGAAAGACATGGCGGCTGCGAAAAAGGGGAAAACTCAGGCCGAACAAGATGCCATCGATACTGACATACTCTTTATGAAAAGCATGCTAAGTGACAGAGTAGCTACCTACTCTGGGGTAAACAAAGTACTCACAGAAAAGGTTCAGAAGCGACAGAAAAGGCAGATGCGAGAAGAGAAGCGACAAGAGAGAGAGCAATGTGATCATGCTGAGAATGTACAGGCTGATATTGATTCACCTATTAGCTCTGATGAGGACGATGGCATTGATGAGGCCAGCACTGCTGAACCAAAGAGAAAACATCGGAGAACAGTGAAAGAGGGAGTTTCAATTTTTGTGCCCCATGATATTCTGAAGTCGGCAGAACTTGTTTCATGCAGTGTTCGAAACAACATCTCGCCGACCCAGCTGAGTGCAATTGTGTACTCCCTTGTATCTGCATGTGGTGGAGATACATCAAAGCTGAGTCTAAATGCAAGGACGGCCCACCGATACCGAGCTTCCATCGTGTCAGAAATAAGTTTAAAAATCATGGATGAATGGCAACCATCAGACAAAGTACTGGTGCACTGGGATGGTAAACTTATGGACACGCTGGATTCCAAAGGCACTGATGACCGCCTGCCCATTCTTGTGTCTGGTGTCAATGGCACAAAGCTTCTTGGAGTCCCACCTCTTCCGCATTTGACTCAAAAAGCTGGCCTGGTTCAAGGAGACTTGATATCAACAGCAACCAAACAACTTCTGGTCGATTGGGAGTGTGAACAGAATGTCGTTGGTATGGTTTTCGACACAACTTCATCCAATACAGGTAAACCTATTTCAAACATCAGCGTGAATTTATCACGACATTAATACCAAAATACAGTGAATGATTTAACAGAAATCTGCAAAAAGCACGTGCCTGAAATGGTGGCCTTAAACTACAATTACATTTTTTTTTCAGGACAAAAAACAGCTGCTTGCGTCTCCCTCCAAAAGGAATTAGAGCGTGCCGTATTCTGGTGCGCCTGTCGCAGGCATGTGGGCGAAGTCATCCTAGGTGTTTGCTGGGATTGCTTGAAAGTGGAGGGCTCTTCAAGTCCAAACATAATGGTTTTCCAGAGGTGAGTCATAAGCTTTACAAAATAACAAGGAATATTATTATCTAATGAACAAATTTAGTGGAATTTCTTTTATTAGACTTATAAGATATACTAACACCAAGCAAATGATCGATCATATCAATCTTAATACCCGTAAAACAATATTATAGATTAGTACGAAATACAATAATCCCAATAATTGCATTTCTAGGTTCAAGAACCATTTCTCTCAACTGGCGTACAATGAAAAAAAGAAATACTACTACCCCGCAATGCCTGGAGTGTTTGAGGAGCGCCAGCAGGAGATGGCTGACTTCTTCCGTGAATCTCTAGCCCAACCATTTACACGTGGCGACTACAAGGAGCTGGTAGAGCTTTGTCTGCTGCTTTAACTAAAGGATCCGAGCCAGTGAACTTCACAATGGTCTACCCCGGCGCACTTCACAAAGCAAGGTGGATGGCTAAACTGCTCTATACCCTCAAGATTGTTCTTTTGTCAGGCCAGATCAAAGAGCAGTTTCCCAAAGCCGAGGTTGTGACTAAAAGTCAAATCAGCAAGTTAGAACGGTTTGCTGTGTTCACAGTCGCTGTTTATGTCCCATGGTGGATTGTTTGCCCCGTTCCAGCAAGTGCGCCACTGAATGACTTGAATTTGGTCGAAACCTTGGCTGAATTTGCCCCATATGACGCCACAATAGTTGACAAAGCACGTGTGGCACTCGGTAGACACACTTGGTACCTAACTGAGGAGTTGGCCCCACTGGCTTTGTTCTCGTCCCAAGTACAAGAAAGGACAAAAGAGGAGATGAGGAAGGCCCTTCTTTGCCATGAAGGCACTGAAGTTACTAAGAGAGGGGGGCTCAATCATGAGGGCTATGGAAAGCCATATCTTCCCCCTGTCCCAGAAAGTGGCACTGCCCTGGTGGACCTAATTGGGCCTGACTCAAGCCGGTTCTTCACCATTTTAGGCATGCCCTATCAGTTTCTCCACAGTCCAGCCAGTGAATGGGCGGATCATGACGACTACCTGAACATGAAACGGGTTGTGGACAAGCTTCAGGTCGTCAATGAGGCTGCAGAGCGTGGTGTAAAACTTTGCCATGACTTTCTTAATGTTGCCAGGGATGAGGAGCGCTTTCAAGAAGTCCTTCAAGTAGTTGAAAATGACAGACTCCGCGTTCCTAATCAGCGCAAACGATCATCTGTTTCCGAACAGAAATCATGGTTTCGTGCTCTAGAGAAATAATACCTGTGAATATATGATAAAACCCCTTAATGTACATGAGAGAATAAGAATGATTAACTTTTTTGTGTTAGTGATAACAGCTTTTAATTAAGACAGGCAAATGATTTGTGTTAATATCCCTTATGATGGTTGTGTAATCTCATATATAGGCGCGTATGCCGTATAAGCAAAATCGCTATTTTTCAAATTGCTGGTGCTCACTCGAATATGCATGAATCTTCAAAAAATTGCACGTGGGTATTTTTTGTCAATATGCAACACCAAAATTTTGAACAGCATTGTAGGACAAAGTTGGGGCAACTGTCACAGTCACACCCTAATACTCATAGATAGATAAAGGAATAGATAATAAATAGATATAAAAATGAATGGATAGATAGAAAGACGAATTATAATATAAAAGCGTTTGTTTTTCAGACGACTGCACCTTCGATAGTGATTTGTGTACTTGGACGAACGCCGATACGGGAGACGAGTTTGATTGGTCTCAAGCAAGAAGCACTTCAAAAAGAGGGACCGGCCCCTCCAGGGACCAAGCATCTTCATTCACCCAGACTTTAAAAACGGGTCTCGTTTATCGCTTCTTTTAATTTGAATGAAATTATATATTATACAGGGTGAGCGAAAAGTCCCTGTGCACCTGCAAGAAGTGTAGTGAACCTGTACCTGCACTGTGTTGGAAGTGGAAGGTGCACAGGGACTTTTCGCTCACCCGTATATATGTAATATACATATATATACTGTATTATTATTATTAATTAATTAATTAATACAGAAAGAATAATTATTAATTAGTAAAAAACTCTGCAGGTGGTTACGTGTTCATCGATTCTAACCATCCCCGGCGTTCAGGGGATAAAGCTAGGCTCACGTCAGCTGAAATAACTGCCAAAGAGACGCCTCTTTGTGTGACCTTCTGGGTTCACATGTACGGAGGAGGGATCGGGAAGCTCGAGTAAGCATGTGAATGATTGTATCCGTAATTACAGTGAGGAACGATAGTGATCTTCACTGTACTTTGAACTTGTTCGACGATCTAATGAATTAATAAATATGGTTTTAATATTTTTAACGCTTCACACTCGACACCCCGACACCAAAGTCATCTATAATATAACGTGTCACCTCATGAGCCCTGCTTTCATTCATAAGAAGTTTTATTAAGTTTAGTTTGTAGGTCCCCCTCGGTGAATACTCCAAATTACAAAACCGAGAATTTCATTCATGAGTCTCAGATTATTGTAATTTCCAAGCCTAAACCACGTTCGACAGATTTTTCAATTTTCCTTGGATGAAAACCGTAACTTTTTAAGTTTTTTTTCAATATTCACCCCTAGTATCAAGTGACATAAGAACCATATTGCGTAAAAAAGATGGCTCTTCCTCTTACGTTTTCTTTGTTTACCATTTTCTTAACATTATAGTAAGTTATATGTAGTATTTTCATTTGAGATCAAGCCTCATGAAGGAGATGGTGACTTGCTATATTAGATTTATGCTGAAAACTTCTAAAACTAAACTAAACCAGTTCTTGTTTCTGTGATTATGGTTTTAAGATTGTTTTTGTACTGCGAGCTGATATAAAATTAGAATAAAAATTAAAATTCAAACCATGTCTACATTATATATACTAGATAAAGTGGGCTCTATGGGTCCATTTAGCTAGACCTGCGGTGCTGGGGCCTTCGGGCCCCTAATTACTGAAGGGGGTCAATTGTTAAGCTTCGCAAAAGTTCCTCGTGAACTTGAAGTAAATATTAAGCTTTCGCTACCTTAATAATTTCTTTTCAAAATCTTCGGTATCCAATTTTAGCTTTTGAAAATAATTTTTTTGACAGACTGCTTCAATTATATATATATATATATATATATATATGGAGATTGTTTTATACATCTGACACTTTAAAAGGTTTGTAATTTTTTTTTTTAACTGAAATAAAAACATGAAGCTTTTATTGTACCCTCTATACACATGGGGAATTAGTCCCTTAATGCAAAACATGATCTACGTGATGTCCTTTCAGCTCATTAACTCTTTGTACACGAACAACAAAATTTTGCAGTACTCTGGACAGAGTATCTGTTAAAATCTGAGAAATTTCTTGTTCAGTTCATGCTTTCAATTCTATCGTTTGTGGATTATTTTCAAACACTGTCGTTTAAATAACCCAACAGCTAAAAGTCACAGGGGTTTAGATCTGGTGATATTGGTGTCCATAATATTCCTTTATCATAAACCGCAGGAAATCTGTTGGACACGATTCTTCCGTCGAAAGTATCGTGTAAATATCGTGAGTTGAGAGGACATCACATAAAGCATGTTTTGCACTAAGTGACAAGAAGACTAATTCCCCATGTGTAAAGAAGGTACAATAAAAATTTGATGCTTTTGTTTCAGTTAGTAAAAATATAAACCTTTTGAAAGTGTCAAATGTATAAAAAAAAAAAAATCAACTCCCCCCCACCCCCCGACATGACCGTAACGTGTAATAAGACCAACTGCACCTTCTCTTCGGGGGTGTATTCCGTCTTCATCCTTATGAACTTAATAGATTACCTGAAACGGAAAAATGTAAGAAATAATTTAAAATTCTTATTCGTAAAATTTAGAATAAGAAATTAAAATTTTCAAATTTAAATTAAAAACAAATTTAAGATTTGAACATCAAAGGTTTAAAGTTTAAACCTCTGGGGATAAGGTAATGTAAGGTAACATCCAATGTTCCATATCCCCAGAAAGTCGGGGTTAGGGGTCTGAGCCAGGACTACATTAGTCAGAGTAAGTTAAGTTGGGGTGGCCGGCCCGCCGCCTCTCCACGACGTAAGATACAGAAAAGACAACTGCCCAGCTCTGGGCTGCACTAGGGTTCAAACCCACGACTCAGAGGAGTCACCGTCCTTCGACGTCCTAACTGGTCAAATCACGGGACGCCCAAGTTTATATAAGAACTTATAAAGCAAATCAACAAAGTCAGTATATTACAGAAGATCAGTGACCAATAAAGCAAATCAACAAATTCAGTATATTACAGAAGATCAGTGACCAACCAGTGATTTTAAAAGCAATCTTACGTTACAGACAGTTGCTACTGTAATTTAAATAGATTATTTCCAGCTCTTTTATTCAAATTTATACCTGTTTATAGCAGTTTAGCTTCATCAATACCGGAGCTACGTCGTGGCCACGTCGCAACACCACTTCCCGTTAGATTAGCGAGGTTAAGCGATATTGAGTCCGTCTGGTAGTTGGATGGGTGACCATTCTTCGCGTTCAGATGTTGTAGCGATCAATAGATGGTTCGGGTTCCACGTAAAGCCGTAGGTCCTTTCCGTCACATGACCTATGGAGGACGGCATTAAAGAACTGTTAGTTTAAACTTGAAACCGATTAAATGTGAATTTTATAATGTAGTTTATTATGAAAGAATACAAATTTATTCATGTTATTTTTGTAGAGTTTTGAGGCAAATTGGCAATGAAGAGATTACGAAACTTTGGCAGAAGTCAGGTACGAGCGGTCTTGAGAGGTGGAATCCAAGTCAACTGACAGTCACAGCCAAGTCAGGAACCAAATACAGAGTGATATTTCAAGCTGACATCGGAGAGAGAGGATCCGGGGACATCGGTCTGGATACAGTTGCGTTTAGAGAAGGGGCTTGTCCCCGTAAGTACTTAGACTTTACTTATGCATGAGTAGTTTAGCTGTTTTCTCAGCGTCGCGGTCTTACGACAAAGGAAAATAGAAGAGGTGGAAAAGATTATAATACAGGGTGTCTATAAATTATCTACAAAAATTAAATTGAATTTGTAAAAATAATTTATGCGCACCCTGTATAACTTTCAAAAATTTGTTAAGAAACAAAATGAAGAATGCTTAAAGCGCAACATTTCATGTGGAGTTAGCGATTCACTGCCACGAATTACAGTTTGGTGCATGATTTAGCTTCCTTTGCGACATAGCCATACGGCAGAGGGAACCTACAGCTTAACGCGGAATTCGAATCACAGGTCGCTACATCATCTGAACACAGAGATTGATCACTGATCCAACTACTGGGCTTTGTCGTAGCCAATGTCGTAACATCATTTCCCGTTAATCAGCGAAATTAAGCTACATTGGGTCGGATACCAGTTGGATGGGAGACCGTCCTCTGGGTCCAGATTATGTAGCGACCCGTGGTTCGGATCCCACGTAAAGCCGTAGGTCCCCTCCGTTATATGACCTTAGATGTTGCGAAGAAGGTTAAATAACCCCATCATTACAGTTACTGAACTGAACAGGTCTAATGTCGCTTAACCTCGCTGCTCTAAGGGAAAACGGTACATTTCTTACCTGTTTAGGCTATGATGAATTATAATGAAGTTTTATTTATTTATTTTGACCTTAATGGAAATACGAAGCTACTAGTTCTATTTTTCGTTGCTCAAGCATAGTGTAGGAACGGTATACGCTAAGTGGAACTATAATTATATACTTGTATTTCATAAGAAAATATTTCTGATCGTAAAAAGTTCACATATTAATTGTAGAATTCTTCAAAAGGGCTAATCGTAATGAAAAGATTTCAGTGTTAAATGCTTTGTTTTGTTTACAAAATTTCGGAACGACCAGAATGGAATTTTCCCATCTTACATTTTATTATAGGAATTACACCTTATAGTTTTCGCTATAGGCAATAAGGTTCTATATGATACGAAAATTTAGACGGTTTGGTTCCGTATTAGTGTCAAAATAAGTTGAGGAAAATTTTCCTTTCAGAATTAGGTTCCAAAGTCGTGACATCATAGACACTAACCGGGAACTTATTGGCTCTTTTTGACCTTAGATACTAAACAATTTATACGGTCAGTTTTAGGAACCGTTTGTCACTAGTTGGTTGACGGGGTTGTTTAACCTTCTTCGCAACATATGGGGTCAGATGACGGATGGGACCTACAACTTTACGTGGAATCCGAACCACGGGTCATTACATAATCTGGGCGCAGAGGACGGTTCCCATCCAACTGGTATCCGACCCAATGTCGTTTAACTTCGCTGATCGATGGAAAATGGTGTCACGAAGTTGGTCATGACGTACACTGTTTCTGTGTTCTGTAAAATCTTTCATATTATGTGACTGTAAAGTGTACTTCAACGTCATGAAGACTATACAGTTCAATCGTTGTCTCCATGTATTAATTGTTTAGTAACTTTTAATGTCGGTGAAAGTATAAAGGTTAACGGGTACCTGTACCGTCTGTTGTAAGTAGGGGTGTGTCGGATATCCAGTATCCGGCCTAATATCATCTTACTATCCGGCCGAATAGCCGATATTTATTACATTTTTGAAAAGATGGAAAAAATAACATCAACTAGTGCTGATACTCCTCAGGGAATGGACAATCAGTTAGAGCAGTTTTCTTTCTAAGTTTTCAAAAACTAGGATGACAAAAAAAAAAGCTCTATTTGTGGACAATGATGTCTCTTTTCATTGATGCATCATTTGTTGAAAGTCATTCAGATGTTTAGGAGAAGTGGTGATTCGAAGTTGACACTTATGAACTTCTTGTGGTATTTTTTAAAGATTCGTAGAAAACTCCGAAATTTGGGAGCCAGTGTAGTTTATGTTCCCCTGTGGCGCCTAGTGTAGTTTATGTTCCCCTACAGTATCCTAGTGTAGTTTACGTTCCCTTACATTATCCTAGCGTAGTTTGCGTTACCTAACTTTGTCCGCGTATACCTAATCAAATAAAACGTTAAAACTAACGAAAATATTACGACTTAACTAACCTGACCAATCGTCAATATATATATATATATATATATATATATATATATATATATATACATTCAACTGCAAAGAACACGCAGTATAAATAACGTAAAGAACGACGCTTGTATAGGAGATATTCCGCGCAAGACGAGAGAGAGAAAACGGAACAAATGAAAAAATGAAGTAACCACCTGGGAATCGAACCCGGGATCTTCCGATTGCCGGTCAGACGCGATACCATTACACCATGGACTTCACTCTTCCAAATGCCGTAATTCTTCTACATACTCGCAGAAACCAATGCCCCAAGGGGGCACCTCCCGCATGCCGTAACATTATATACATTCAACTGCAAAGAACACGCAGTATAAATAACGTAAAGAACGACGCTTGTATAGGAGATATTCCGCGCAAGACGAGAGAGAGAAAACGGAACAAATGAAAAAATGAAGTAACCACCTGGGAATCGAACCCGGGATCTTCCGATTGCCGGTCAGACGCGATACCATTACACCATGGACTTCACTCTTCCAAATGCCGTAATTCTTCTACATACTCGCAGAAACCAATGCCCCAAGGGGGCACCTCCCGCATGCCGTAACATTATATACATTCAACTGCAAAGAACACGCAGTATAAATAACGTAAAGAACGACGCTTGTATAGGAGATATTCCGCGCAAGACGAGAGAGAGAAAACGGAACAAATGAAAAAATGAAGTAACCACCTGGGAATCGAACCCGGGATCTTCCGATTGCCGGTCAGACGCGATACCATTACACCATGGACTTCACTCTTCCAAATGCCGTAATTCTTCTACATACTCGCAGAAACCAATGCCCCAAGGGGGCACCTCCCGCATGCCGTAACATTATATACATTCAACTGCAAAGAACACGCAGTATAAATAACGTAAAGAACGACGCTTGTATAGGAGATATTCCGCGCAAGACGAGAGAGAGAAAACGGAACAAATGAAAAAATGAAGTAACCACCTGGGAATCGAACCCGGGATCTTCCGATTGCCGGTCAGACGCGATACCATTACACCATGGACTTCACTCTTCCAAATGCCGTAATTCTTCTACATACTCGCAGAAACCAATGCCCAAGGGGGCACCTCCCGCATGCCGTAACATTATATACATTCAACTGCAAAGAACACGCAGTATAAATAACGTAAAGAACGACGCTTGTATAGGAGATATTCCGCGCAAGACGAGAGAGAGAAAACGGAACAAATGAAAAAATGAAGTAACCACCTGGGAATCGAACCCGGGATCTTCCGATTGCCGGTCAGACGCGATACCATTACACCATGGACTTCACTCTTCCAAATGCCGTAATTCTTCTACATACTCGCAGAAACCAATGCCCCAAGGGGGCACCTCCCGCATGCCGTAACATGCGTCGTTCTTTACGTTATTTATACTGCGTGTTCTTTGCAGTTGAATGTATATAATGTTACGGCATGCGGGAGGTGCCCCCTTGGGGCATTGGTTTCTGCGAGTATGTAGAAGAATTACGGCATTTGGAAGAGTGAAGTCCATGGTGTATGGTATCGCGTCTGACCGGCAATCGGAAGATCCCGGGTTCGATTCCCAGGTGGTTACTTCATTTTTTCATTTGTTCCGTTTTCTCTCTCTCGTCTTGCGCGGAATATCTCCTATACAAGCGTCGTTCTTTACGTTATTTATACTGCGTGTTCTTTGCAGTTGAATGTATATAATGTTACGGCATGCGGGAGGTGCCCCCTTGGGGCATTGGTTTCTGCGAGTATGTAGAAGAATTACGGCATTTGGAAGAGTGAAGTCCATGGTGTAATGGTATCGCGTCTGACCGGCAATCGGAAGATCCCGGGTTCGATTCCCAGGTGGTTACTTCATTTTTTCATTTGTTCCGTTTTCTCTCTCTCGTCTTGCGCGGAATATCTCCTATACAAGCGTCGTTCTTTACGTTATTTATACTGCGTGTTCTTTGCAGTTGAATGTATATAATGTTACGGCATGCGGGAGGTGCCCCTTGGGGCATTGGTTTCTGCGAGTATGTAGAAGAATTACGGCATTTGGAAGAGTGAAGTCCATGGTGTAATGGTATCGCGTCTGACCGGCAATCGGAAGATCCCGGGTTCGATTCCCAGGTGGTTACTTCATTTTTTCATTTGTTCCGTTTTCTCTTTCGTCTTGCGCGGAATATCTCCTATACAAGCGTCGTTCTTTACGTTATTTATACTGCGTGTTCTTTGCAGTTGAATGTATATAATGTTACGGCATGCGGGAGGTGCCCCCTTGGGGCATTGGTTTCTGCGAGTATGTAGAAGAATTACGGCATTTGGAAGAGTGAAGTCCATGGTGTAATGGTATCGCGTCTGACCGGCAATCGGAAGATCCCGGGTTCGATTCCCAGGTGGTTACTTCATTTTTTCATTTGTTCCGTTTTCTCTCTCTCGTCTTGCGCGGAATATCTCCTATACAAGCGTCGTTCTTTACGTTATTTATACTGCGTGTTCTTTGCAGTTGAATGTATATAATGTTACGGCATGCGGGAGGTGCCCCCTTGGGGCATTGGTTTCTGCGAGTATGTAGAAGAATTACGGCATTTGGAAGAGTGAAGTCCATGGTGTAATGGTATCGCATCTGACCGGCAATCGGAAGATCCCGGGTTCGATTCCCAGGTGGTTACTTCATTTTTTCATTTGTTCCGTTTTCTCTCTCTCGTCTTGCGCGGAATATCTCCTATACAAGCGTCGTTCTTTACGTTATTTATACTGCGTGTTCTTTGCAGTTGAATGTATATAATGTTACGGCATGCGGGAGGTGCCCCCTTGGGGCATTGGTTTCTGCGAGTATGTAGAAGAATTACGGCATTTGGAAGAGTGAAGTCCATGGTGTAATGGTATCGCGTCTGACCGGCAATCGGAAGATCCCGGGTTCGATTCCCAGGTGGTTACTTCATTTTTTCATTTGTTCCGTTTTCTCTCTCTCGTCTTGCGCGGAATATCTCCTATACAAGCGTCGTTCTTTACGTTATATATATATATATATATATAAATTGACGATTGGTTAGGTTAAGTCGTAATATTTTCGTTAGTTTTAACGTTTTATTTGATGGATTCATTTAAAAAATGTCTCCTAAAGATCCTAGTGTAGTTTACGTTCCCCAACTTTAACGTAGGGTAGTTTGTGTCCCCTTTTGCGTCAGGGGGACGTAAACTACACTTGCTCCAAAATCTGAATTTAGATAAAAACGCTCTGTTAGTTAGTGTACAATAATGAGATCTTTTCACTGATGCCTCATTTGCTGAAATCAGTTCAGCCTTTTAAGAGGAGTAATTATTTGAGGTCATATCACAGTGATATCCGGATACAGTTGTAAGTACACTCCCCCACCTCCTCCTCCGAGTGTCGACAGATAGCATAATGGCGGATTATTTTTTAATGTAGCGCATATACTCCCTCGTAAATAGAGTTGCCACCCGGTTCCTCCGCCGGGGCATCCATAGGAGACTGCACTTTCTTGATAAACACTTGCGAATGGAGACTCCAACAGCCCCCAACGCTGACGACATCTTTCACGCCAATGCTAAAGCAAGTCTCTGGCTCCTATTCAACACCAGGCGGGAAAACCCAGTAAGAAAACTTTATAATGCGTTAATTGTGAAGTACATAAAATTACGAATAAATGAGAATTAAAAAAACAGGTACAAAGTTGGAATGGATGACGTTTGAACGCATGTTTTCTTTAAAATTAAATAACAATTATTGTATTACATCTCAAGTTAACATCTATGATAACTTTCTTAAAAAAAAAGGTAGTCTAAGAAAAAAGTTAAGAGAGGGAGGGAGAGAGCTGTGATAAGATTAGTGTTCCATTAGAAATTGAAAATATAGTTTTTCTTTTCTTCATTCAATTTATTTTTCACTTTATTTTATTACGTAATCGGTTTTGCGCGCATATGTGTTATTCGTGAGCATCAGTAAATCGTTGGAGAACAGCAAGAATAAGTAGTTACAATGGTTTTCGTTTTGGATCAAGTAAAGATAAGCACCCCCAGCCTTCTTTAATTAGCCTTATAAGGCTAACTAACGAAAATATCACGACCTAACCTAACCAATCGTCAAGGGCGTACAGTTGACTTAACGATTGGTTAGGTTAGGTCGTGATATTTTCGTTAGTTAGCCTTATAAGGCTAATTAAAGAAGGCTGGGGGTGCTTATCTTTACTTGATCCTTCGTTTTTTCTCTTTCGTGGTCAAAGTTAAACCAGATTTCTTAGCTAAAAGCTTACAGTAGTGGGAAGCCTTCTTAAGCTATAGCGACCATATATAAATATATCCTAAACACGCACGAAAGAAGACCACAACCTATGCACAGTTGAATGCTTAATTAGCTTAATTTATGATTTCAGAGTTCCGTATGGTGGTACAGATTATTACATGAGCTACGAAATGGGCAATTATAAGCACCGTGTGCGAGACAGTGCTTATCTAATTTCACCCACAATTCAGAACACCGGAGATGGAATATGTCTTTCGTTTTGGGTTTACATGTACACCAACGTCCCAACTGAGATCAAAATTGGATCTCTAACTGTAAGTATATCACCTGGAGGAGGTCCTGCCTTTTTCGATTTGATAATAAAAGCCAAAAAATATTAACAGATTTATTGGATCAATAAACTTAGAATGGTGTTGCTTTCTCCTTTCTATTATGTAAAACACACACACACACACACACACACACACACACACACACACAAACACACACACACACGTTCTGGCATTCCATTGATGAGCTTTGTCTCATCTTGTGACCATCACTGTGGTGTCTATTTATTTTTGTCGACCTTCTGTTGATTTGATTCTGTTTTATCACCAACACATTGTGCCTAATTTCGATTAGGTGTTAAAATCACTAATGTAGCGAGGTTTCCCTAAACAGATTTCACTAGTTTTTTTCAACGAATACCTGATAAAGTGACGCACGAGCTCTCGGTAGCTCAGTGGCATCGGTGTGGGCTTTGGCCGGTGAGGCTGTGGATTCACTCTCACTGACCCAGTCAATGCACGGGTTCAGTCGATTCATGAGGGACACTCACCGCCACACAGTGGGGAATCGAGTTTACAGGCTGTTACCTACTTAAAATATGACACACAGTTCTCCGAACTGGAATATTTTTTACATTCTACGTATAGATTACACCAGAATACAAAATGAAAAAAATGAAAAAAAAATAAATGAGGGGTTGCGCGTCTTAAGGTACCTAAGCGCCACCACAGGCGAAAACATGTTTTTGATGGATATCACTATTTTCACCCTTCCTCTATCGCGTGTTTTGGGTTATAATGACCTTACGACACTAGAAGTATGGTTGAAAACCTTATGAAGCGAACTACTTTTTTCACCTCTATCGCCAGCCAAAAGTTCACCCAAAGTTCGGCATAATAAGAAAATCAAAAAATAAAAAAAATATATATAAAATATAAAATATGAAAATCTATTCCAAAAACTCATCAACATCTTCATGAGCATACTTAGAACTCTAATTTAGCCAAAAATGAACGTTTCTAGCTCAATTAATAACAGAGATACTACTGCGAGAATATTGCTGAACTTTGAGGCGATTTCTGGCGAATTTTAATTTTGGCGCTTAGGTACCTTAAGACGTGGGACCCCTCAAATCTGTTTTCTTTGAAAATAGTTGGAATAATACAATTTGGGGGTGCTGATTCCACGTCTGGTATCAGTTTTTTGCTATCACATCAGATTTTCTCACAAAATCAATAATAAACCTTGCTGATTTTATGCGCATAATATAAACATATTAGATGAGACATTTAGAAGCAAATTAAAAACTTTCAGCTTGACACCAAAAGAACTTTATTTGAATCTGAGTAAAAGAATATTAATACAATACAATTAGTAGAAAGAATCAATTTAAATTACTTTTTTTTGGCCATATACATCATTAAATTTGGGTGAATTTTCTCCTTTTTAGATGTCTTTTTGAAATTTGGTTCGGAAACATCTCTTCAAACAGTAGTCAGTTATCATATTGACATTCCATCTTCATTGATATCGTTTTTCCCATGTTGTTTATGTCTTGATGCAACCTTTCATCTTGCTCTTCACCAACCGCTCCAAGGTTCTCAGGGAAATACTTCAAGTGGCTGTGAAGGAAATGCGCTTTTACACTCGTGTTGCAACCAAGTTTGCCATAGCATTTCAACATGTGGCTAACAATTGTTCTATAGTCTTTGGCTTTATGGTTTCCTAAAAATTTTCAACAACATTTTTTAATGGTATCCAAACCGCTTTCTCCACATTTGACATTGAATCAAGAAAGTTGTCATCTGTCATTAGTTTCTGTATTTGAGGGCCATCGAACACCCCAACTTTTATTTTTTCTTCATTTAAAGAAAAGAATTGGTCAGAAATGTATTTAAAACAGTTGCCATCTCTATCCAAAGCCTTTAAAATTGCTTAATTAGCCCCCAGTTTAATGTGTAATGGTGGTAGTAACACTTTTGCAGGTGTCACAAGAGGTTCGTTGATAACTTTTTGCTGCCTCGTGTTAAGTTAGTTCTTTGGGGCCAATCCTTCTTTTTCCAATGATCAGCTTTTGCTCTGCTGTTCCATTTCATAGGAAGCAAGGCATCTTTGTATATCCAGTTGTCCAAGAAGCATGGAAATCACCTTCAAATCTCCACAAATGATCCAGTTATGATCACTGTATTTTATTTTATCTAGAATGAATTTCATGGTGTCATAATTTTCTTTCATGTGGACAGAGTGGCCAATGGGGATGGACGCCACTTGATTGCCATTATGCAGCAAAACAGCTTTTAGACTTGACTTTGAACTGTCAGTGAACTATCTCCACTCTTTTGGATTATAGTCTGTGCCCATAGTATTCATAAGACCAGGTATGTCAGTACAGAATATTAGAGAACCATCCATAGAGAAGAACTGAACAAATTCTTGTTCTCTGCTCCTGTACCAGGAATGAAGTTCCAGCAGCCAGTAAATTTTTTTCTCTCAGCCTGGATCCCAAAAGTTGGGCAGCATCTTTTGGTAGATCAAGATCTCGTACAAGATCATTCAGTTCTGCCTGAGTGAATAACTGTGGGTCTTTAGAACTCGTATCATCAATTTTAAAGTCACTGTGATCGCTAAGTTCTGTATCAGATTCAGAAACTTTAAGTTATTTGGGGCATGTAGGAATGGGATCATCATCACTGTGTGGAGCAGGACGGATGGCAGATGGCAATGATGGGTACACAATGGATGATTTATTCTTGGAAGTGAATCTCTTGATATTACACAAACAGAAATAACTGTCTTGGGTATGATCTTTGGGCTCACGCCAAACCATAGGTGTACCAAAAGGCAAGGACTTCCTTTTGCCTTGAACCCATTCCCTCAAATTCTCCACACATGATCGGTGTACACTATGCGGAGCCCATGACTTATCCTGATCACCAAACTTTACGCTTTACACCTAAATAAGCGAGATATGATTTTCTTACAAATTCTGTGATATTCTGCCTTTGCTTTACTGACTAGAAATTACCTCATGTATAACAAAACAAATCTGGGTTGTTCTTGCAAAACCGCGACTTAGACACTGGATATTGTTGGTGAAATGAATCTATGAATCTATGAAGTGAATTCGTGAAAGCGTGAAGTGAATCTGAAATAAATTCTTGAATGCGTGAAGCAAATCCGTGAATCCGTGACTGCACAATTATAGAATCTGAAACAGGGAATCAAAAAATTAATAAAAAACAAACAAGTTATTTTAAAATGCAAGAAATGAGGCTTTCTACTCCATAGAATGAGGTATAGTTGAGCTAAAATAGACATATTGGTCCAAATCATGATTGCCTAATTCTGGAGAACAGCGATGTGATGGATAAAACAAGAAGCTAAATTTATCGATACTTCAAAGAACAGAGGGACATTTTTGTCTCTTATGAAATGGCATTTTAAATTAAATATGAACTTAAAACTCTACAACGAAACGTCATTTTCCTCATGCTTTGAAAATGACCATTTGTTATGATATACGCGTGGCAAAACGATTTATTTCTTAATTGTAATCTTACGTAGATACAGAAATCTATAAAAGAAAAACTGGCTTTTTCCAAGAAAATAAAAATTAGTTACTGAACCCGGTTTGAATAACATATTAAAAAGATTTGCTCTTACGACTATTGCTATTTGCTATTAATACTATTTGTATTATGATGAAACCTAATTATCTTAGTAATGTAATTTTTCAACATACTTCTTTTAATAAACCGTAGAAAATATTTCCAGGTAATAGTCGCAACGGCTGGGTCCAATGTTACTGTCTGGAGGCTAGAGAATAAACAGCAGTCAAGATGGGAGTACGCTCAGGTAAGACAATCATACTTTTTCTGAAGTAAGTACAGGCTGTATCAAAAGTCCGGACTCAGTTCCAATTAACGAGTTCCATTGACGAGTTTGGTAAAGATGCTGATGATAGTACGATATTTACGGTGCATGTTGGGACTAACGATGTTAAGATTTCCAGGTCAGAGGAGCTAATAGAGAAATACAAGCGGCTGATGCGGACTCTAAAGGAGAGGACTAATAAATTAATTTTTTCAGGAATTCTCCCAAGAATAGCAGGATCCGACAACTTTTTCAGCAGAGATACCAACATAATAATATTCCTAAGTCCCTTTGCCAACAGGAAATGTTGAATTCGTCGATCTGTGGAGTCATTTTCATAATAAGAAGGATTTATTTTTACGGGATGGTATTCATCTAAATTGCGTGGGAGCAGCTCGTCTTGGTAAACTTTTGTATGGCTTTGTGATGGCTTTTCCGGCAAAAAACGAAGTAACTCCGATGAAAACGAACAGCCTAACATAAATTTTCCTTACAGTGAACGATTGCCTCCTCGAAGAACCTCGAGATTTAACTACAGTACTCAAGATTTTATAAATGTTTTATTAATGCTCAAAGTTTAAGATTTAAATTTGATGAGCTATTATGTATTGTCCTTGACCAAAAATTTGAGGTTGTAGTAATTACTGAATCCTTGTTAAATACAGAGAGTAGAGATTTCGTCGGGGAATATCATTTCCCAGGTTATGAGATGTTTAACAATGATAGAATAGAAAAAGGGGGTGGTGGTACAGTACTATACGTTCGGTCACACTTAAAACCCATAATTAAAAACATTGCAAAAATTAATAATATAAATGCGACGTTTGTTGAATTCAAAGACAACTCAGGAAAGAAATTAATTATAGGTTTAGTATAAGGGCCTGCCTCTCAGACTATCGATAGTGATAATTGGCTTCAGGAACTAACTTTTGATGTAAATAGCGAACATGATGCGATAATTATGGGAGATCTTAATTCACATTGCGGGGATTGGGATAGTCCTTTGCAGTCTAATTCCGGTCGCCGACTGCGGTTCTAGGACAGCTCATACCCGGACAACTTATACCCGGACAACTTATACCCGGACAACTCATACCTAGGACAACTCATACCTAGGACAACTCATACCTAGGACAACTCATACCTAGGACAACTCATACCTAGGACAACTCATACCTAGGACAACTCATACCTAGGACAACTCATACCTAGGACAACTCATACCTAGGACCAGAAAAAAAAATGAAAAATTAATGAAAACATTTATTTTGTAAAATTAAAAATTAAATTTAAACATTTAGAATTCATGCAAGTTATTAATGAAAACATTTATTTTTAAAATTAATGAAAACATTTATTTTTAAAATTAATGAAAACATTTATTTTGTAAAATTAAAATTAAATTTAAACATTTAAAAGTCATGCAAGTTATATACCTTACCTTACAACCTTACAAAGGTTCCGCGCGATGATTTCTCATTTCGCGAAGGTCAAGCTTGTTAGGTTTATTGAATGCCCGGTTAGGTCAACTGAATACCCGGTTGGGTTCATTGAATGCCCAGTTAGGTCAACTGTACGCCCTTGACGATTGGTTAGGTTTTAGTCGTGATATTTTCGTTAAAACTAACGAAAATATCACGACTAAACCTAACCAATCGTCAAGGGCGTACAGTTGACCTAACCGGGCATTCAAATTTTATCCTATGTAAATAATGGTTCTCTATTTATTATATGTTTGCAATAAATAATAAATTTTTTGTTATTGTTTTCTTATCTTATTTTGGTTAATTTGCAGAGTTTAAACTTTCGGGGTGGATATAGATGAAAGATCAACATTGGGGTGGTAATTGATGAAGAGAGTATGAGTTGTCCTAGGTATGAGTTGTCCTAGGTATGAGTTGTCCTAGGTATGAGTTGTCCTAGGTATGAGTTGTCCTAGGTATGAGTTGTCCTAGGTATGTTGTCCTAGGTATGATTGTCCTAGGTATGAGTTGTCCTAGGTATGAGTTGTCCTAGGTATGAGTTGTCCTGGTATGAGCTGTCCGGTCACGGCCGACTGCACGAGGGTTTGCTCGAAAGTTCACTTTTTCAAATGGTCAAGGAACCCACTAGAGAACGCAATATTCTAGATTCAGTTTTAAGTACAGACCTAGACTTAAGTGATAATATTTTGTAGGAAACTGCGTTTCAACCAATGATCATAAGCAGATAACATTTGAAACTAAAATTAATGTCCATAATTCGCAGAGCCTGGAATACGTTTTGGATTTTAAAAGAGCTAAATTTCGTGACATGAAACTGCAATTTTCAACCCATAATGGGATGAGGCTCTATCGCACGATGACATTAATGGCACAAGGACTTCTTTTTATAATTATTTTAAACGTTTAGAATCGAGTTGTTGTTGTTTAGCCGATCAGCCCACCCTGATCGAGCAAGCCGGCGGCACGCAGGTAACTGATCGCCCTCTCCGGAGTGGACCAGAGATTCAGCGCACTAGTGATGTTGTGCTAGAGCGGTACAGTCTGTCATAATGTGTTCAGTTGTTTGTGGTGTGTCCTGGCACAGGTGGCAGGTGTCGTCTGTGGAGTTGTCTAGTCTGTGTTTATATGTCCGTAAGTTTGGGTGATGTCCACATCGGAATCGTGCTAAGTTAACTCGATCTGCTCAGGCTGATCTCTGACCTGTTAATGGGTGGCGGCTTCGCACCTAGGACCACATTCGGACCGAGTCGTGTCAGTGCTTTGTGGGTTTGGTGTGTGTGTATATGTTTTCTGTACTGTGTGATGTCTGTGGGGCGTGGTATGGAATGGAGTATTTGGTTATAATGCCTCTCTGGTGTTACCTTAATGGTGCGAGGTGTCGGTGCATGATTGTACATGTAGTGTCAAGGGTGTTGTGCGTTAGTTGTCGCTGCTGCCATGAATTGTGTTCCCCTCATGTCTAAATGTTCCCTAACTTTCAGTATTTTTGTTTCTGTGTGCAGGTGTTCTATTGGTGTTGTTTGAGTACATCCTGTAATGATACGAAGTGCGTTGTTTTGTATTGTCTGTAAGGTGTTTATGTGTGTGTTTGAGATAATGGGTGCCCAGCATGGGCTAGCATAGTCCATAACTGAACGAATATATTGTTTGTATATGAGTGATGTTGTTTCCTGCTGGTGTCCAAAGTTTGTGCTTGTAAGTACCCTAAGCGTGTTAAGTCTTGACGTACATTTGTTTTTAATGTCCTGAATGTGGTTTGCAAAAGATAATGGTGTGTTGTACGTGACCCCAAGTATTTTGGTCCTGTGAGTGTGTGGAATGTTGATGATGTTTAGTGTAAGCTGTGGAGTTATCTGGTGTTCTTTTGTATTGCTTGTAAGCAAGGTGATGGTTGATTTTGTAGGCGCTACTTTGAGTTTATTGTGTGTGAGCCAGTCTTGTATACTGTTTATGTATGTTTGTAGGTTATTTGTAGCGGTGTCGATGTTGTTGTGGTGTAAGAATCGAGTAATATCCCATTACGCAAAAAGAAACTGCGAAGTCTGTTAAACGTAAATGGTGGAATGCTGAAATTAAGAGTAACTTAACGTTAAAAAGGAACGCGTATTTTAAATTTAGTGAATCAAATAAATAATTTGTCCGATGAAAATGCTTACAAGCTATTGAGAAGGCGAAGTAAAATACATATTAGAAAAAGTAAGCGCAACTATGAGCTATACAGAGTGAACCAAATTAAATCGAATCTGAAGAAATTCTATAATTATGTTAGGAATAAAAAAGTAGCTTCGCAGACTATTATTGGTCCACTCATAGGCGAAAACAACGAAAAAATTTACGATGACTTACAAATGACGGAATTTTTAATAAATTCTTCTCTTCCTTGTTTATTAACGAAATATGAACAACATTCCTGTTCCCGTAATCATGCTCAGAGATGTCCAGTTAAAGCTTCACGATTTACCATTAGTGAAAAAGGAAGTGCTCTCAGCCATAGGTAAAATGGACTCCCGGTCCAGATAAGTTTTACCCAAGAGTACTTAAAAAAGTGAACTCCGCAATAGTCCCTCCTCTCACATATATATATGTAATAAATCGTTACAGTTTGGAGAAGTTCCGCTCGATTGGAAACTTGCAAACATTACGTTGATGGGAAATTATCGTCCCATCAATTATCGTCCCATCAGCCTGACTTCAGTAGTTGGTAAGCTTATGGAGACGATCGTTCGGGACAAAATAGTCAATCATTTAGAAATTAATAAATTAATCAAAGATTCTCAACACGGCTTTCGATGTAATCGTTCTTGTCTTACTAATTTGCGCGACTTCTTTAATGATATTGTAAATATATATGACGAGAGTGAAACAGTAGATATATATTTCGATTTTCCAAAAGCGTTTGATAAAGTGTCACATAGAAGATTATGAGCTAAACTTCATTCTCACGAAATTGATGGTAATGTTCTTAAATGGATCGAAAATTTTTTGATAAAGTGTCACATAGAAGATCATGAGCTAAACTTCATTCTCACGAAATTGATGGTAATGTTCTTAAATGGATCGAAAATTGACTTAGTGGACGTAAACAAAGAGTAGTCATTAATGGCAAAGCGTCTAATTGGAAAAGTGTAACTAGCAGCTTGTCTCAGGGATCAGTTCTGGGACCAATTCTTTTTATTATTTATATCACTGACATCGACTTGGGAATTAAGAGTATAATTTCAAAATTTGCGGGTGATACCAAACTAGGGTGAAGAACAAAATCAAGAAGATGTTAACCCTTTCGCGCCGAGGACGTACGCGGTACGTCTCCATTCAAGTGCTCGAGGACGCACATTTTAAAAATACCGGCCGGGAGGGAAAGGGTTAATAAATTAATGGAGTGGGCGGAAATTTGGCAAATAAACTTTGATATAGATAAATATAAAACGTTGCATATCGGTAGAAAAAGTATTTTATGAGCGACAAGACACTAACAACTGTTACGGAAGAGAAAGATTTAGGTATTATTGTTGCCGATACTCGTAAACCGAGTAAACAATGTATCGAAGTGGTCAGAAAAGCAAATAGAATTTTAGAATTTATTGGTAGATCATTTGAATTTAAGTCGGAGAAAACAATGGTAACATTATATAATTCCTTAGTACGCCCTCAACTGGAATACTGCGTTTAATTCTGGTCCACATATTTACGACAGAACATAGACAGAATGGAGAGAGCGCAGCGATGGGCTACTAAGATGATTCCTAGACTAAAAAACAAATCATCCGCTGCCAGTTTAGAAACTTTAAATATATTCTCACTCGTAAAAAAGCAAATTCGAGATGATTTAATCCAGGTTTTGAAAGTGATTAAAAATTTTGATAATATCGACGCGAAAACATATTTCACCTTAGGAATACGGATAGAATTCGCGGTAATGATCTGAAATTAGTGGGTAAACATTTTAATTCTAATGAAGCTAAACATTTTTTCTTCAATGGTATAGTTAATTTGTGGAATGGATTGCCAGCCATCTTAGTTCAAAATAATTCAATCGAATCCTTTAAAAATAAACTAGATGTTTATCTTGCCTTAAACCCCCAGTTGGAAACATTTGTTAGCACGTAGAAATATTGTAGGATTTTCACTCGGATTCCCTCCTCTGTATTTTAACATTTTCACTTTATCTTTACATTTCGTTCCTTCCTTTCAACCTCTTTTCTCTGCTTTGCTTTAAAACTTTCACTCGTCTTCAAATTTTCTAACTTCTTTTAACTTTCCTTCTTAAACAGACAGCCTCGTAGGGACCATCCGATCTGTTGCTGTTTGGTGTCCTTCGTATTCCTTTGTATATGTATTTAATTTCAAATGTACCTACGAGTCCGGGCTTTTGGTACACCCCATATATATGTATGTATATATATAAATTTTTCCCTAGGTGGCTATTAAAGAAACGAGTCCTTTCCAAGTGTACATCCAAGGAACAAAAGGGACAAAGAAGCACGGACTCCTCGGCGTCGATGACTTAACCTTCTACAACTCGGATTGTAAACGTAAGTTCAGAATTTTCGTACACATTCAACCAATGAGAAATTTTTGCATGTGTAACATATTACTTACAAACCGTTCAGCTTAATTTGTCTCTAATTCCTTAACTAAACCCTTGAAACTGTTTTCACGTTTTAGACGTAAGTTTCACGTGCATGTAATTTGGATTACTTTATCACACTCATTATCATTCCTATTTCAGTTTTTGTCTAAGAGTGAAAAATCCGCGCGTGATAAATCTCAAAGGAGGAAATTTTCATATTGATCTATTTTCATTCTTCTGAACTTTCTAACTACGTGCCACCTTTGGTATCATTCTCATACCTTTTCTGTCCAGCTCTCTAACGCAAGGGTTAATCGGTATTCTCAATCTTTCACTTATTCAACTATTCAACCGGTCAAATCTGGAACAACATTCCTCAATCCATCTTTCTCCCTGTCTGTAACCTCCAATCCTTCAAAATGCAGAGGGTTCAGGCATCTCGAAACTTTGGACCTTAATTTCGGCATTTTTCTTCTTCTATTGGGAGGCAGGTGGGGGGAGGGGCGTTTTTGCGGTCGTTCGCCCTTGGCCCCTCCTCTCTTTCTTTAACCCATTAGTGCCTATTGGTAGAGTTTCCTACCGACAAAATTGTTTGTCATTATTGCCTCACTTTTTCTTGTATTTACGTGATCTTCGGTATGAGTCATTGATATGACGCACTCTAAAAGATTGCGTCATATCAATGACATACCGAAGATTACGTGAATACAAGAAAAAGTGATGCAATAACGACAAACAATTTTGTCGGTAGGAAATTCTACCAATAGACATTAATGGGTTAAGTTAGAATTTTCATAGGAAATCCCCCTTGGGCCCCGGCCCGCAATTACGTCGCAACATTGTTTTTACTCTTTCCCAAATCCAAAAATTCTATTCCCAGTGTTGGAATTCCCACTTCCAGCATTTCTCCTTTAGGGAATACTGAAGGGACTGGGACTGATATGAATGGTAAGTAATCAACATTGTACACTTGCAACTTCGAACACTCCATGTTTCACATTTCTGAATGAACGTTCCAAAAGTATTACGAAGTTACATCATTGTTACCAAATTTAATTAAGGAATACAGTATCGAGATGTAAAATATAAAATAAACTATGAAAATAAAATGTAAAAATAAACCGTAAATGGACGCAAATCTAGAATTACAGTACGTTCAGAAGTGATGGCAATTCCCTCCAACATCAAGATAAAAGAACCATTGGACGATCGGTTCTTAAAGTTTGTAGACAGTTATAAGAAAAATACAGGGTGTCCACATTGAAAGGTAACAACTTTGAGGTGCCATATATTTTTATTGAATAATGTAAACAGATTAATATCAGCACAACTCATAGCCAATATACTCAAGTTTCATCTGGTTTATGTACATTAGTGTACACATTCGACATGTGCACCATTCGTAGCACGAACTATGTCACAACGGTACACATGCGATGTTAGACAATGTGTGGAGGGAAGTGAAGGTATAAACTAACCAACTTTATCTATTTCCCAATGATTGATTCCTCTCGATTAGTACAACCTCCCGAAGCTTATGTCTCTTCCAATGACTGCTCCTTTGACACAAATCCATGCACTTGGAAGGTGGAAACGCCTGCGTCAGTATCGCCATCTGCGGATTCAAGGGCCAAGTGGAGATACGCAGACTTTGGTCAGGCTTTAAATGTGCTCATCGATCATACTTACGGGATTGAAAAATGTAAGTATATACAGGGTGACCAGAAAATTTAGGATCATAGGCAAATTTTTTTTACTAAAATATGTTTATTTCAATAATGATGAACTTTATGAACATTATATATATATATATATATATAGTATATGATATATATATACACTGTGTGTGTGTGTGTGTGTGTATATATATATGATACACACAGACCGTGCATGGAACAAGGAATTCTTCTGGGAAAATTAAATCCACTGTAGTCTGAATAAGTAATGGTAAATGACAAACACAATAGTTTTTCTTTTTCATGATGTTAGCCCGACGTGGGCAACGGGTCACTCGCAAAGAGGCCCCAAATATATAGCTTTCCTCACCGGCTATCTGCAAAACAGATAGGATCCAGCTTTGGGACAGGATCTAGGAGTTATAGCTACACCTAGCCTACTATATCCAGAACCTCAATATAAGCAAAAGACTCGCTGCATTCGCGTCGGATTGAATACATCAAAGAAAAAGGGGTAACTATTGTATTTTTAGCCAAAAACAAAAACTTAAACCTCAACTGGCAAAATTGGGCGGCCACTTCGTTGTGACGTAAGACAGAGAAAAAATAATCCGCCTAGCTCTAGGCAACGCTGGGGTTCGAACCAACGACTCAGTGGAGTATTAGCACTGCGGGGCGGCTCCCTAACCGATCTACAGGGTGTCCCATAAGTCCGGCATCATAGGAAAAATAATAAAAAAAGGCAAAACAAAAGCTTTTATTTATAGAACGTGCTCAATATGTCCACCATTGTTTTCAATACACAAATTCAGACGTGATACCCAGTCAGCAAGCACACGGTGAATGATGTCAGGAGTAATGGTGTTACATGCCCCAATAATGCGCTGCCGCAAATGTTCAACACTCCTAATTTTCTCTGCGTATACCAGCGCTTTCAAGTGGCCCCAGAGATAAAAATCTAGTGGCGTGCGTGAGATCCGGGCTTCTAGCTGGCCATTCCACAGGCCCTCGACAGGTACATGGTACAGTAGGGTGTGTCAATTTGGGAGGTGAAAATTAATTTTTGCCAATTCCTTCACTGAGGGGTTTTAAAAATATGTTTTTGGATGTGAAGAATTCAAATCTGCTATTATTTTTGTGATTGCTCAACACTTAGCTTGGTAAATCTACGTTTGATTAAAAAGCACATAAATTGCTCTCGGAAAACAACATTTATTAATTTTAGCTTCTCAAAATGTCAGGTAATGCTATAAAAATTTTAGTTTCTCTGCATAAAACATATCCTAGTAATCATAAAACATATCCTTGTAATCATAAAACAACATTAGAAAGTAATGACATCAGTAAAAAAAAATATTTAAACAACAAGTTTCATCAAGTCTTGCTTTGATTCGTTCTTGGACATCAACCGCCGACTTGCTTCTTGGCCTCTGATATAGCCCTCTCACGTTTCTCATGTGTATACACCCTGCCTGCTGCTTCTGTGACTTGTTTCACACACCTCTCTATTGACTGAGCATGACAGGGCCACTGTGGAACTTGCATAGGCTTGTCAAAGAACTTCTTTACTTCCGCTGTAGTCAGTTTACATGTCAAAGGAGGTTCAAATACCCCGTCAGACCAGTCTATCAGCTCCAACACGGAAGAAGCACTGGGGTTGATGGAAGGTGTCTTCCTGGGACGTACAGAAAGATCTCCAAGTGTGTCATCATCTCCACCCCTCATGTCAACAATCTTTTGGACACCACCTCTCCTCTCCTCACTGTCATCTGAGCACAAGAGTGTCTGGATTATCATTTCGCTGAATGCATACCATGCTGAGCGCTTGATGGTTGGCAAAACAGCATCCACTACAGCCTTCTTTTGCAGCCTAACTAGCCGCAGCTGAAACAAGATGTGGCGTGGGCCTTCCACCCAAGAGTGTTTTACTTTGATGTTGAACCAACAGGGGTAGTACACACCAACAATGTATTCCACTATCAGTCTTAAGTTGTTGAGGGTTTTGCCTTTAAGGCCATGTTTTGAAACCCATATGCGACAAAGCCTGTTTGCTGTTGTCAACCACCTTGAATGGCTCACTGGACCAATTTCAAGAAGGGCCAGATCTGTGGGAAGTTCTCCTGTCCTTATGGCCTGTGTGATCCTATACCCGTACGCTTGATCAGTAGAGAGATCCTTTACGACATTGTCACTCAGTGAAGTAAGAGGCTCTCCAATTGAGAGTTTGGTGAATGAAGGATCAATTTAAAGTTCGGTTGCAGTGTCTAGCATCTTGCCAATGTTACCTGTCCACTTGTTGTTAGACAAGGTCTTCCCATCCAGTGCTGTGATCAAGTGTCGCAGGGGTAACTCGTTAGTGTGGAGGGCACAAACCAACCAGATCAGCTTACGGCAAAGCTTGACCTCTACCCAATGCATGGAACCACCCTCCCAGCCAGTGTTAACATTTGTAGAATCACCTCCAATGGCCTGCAGGCTTTTATCAATGCCTTTCTTCTTCATGAAATCTACAAGATTATCAGCAATAACTTCAGCAGGTTTTTTTCTCGTTGAGCCTTTCTCAGGAGTGAAGTGGTAGAGATATCTTCCACCTGGCTCACTGCACACAGAATAATGCTCTTCTTTGATGATGCTGGGGGAACTGACGATCTGAATTGTCTGCTTTCAGCATAACTTTAGTTGTATCTTGACGGCCGTCAAAGAAGATGCAGTCAATTTCACCCTTCTTACAAAGATCATCATATTCCTGATCCAGGGATCTCATAACTTTTTCTTGGGCCCTCTTGACTTTATTGTGATCAACTACAAGTCTCTTGTCTTCTTCAGTGATCAAGCCAGCATCCATAAAGGCAGCAGTGGTGATGGCAGCTGTGGCACGCAGGCCAACACCATATCTGATGCTATGCATAGCAACATTAGGTATTTCTAATGTGTTGTACTCTGGCTTTTTATTGGAAGTTGAAGACGTGCTTGGTATTTCTAATGTCACTTCATAACTTCCATCCTTTCCATCTTGAGCATCAGCTATTTGTTCTTCATTTTCATCATCAGAGAACATTATTTCATTTGATGGCATTGAAACGTCCTGCTTACTTGTCTGCTTATATTCAGCAAGCCTTCTTCTTTCGTCTTCTTGCCGCTTCTGCTTTTTGACTTGTCTGTTGTGCTCAGGTTGATCTGGCAAGCCAATCTGATGTGGTCCAATAGAACCAGACTTGTCTCTCTGACCTTTAATGAAAGCAAGTTCCTTCACAGGGATCTTCATCTCCCTAGGGCATGTACAGTTAATGTGAGTTTCGTTTTTGCAACCAGCATCTGCAAGGCAGCCAAATTCAGAGCAGAGAACAATTTTACACTTGCAACTGAGGATGTCAAAAAGCTTGTCAAGTTTTGCAATGAAAGCCTCTTTGACATGTAGCTTTCCTCTCCCAAGACATATGTTTTTGGCCTGCTCCCAGCTCTCTTGGATCTTGTTTAAGATTGTAACTCGTGAATTTACAACGGGGGCTACAAAAGAACTGTTTGCTCGTTCCCACTTTTCAAGCACTTTAGGGTAAAATGTCCTTTGCAAGACTGGCTGCTGGGTAGTTTCTCACATCCTCACCACTTTGTTCTCTTAGCAGTAGCCCATATTTCAGAACGTCTCGCAGAGTTGGGAGTTCAGAGGGCAACAACTCTCTACCAGTTCCAATTAGGTTGCTCATATGTGTGAATGTCCCCAGTCTTGTCCTCCTTTTAGAAGCCATTGTAGGTCAATTCCCACTGGTTAGGATGGCAGCACTGACGGACAAGTAATCTTCAGCACACTGATGAATATGTTTCAACCTGTGAAATAAGCAAAAACATCAGTGCATTATATTACAGCATATATAATTATTAATATAATAATTATTATATAATTCCACAAAAAAGTTAAAAAGTCACTATTTTTATGTAGCTTCTTACCAAGCAAAACTAAATTATATTAAATTAACAAAAATATCTTTAGAATTCCTAAGTCATGCTGCAACTTTTTAGCACCCCTCATATTTGGAATTTGAAAGTTGAAAAATTCGACACACCCTAATGGTACAGGTATTCCCCTACTTGGGTACTGTAATGTGCAGGAGCGCCGTCTTACTGGAACCATGTTGGGAAATTTCCTTCTTCGTTCAAGACACTGGGAAATGCTTCTTCCTTGAACATACGTAGGTAGGTGCCTCCAGTGACATGTTCATCGAAAAAGAGGGGGGCCTATGATGCGATCCTTCCAAATGCCACACCATACCATCACCCGAGATGCACCTTGTTCCTTTGAAGAGGTATACCAGTGAGGGTTGTTTTGAGATCAGTAGCGGGTGTTCTGTCGATTTACCTCACCATTTCCATAAAAAACAGCCTCGTCACTGAACAGAATGGTGGACGGGAAATTGGCATCCCGAGCATAGACATTATGGCCTGTAGAAAGAGAAAAATATGAATTATGGTTTGTAGAAATAGAAAAATATGAATTTCTCCTATGATGCCGGACTTATGGGACACCCTGTAGTCACATTTACTCATTAAAACTTAGATAATGAACTATTAAAGATATAACTAAGCCCTAGTTCTACAATTTCAGCTGGTTTTATGTTTGTAGAAGCTTTTAATAGTGATGTCACGAGTCAACTGGTTTCTCCTTCCTTAGAAGGAACGGATGATAGTTGCTTCAGTTTCTTCTTCGCATCTTTCTACTCTGATAACACAGCGAAACTCACTATATCAAGGTATGAACATGTTTAGTACACGTTTATTCACTCGATAATTTCAGCTATTTATTTTAATTTTTATGTATTTATTTTATATATTTTTTATTCTCAATTTTTTTTCCTTTTTTATTTTGTATTTCTCTAGTTTCTCTAGTTTCTAGAAGTTTCTAGAAACACACTGGTACTGTAAATAGTTTGGAAAAAAAACTTGGTTGTATTACAGACGACGCTCAACTTTTGACGGTTGGCAGCATCTAAAGCTTACTTTTGGATCCTTGGAGAAATTAATTTTAAGTTCTTTATAATTAGCAACGTATGCAGGGATTTCTCTACACCCCTCCTCGAGGGATGTACACCTCCCTGAACTTTCCCATCAATCCTCCTCCCCCGTAGCGGTCAACTAGTCACACGCGCTGTTGCCAATTTAGTCGTTTTGAACTAATGTTTTTTTTTTTAATTTCTATTTGGAAAAAATTTCATTTAGTTGTTGGTTGAAAATTTAGTTGTATAATATTAATATAATTTGACATTTTGATACTTAAATTTCATGAAACAAATGAAAATTACAAAAAAAAACAACAAGGATTTAAATGTAGTGCTTCATCGAAGGCCTGAATAGATAACTTCAATTTGTGTGGTGATTTTAAAACATGAGATAAATCTAATAAAATGGCCGTGAAACATTTTTCGGTTTGTACATTGGTTCTGCACAGCCCACCTTCACCCCCTCACGGTCTCACTCCTCGGCCTTCATCCCCCTGAAAATCCGAACACTCCCCTACCTTCAATTCCTGGGGAAAACGGTGAACTTATGGGAACAATTAAAAACAATTCACGTACAGATTGCAACAAAAGTCCGTTCCCATATGAAGTAGCAACTATTTTAGTAATCTGATTTCAAACTGCAGCCATTAACCCCTTTCATGCATGAATTATGAAATTTTTATTTTTATTTTTTTTCTTGTTCAAGCCCAAATAACCTCTAATATTCAGATCGTGAGGTTCCAAATTGATTGTCAGGCTCATGTTGCCATAAGGCAACGGTCGGCGTAAAAGGATTAAAGGGTTTACGCATGTTAATTAGATTGCATTTTTATAGAAACGTTGGTACACTTATTTCGAGTGTTCTCCTTTAGCTTTTCAGTGATCTTTGGTCAAGACTTGTAAATCACAGACTCTAAACGAACCTCACAAAAAGAAGTTCAGTGTTGAAAGATTATGGGAAACAAAACCAATAACACCTTTTGTTATGTCGTATGGTTACCAATTTCTCCAAACCTCTTTTCGTGTTCACGTAAAGCAGATGAGAACAATGAAACATTTAGTAAATATTTATGTAAAAACTTTAATAGTTTACTATTTACTTGTCCGTACACCTTCCTGATAATGAAACAGGTTAGTTGGAGACTTCGACCTAACTGCTGGAAGCAGCCATAAAGATTATATATTCCGAACGACCTTTCCACCGAATTCGAAACCGGTTAGACAATAATTTCGAACAGAGTTTCTTATGTTTATATTGTTTCTCTATTTTGAGAAAACAAACCAACCAACTGATCGAATTCGCTAAACCATTTACAGCCGAAACGCTGACGGGGTTGTAAAAGATTTGTGGACAGTCACTCAAGCCAATTTACCTCCGAGACCCGAAGGAAATACTGAGGTCGAATGGAACTACGGTCAAGTGACTATCAAAGCCCCCACGCAAGTAAGTGTCATTTCTCTCTATTATTGCTGTGACCTTAGTGACGGTGGAGGCAAACCATTCCGCGAGTGAGATAGCTTTTTCATGAATTCAGAGCCTGTAGTACTCCTTGGAATCATTTCTCTCCGTTTTGTCTCTCAATTTCCTCCTGCACTGCCTTGTCCTTCTACTATCTACTTTTCTTATCTACTCTTCCTCCTGTATGCATATGTAAACTACTGTATATGTTCTTTCCCCGCTCATAATATAAAGTGTATATAAGGTAATTTACGTTATAATATAAGCAATTGATTGATACTAATAGTTAAGTTTATCGTATTTTAAATTACTGTTCATAATTTTTTATTCTATAGACTGTCATACAAGGAAAAGTTCGCAAAGGAGGTTGGGCGGTAGATGACATAAAACTTACTAACGGAACATGTTTAAGTAAGTTTCATCAACTATTAAGCTAAAAACAAAACTTTATGAAGTATTTAATTAACAGAGAAGTACTTTATATGTAATATTCACTCGATTTTGCCGTTGGTGCATCGTGTTATTAAAGATTCCCGTTCAAGATCTAATTAAGTTCATAAAGTTACTGAGTTACCCTCAATGTATTTGACTCTTCAGTGCACCACCTTCCGTCCTAAAGACTCGAAGCAGGTATATGAGACAGAATTTCTTGTACCTTTACTTATACACGTACGTACTGAGTACAATCATTATACAGAGGAAAAAGCCTTGGTTACAAGAACCAAACTGCTTGATAACCTATATGAGAACCAACCAAAATGGCTAAAGCATCCATAAAGTGATGCACTAACAGTTTAATAACTGTTTCCAGAGACCAGGGTTGAGGATTTTTCAGATATTAGTAAAAAAAATATATATATTATTTTTAATGATTTTTTTTTCCAGACTTTCAATACGTTTGAAATTGCTAGAATCTATTATATGCATATTTAAAAGATTCAAATCCACAAAATAAAAAAAAAAAATGAATTAAAACTTTTAAAATATAATATGAATTTCCACAGAAATCTTATTAAATGTACACTATACTCATAAAAATAAATTTTATCTTTTTTCGCAATGTTAACAATGTTAACCAAAGGCAACATCATACATTCATATTTTCCATACTTTTCTAATAAGCCAAGTGTAATAGCCTCACCTTTAAAGAAAAACATGTTCATAACACGCAAGTACAAGTACAATTAGCACAGTTAATACAAATGGTACAATTAGTTTCCCTAATTATTAAAATTATCTTCCTGACAAAAAATTACCAAATCAAGCTATTGTTCTAAAGCTAAAAACTGGAAGTAAAAACTAGGGCACAACACGTCTTCTACAAATGGCATTTCGTCAAAACATTTATATGTAGTATAAAGAAAAGGTTTGGCAACCTTCTCTGTCCTCAATCTAAAAACTTTACCAATAGAAACACCGTTATGTTTGAACATTTTTTAGCATCTTTTCTGCACAACATCCGAGACTAGTATCCATCACCTTCCTTCCTGTGGTGCTCTGTAATTCTTCTTTGTTTTCTTCATCACGACTTCTTCTTATATACTTTATTATTATTATTATTATTATTATTATTATTATTGTTATCATGAAACGTTTACACGTCTACAAGTGTAAGCATGGTGTGTGTTTTTATTTATTTATTTTATTTCCATTTGAATGTTTTTGTTTTTCCTTTCTAACTTCTTTCTTGAGCTAGCCTGGAATGGATCTTAGGGTCTTTTATAGCCTGTAACTTGTAACAGCAGCAGCTAACACGGGTCAGTTATAAATATATGACTGTAAGCAATCGGCCATTATGTTTTGTGTTCCACCAAACATCTTGAGACATTATCAAAGGCAGAACCTACTTCTTATTTACATTTACATGCAGCCATAGTTGCGTGATTATTTTCAAAATACCGGGTGTCTATAAAATAACTCGAGTAAAGAAACAAATCCGATTTCAATTATATTTACGCGAGTGAACAATGAACATATGGACAAGTAATATTTATTACGTGTACATCATAACAATTGTATTTTCGATAGTAAGGTTATAAGAGGTGTTGAAATTGTTTTTACGAGTTAAAATACAAGTTGAAACTAGTTTAAACCAGTTCAAATCGGATTTGTCTCTTCATTTGCGTTACTTTATACACACCCTGTACTTTGCCATCTGAATATGTGCTCTTTTATGTTGTCATTTTCCAAATCTTATGCTAACAAGGTTAACAAGTTCATCAGATCCCCATTTTCTGTCAAAATTCTGCCTTCATTTTCACAACGCGAACAGCTAGCTATCTATTACAAAACTCCTTATCTGCACTTTAGGCTAGAACTGATGAAATGATGATGACTTGTATATAATTAAAAAATCCTTAAAAAAATTCATGGTGTAGATTAGATTAGCTATCCTTTATTTTCCACTGTCTTCGAATGAGTAATTGGCTACGCGAAATAAGTGTACGCATGGTGTGAATGAACTCTAAAGCTATTATTCATTATACTTTTTCCTGCTTTCCTATAGCTTTTCTATCACAACAATTTTCCGTCAACAGTGGCTGGCGAAGGAGGGGGAGCCTTGTCTCTTTTACATTTTAGCACTACTATTATTTCTGTATGAAAGCTTTACACGTTTATGAGTGTAAGCATGGTATAAGAATGCGTTTCAGTATTCTTTATATTCATTTGCTTGTCATTTTTCTCTCTCTCTTTTCTAGCTTCTTTCTTGGGCTAGCCCAGGGTGGATCTTTGGGTCTTTGATAGTCCGTATCTTGATTAATTTTTATATCTATCTCATCTTGGTAATTCAGTATTTATAGCAATGCATATAAGATTTTTATTTTTGTTGAGAAAACTTGCCACATACTGCCAACTTATGAACCTTTGCAAAAGTGTTAACAAAAATTGGACCTATACCCATCAGGTCGACAAGACCATAACGTCGACATTTTTAAAAAACTAACTTAATCTAACCCACAATGTACTTGTACATAGAATGTCAAGTCGATCAGATATAATCTGAAAAATGTAATCAAAAACTATAAATCATAATTTTAAGGAATCATTGATTTTTTACTTAAATCAATCAATTCATTAATCATATGACTTAATCACTTGGATGAAATCATTGCCAACCCTACCAGAAAAATAACCATTATTATCCTATTTGTTCAATAATTTATCATGGCATCTGGGCGTTGTAACTTAGTTTCCTTTCTGTGTAGTGTCAAAACTAAATGGATTTAAACGATAATTTACTTAAATTTAGTACCATTGCGAAATATAACGGTTGAAATGAGTATTACAAAAAATGTATTGGCAAAAATAATAAAAAAATAATCCTTTTGTGGAAAGGCAAAAATTAACCAAAGCCTATTTGTATTTAGTCAGGCCACGCTTTTACAAAAATTCATACTCCTTCGTGAAATCAAAGAAAAGCTAATCAGTCCATAATTTACAAAAATATCACAGACATAAAAATTTGAGCTTCACATTCAAATTTGTGAAGCTGCAATTAAAATCTAAATTGCTCGTGACCTTAAAGTAAATGTTAAGGTCTCACTGGCTTAAATTTTCTGTTCAAAATCATTTGTATGAAATTACTTGCCTGTTATAATGCGAGCGTGGACCCACTAAATATAGGTAGGCTTTGAATGAACCTAGTGCAGCCTAATTTAGTTTGACCCAAAAACGTGGATGCAGTGTTATGTTACGCACATCTATCATCGTCATGAAGGCTCTAATTGCTACAAAATGTTAATGTATTGTGGATAGGACTGGTAGTTTGTGGGAATATTTATTTATTTAGTTATTCATTCATTCATTCGTTTATTTATTTATTTATTTAATTATTTATTTATTTATTTATTCATTTATTTATTTATTTATTTGTCCTTTTCTATTCCCAACAGTTCGACCTGAGGTTGCTGCTGTATCTTCAACTACCATCTCTGACACCCAATAAATTTAATTAAATGGTGAATTTTCAGTTTCGTGGTCACTTATTTTTTTAGCCCCTGATTGGCCAAAAGTTGGTCACGTAGGAAATAAGGGATCTTTAATGTTTGGTGCACTTTCTCCGATTTTTTCCTAAATTTCGTCACTGATGCAGTTTTTCACGCTGATTCCAAAAATGAAATTCGTTTTTTGGAGAAATTATTTTTTAAAAAGTTATTTAACTTTATATTTGTAGGTTAGGTTAGGTTTACAAATATATTATACAATTAATAATAATGATGATTA
>JAJOZX010003124.1:0-225000 GCA_023014485.1 Bathynomus jamesi
CTGTAGATTTCTTCTGAACTATTTTTTGAGATTTCTGATATTCATTTCCTATATATTTCATGCATGTTAAATTATTTCCAATAATTCGTCTGAATAAACAGAATGTAGATGGGTTCAATTATCCAATAAACGATTGAAACAAGTGCTTTCCCGGGTGTGTGTGTGTATATATATATATAAATATATATATATATATATATATATATATACGATATTAAGGAATAACTGAGATGATGTGTTATGCCTTCTAAGCCAACTGGCTGCTTAAACTTATAAGCCAAGTGCTGAGGCCAAGAACATTATTATGCGTCCGGGCTTCCCAGGCGAAGGATACTCTCTCTCTCTCTCCTCTCTTCTCGTCTCCTCTCTCTTAGGTTAGGTTTGGATGGCAGCTTGGGGGATTCTCCCTTGCTTGTGGCAGCTTGGGGATTCCCCCTTGCTTGCATAACCCTTTTGGGGGGGGCGCTGCCACCTTGGGGGAAGAGGGATGGTACCTTGCAACTAGGGGGGTGAGGTTGGCACTGGCACTCAATTGATCAACGTCGCATGCAATTGCACTCTCCCATTTTGCACACATACTACTCACTTTAACCCCTTTCATAAACTCATTATCCTTCAGGAAATCTAACTAACCAACCAACCAACTTAACACGTCCCCCCACATCATATATCTATCATTTTCACCCCCCTCATTCTCTGTAGGGTCTGTGATGAAGTAAATTGTACCTGATTTATTTCTCTTAAGTTTTTTATATACCGGGTGATTACAAATGATCTTCCCGATTTTAAACATTTATTATGAAAAAGCGAACAAAGCTACAGCGAAAAGCAAGATATACAAATAAAGAACTGAAAATTTTTTATTTGTGTGTTCAACTTTTGTTTCAACGACTACAATGAATCGTTTTCGTTATTTTTCTATAAGGTTTCGACATTTCTCAGTAGAAATTTTAGCCCATTCTTCTAGAGAAAATTGTTGCAATTTATTAACATTCGAAGGGTTTCTCTTGCAGAGCAACTTTTTTCAAATCAAACCATAAATTCTGGATTAAATTGAGATCTGGGATTTGACTGGGCTACTCGAGAAGCTTCAAATTCTTTTGTGGAAGTCATTTCATGGTACTCTTAATATTATGTTTTAGATCATTACCTTGTTGCAGTAGCCAGTTGCAACCTATTCGCAACTTCCGAACTGAAGACAATACGATTTATTTAAACAATATTTGATTTTCGCCAAACATACCGTTGCTCGTCGTTCCCGAATAATTTAATTTTGGTCTTGTCTGTCCAAAGAACTTTCCTCCAGAATGCAAATCTATAATTTTGATGATCCTTGGTATACTTTAAACGAGCTTTTTGTGCGCTTTTCGTAGCAGAAGTTTCCTTCGTGCAACTCTTCCACGCAAACCATTCTTTTTCAATGTATGACGTACAATAGAGAGATGGACATCGATCTTAGACAGTCTTAATATTTGGTGAATATCACCTGCAGTGACTTGTGGATTCGCAACAGCCATTCTTTCAACCCGTCTAACTGTACGTTCTGAAATCTTGCAAGGTCGTCCACACGGGAAATTTGTTCTCATTTAATACCAACCCGACAAGAAATAATGGTATTAAACTGGAACTTAAAACATTTAGTACCTCCATCAGTGGTAATTTCTTCTACAAAATAATTAATATCTGGAACCAACTTCCCTCGAAGGGTTTTTCAAGCCAAAGTGTAAATATGTTTAAACATAGGCTGGACAAAGTTCTGAATACACTCAGAGTTTAAGACTATCCTCACATATAATAATATTTTAAGAAAATAGTATTATAACCGGGTTCGTTTAAGCACTTCGCCCTGAACTTTAGAGAGACGTCTCTGGTTGATTGTGCCCTATATAGCATCATCAGTCATCGAGCAACTCATTTTTTTATCACTTGCCTGATAAACACTTCAAGTGGGAAACACTTGAATTCCCTGTAGCAACAATGGGTGATCACCCACGAAACACTTTCATTCTCCATAAAGGACAAGTACACGAGGATAGATACAGAGACCTCCCACTGATATTCCTCTCGCCGGAAAGAGATTTTCTCTACTCTCGTGATGGCACAGCACCGCGAAGTATGAACAACTCAATATATTACTTGTTGCATAAACACCTTTCACGGCGCGAGACCCAAGTTGAAACTCGGTGACATTCAAAGTGTTGCAAACACATACACATGACGACATCCAATTACAGAAAACACGCTTGCACCCTTGCCTTCCATGTTAATATGCCTAACAATAGAGTAGATAAGTATTTTTTAGGAATACATAATTTTATAAAGAACAAAAAAACAAAACGAAAAAAATGCATGTTGAGGTAGAGTTGCTTTTCTGCCGTCACGATTTCTCTTTCGTCTCCTTTCTCCTTTCTATTTTTTCTCTCCTATCTCTCCTTTCTATTTTTCTGTTCTTAATTCCTGTTTCCACCCCTTCCTGTAGAAGCATATCATTACTTTACCAGCGTGATGCCTCTGCGCGTACATGGGTGTAGACATAGAGAGTTTAATCTTTACCTCTCTCATTCCTTTTGGGGCTAGCCTGAAGTGGGTCGTGGGGTCTTTGTTGGCCTGATAACTGGCAAAATAAAGCTGTAATTATTTGGTATAAAATCCAACCCTATGTTCGAGGTTTCTGTGAAGAAATCAAGTAGTTGATGTGCGATCGGCACAAGCATATTGTTAATGGTTAGTTTATACAACGGTGCTATCTAGTATGAAAAATGCTCTGCTTAAATTGGTCCCCAATTAACCCATCCCTAACACCTCCAATCTAACTTCAGAGTAGGATAAGCCTAGCCTTGTAGGGGTCAGCCAAGAGATTCCGGAAGTAGTCTCGAGCGGGTAGAGTAAATTCAGGTTCACAGTAGGATTCCTCACAAGATTAGGTTAGGGTAATTTACCGTAGCCTTTGTTAAACTATAAATTAATGTTAGGTCTTAGCACACAATGTAGGCCTAATCTAACTGGACCTAGTTTAAACTGCTATCACTAAACTGGGGTTTAGAAATACGACGGTTCACTTACCGAGTCATTTGCTCTTTGACAATTTTCGGTCTCTTCAATTGGAGTCCTATTTTTATGTGTTAAGTTTTGGTGAGCGCACTTTAAAAGCTGGGTTTTTTTTTTGTTCTTCCGTTTCAAACCCACACCCTGCCATGCCGCTGCAACCGCATGTGTCACCTTTTACTTTTTTCCCCCAGTTTTTTTCTGTGTTTGTTTGTGATCGGTAGTGTCATTGTATCAATACTACCAAATAAGCATTATCACACAATAAATAAATACTAGTGTGGAGATTAACTCTGGTCAACAACCGATTGGTTTCATTCCCCCAGTCACTGACATAAAAGGAGTTTAATAATTGTCATATTAACTACTTATCTACTCAGGCGACCATTTTCGTTACCTCCCGACTACCCGCACGTATCAGTTTTCCATATACTGGGAGCCCCGAGAGGTAAAGATCTTGGTGTCATTGTCATCAATTTTTATGTCTGAGTGTAGACTAGCCAAATATTTAGTTGTAAATGCCTGTAAAACCGATTAACAGGGACTATCCTCATCTTCTCATGGAGATGTACCACTTAATTAGAAAAGAATATATACAGTACATCCACAGGATGAAACTGTTCATGGACTTTGATATAAGAAAAAGAAAAGTGAAAGTTAGGAGATGAAATTACAATTCCCAGCGTCTATTTCCTTCTGTAAAAATTGTGGCGCTTTTAAAGCTGTTTGTCGCTGAGGTCTTGTGTCTGTCAAAGTCGTAGTAGGATGTGTTACCATTTCTACTGTCGGGGGTAAAGGTACGGGAAGTCCAGTGTCCCCAGTCGTTATTGTTAGTGCAGTTGGCTTCCCAGAGTCCATTGTTTTGGATCCAGACTCTAGGTGGTACAAAAGAGAAAGTCACTTGTTGTGTCACCCGTTTGAAGTCCTTAATTTGACCACTCTTGTTACCCCGTCTACCCCTGGTTTGAGTTCTAAAACTCTAACCAGAGGCAGTATTTTCTTGGGGTATTGTCGTGTATTAGCACAAGGTCTCCTACCTTAATTGTGTCAGACTAGTCTTTCTTAGTCATTTGTTTATGTGTCAACGTTAGACCCGTCAATTACTCGGTTTTCCACCATTTAATGAAATGAGCTTTAAGTACTGTAACTTAGTCTGGAGTTCATCATGTCGTTGAGTCCAATTTGGGTCTTCTGAAGAATCTATATTGTAGTCCAGGAGGAGACTAACTTGTTCTGAATCTCATCCAGGAGAGTGAGTAACTCAGAGAATTGTATCTGTTTTTTATAACTTGCTTTCCTCAAGCAATTCTTTACTGTTTGTATATTCCTCTCCCAGATAGAACCAATTGGAAGAAGCAGTAGTACAACCTCAAAAAAGTAGAGTGCACTGCACTTGCATGCAACATGATGAGAGTTTTTTACCCCCCTTCACCACCTTATCCCCCCAAATATATATATATATATATATATATATATATATATATATAATATATATATCAGGGGCGACGCCAGGCTTTGGTGGATACTCAGGATCAAACCTTTCAAGCATATATATATATATATATTATGCTGTATAATTTGATACTTGTTTCACTGTGACATGTATTATGTATAATAATTAGAATATTTTTAAGTGGCATAAATTTCGGAAATAAAACATCGCCTTACCTTATTTATTTATACATCTACAGATCTACAGATCTACAGAAGCTAAGGCTAACAAAGACCCTAAGATCCACTCTAAGGTTAGCCCGAGAGAAAGGAAAGAGTAGGGGGTTAAGAGAAGAGAATAAGGGGTTAATTAAGTATCAACACCTATCACTCATGGGTTAACATTCATTCAGAAAAAGAGAAAGAAAGGTTCACCATCATCATCAGTCGGCCACTGCCGACAAGTCAGAAAAATAGTCGGAGAGAATAGGAAAGGGGTGAAAGATGAAAAGTAAAATAAGAACGCTTACAAACCATGCAAACACAGTCTTAACTCACTATCATACCATGCAAACTACAGACATGCAAGTAAGGAGAGGATAAGAAGGAAAAAAAAAAAGTCGGTAAAGTAAAACAAAAAGTGGGTTAGTTTACGCTACGAGCTACATCTACGATCGTGTTAGGCTAATTTTTTTTTTTTTTTGCTGGCATCACACACTGGCATCTCACAAGCTGGCATTATTGTCAACAGACTCATCCTCGATCACCACCCCTAGAGCTCCTGTTGCTAATTGCTTTAGTATATTAAACAACGTTAATAATTTTAACGAGGGAGAGGGAAAAGGGTGAGGCTGAGAGGGAAAAGGGTGAGGCTGAGAGGGAAAAGGGTGAGGCTGAGAGGGAAAAGGGTGAGGCGGCTGAGAGGGAAAAGGGTGAGGCTGAGAGGGAAAAGGGTGAGGCTGAGAGGGAAAAGGCGGAGGCTGAGAGGGAGAAGGCGGAGGCTGAGAGGGAGAAGGCGGAGGCTGAGAGGGAGAAGGCGAAGGCTGAGAGGGAGAAGGGGGAGGCTGAGAGGGGGAAGGGGAGGCTGAGAGGGAGAAGGGGGATTGTTTTATTATTATATTAAACAACGTTAATATTTTTAAAATGCCTATCTAAACGGTTCTTAAACATATTAACGCTGGTAGAGTTCACGAATGACGCGAGAAGATTATTGCATTTATCAGTTACTTTAAACGTAAAGAAGTTTTCAGCGATATTAGTGATGAAACGTCTGCCACGCAACTTAAATAAGTTATTACGAGTATTATTATAATCGAAAGTGAACAATTTGTCAAAACTTACGTTATCGATGTTATTAACGATTTTGAAAACTTCAATAAGCTTCCCCCTTAATCTCCTAGTTTCGAGTGAATACAGGTCTAACTCTTTAATCCTATCTTCATAAGGCTTGTTGCGCAATGACGGAATCAGTTTCGTGGCACGACGCTGAACCCTTTCTAACCTATCAATATCCTCACGCAAGTACGGGCACCAAAACTGAACGGCATATTCTAAATGAGGCCTGACTAGGGACTTGTAAAGGGGCAATATAATATCCTTCGATTTAAATTCGAAATTACGCGCTATGAAGCCTAACATCCTATTAGCTTTTGCGCAAGACTCCAGGCACTGGTTCCTAACCTTTAAATCCTTACATACACGTACGCCTAAATCTACTTCCTCGTCAACGCTCGCTAACTCCCTATCATCCATCGTGTACGTGTAATTATTGTTACGAGAACCTATATGCAAAACTTTACATTTGTCTACGTTAAATTGCATCTGCCACTTATCCGTCCACTCCATAATCCTATTTACATCGTCTTGGAGCCTATTTCTATCGTCCTCGTTAACAACCTTACCGCCGATTTTAGTATCGTCCGCGAATTTTGACACGTTACTAGTCAATCCTACATCTATGTCGTTAATGTAAATTACGAATAGCAATGGGCCTAACACTGAACCCTGTGGGACACCGCTACCTACATCCAACCACCCCGATTCACTACCATTAACTACGACCCTCTGCCTCCAAGCACGAAGCCATTCTTCTAACCTGTTAGCTACCTGACCGCGTATACCTATCGTATCCGCGCACTATTTCGTTATAAAATTCTAACAAATTAGTTAAACAAGACCTATGGCGTCGGAACCCATGCTGACTACTATTAATCAAATCATGACTTTCTAAGTGATCGATGATACGAACCCTAACTACGGATTCCAAAAGTTTACCGACAATTGATGTTAAGCTAATTGGCCTACAATTGCTAGCTACTGCGAGGTCGCCTTTTTAAAAAATAGGCATGACGTTAGCTAATTTGAAGTCTTCAGGAATAATCCCCGTTTCGAGTGACTGATTAAAAATCTTCGTTAAGGGGCCTACGATAACGTCTTTCAAATCTTTCAAATGTCTGGGATAGAAAGCGTCAGGGCCTGGAGCCTTGCTAACTTTTAGCCTATCGATATAATGCGAAATTTCACCCTCGTAAACAGTTATTTCATCCAAAATAGTCTCGCTACTAAATGGAATGATATCGTCCACCTCGGGGACATTATTTACGTCTTCTACGGTAAAAACTGTAGCAAAAAAGTTATTGAAAATACCCGCCATCGCCTCAGCGTTAGAAGCCAAAGCGCCATTAACATCCACTAGAGGGCCTATGTTATCTTTTATCGGCTTACGATTATTAACGTATTCAAAAAACTTTTTTGGATTATGTTTACTATCCGCAGCATCTCTAAATTACGCTTAGCATTCCTAACTGATCTTTTAACCTGACGTCTAAGCTCGATATATCTATTAAAGTTAGGTGCCGTACCATTGCGCTTATTAAGTTTTTACGCTTTATTAAGCTCGTTTATGAACTCGCGTATTTCCATAGTCCACCACATGGGCCTACCATGATTTATAGCGCGCTTGGGCCTACGAGGAATAAACTCCCTTTCAATATTCATAAAACTTTCTCTAAACGCCACCCAATGCAAATTTGTGTCATTACCCATAAATAAGTTATCCCAGTTCACTACTCTCATCCTATCCGCAAAACTATCAAAATTAGCCCTACGAAAATCAGGGACTTCTATTACGTTACTATCCTTAGTGTTTTCTATCAATAACTTAGACCTAAGAATTTGATCACTACATCCTAAACTCTCACCTACTTCTAAACCTTCGACTATATTCTCGCCGTTCGTCATCACCAAATCTCAAATATTATCACCGCGCGTTGGTTCGGTAACCATCTGTCGTAAAAAGTTATCTTCCATAAACTCAATCAATCTCAAACCGTCCTCATTACCAGTAAAAGTCTCATAATTAACATTTGGACAGTTAAAGTCTCCGACAATTATACTATTCCGATTGTCAATAAAGTTACCAAGAAGTGAGTAAAATCTAGTATCTGTATCGAGGGGTTGAACGGGAGGTCTATAAACAACAACAAAATTAAAACTAATACTACGCGCCCTAACTTCAACACATATCGCATTAATTGCTGCCAGAAAATCTAACTTAACCTCGATAGCCCTAAGGGAATTACGAATGTACAGCAAAACGCCGCCACCAATCCTATCATTAGTAAAGAGTTTAAAACCCGGTATATCAAGTTCCCCCAACAAGACCCGAGTCACGGAATTTAACCAGGTTTCAGTGATAGCAACTATATCGTAGTTGCCGGAATAAATTATCGCCTTAAATTCATTTAATTTATTTCTAATACTACGCGCGTTACAATAAAAGACGTTAAAGTTATTTTTTACCACGGACGGGCGTTTTAAAATATTTTTCACGTCGGGCCCGCATTCCCCGGCCCCACAACGTTTAAAGAAGGCTTCGACCTATACAGCTTTCGCACGTTTTCGTCTATTAACCTACGTAGCCTAGCATTACCTATTTCATTAAAATGCACCCCCATCTTTTATAAAAAGGCTAGGATCACTGAATTCGAACCACAGCTTTACGAAGGGTACATTTCCCTCAGCACAAATCTCTTCTAATTTAGCATTAAAAAATCGTTTTAGACGTAATCCTAAGACCCAAACCGTGCCTAGGGGTAATACCTAGAACTAAAGACTATCTGACCTCGCCTTCAGGAACCTAATTAACCCCCTATATCTCTCCAAAAGGTCAGGTACTCTCGTATTGGGCCTATACGAGTCGTTGCCCCCTACCATCGTCACGAACATCGAGTTACGGGAGGCAACGTCAATCCTATCCACTTCGTCGCGAACTCTGTGAACCCTGGCCTCTGGGAGACAGACCCTCCTCCTCTTGTTTGGATGCCGTTCAACGAACTCCGCGTCCATATAGCGCACTAAAGAATCCCCAATTAAAGTAGTTTCCCCCTCATTGACGTCCCTTTCCAAATGGGCGAAAGGGTTCGAAACCTCGATTGGGGGGGATTCCTATCACCTAATATACGCGGCCTAGCTCCACCCTTAACTTCTCTAAATCCCTCCCCATCTACTAATCTCGGGCTAGCCTTAACCCCTTTCTGAATTCTATCCAACCTTCCCGATAAGCTACCTAAACTAGAAACTAGATTATGCACCTCACCCTTCAAATTACGAACGTCTTCAACGTTAGTATTGGTTCGGCTTTCGTCAACTGTAGCCCTACCCCTGCCTTCATCAAGCGTTGCAAGACTTTCCGTTACCTCACGTACACTACGTTTTATTTCAACTATTTCCCTTAACTCGCAAAAGAAACAAACTGATCTCTCGGTAACCGCCATAGGACCGCCGTCATAATCTTTAAACTCCAAATACCACCGGTTTACCCCACCATAACAGAGGAGGCTTTCTGCGACGGCATCGCGCGTTAAAATTAGTTGATAACCGTCACAAGTTAAGTTAAACTAAGCCGGCACGCTATAAAATCTTCTAAATCGCTAAAAACCACTAATATTCAATTACTTAACTATAACATTGTAAATATAAACGCAAGTATATAAAATTCAAAACTTACCAAAAGTAAAGTTGTTAGCAATATGCAAAATAGAAGCAATATCAGAGAGCTCAGGAAATGCGTCCGCTCAGTACAGAGTCTGGCTGACGAGTCCAATACAGAGTCTGGTTGACGAGTGAAAAATTTAAAGGGAGTTTTGCTTGGTCCATGACAGCCGGTGTAGGGGCTGAAAGACCCCAAAGAGATTAGGGGCCTTGCGCGATTCAAGGGCCTGTCCGTTCTGCAGCAGAAGTTCTACGCGGAGACGGAGAGCAAGGCAGAAGGAGTGAAGTGCTCATGGCGAAGGCAAATCAAGATTTTCGCCGAAAACACCTCCATTTTTAATTGAAAGATCATCGAACCACCTCAAAATTAAGACGAAATAGCCTGCAGCAGGTTAAATAGAGAAAAAGTGTTTCGATAGTCTCAGCTGATTCAGGAAACGAGTCGAGAAGTAAATGCTAACAAGTAAAATTTATTAAAATAGGCCTAAGTCAGGCTACTCTTTCATTTTCTAGTTTTCACAAACAAGTTTGTCTGCACTCTTCGAAATAAAGTACAGTTCTAAAGAAACACAAAGTTTTATTGTTACGTTTTATGAAATAATCACTCCAACAATGAATTAAGCTTTATCACAAAGTATCACTCAAAAAAATAACGTTCTCAAAAAGTATGAACTTGTACCCTCCAGTTAAACCACTCTCTCTCTCGCAGTGTTAAAGTTTATGCGACCCGCCAGAAATCTTAACTTCCTCTGCCACCCGCCAGAAATCTTAACTTCCTCAATCTTATCTCCAATCTTCTTGGTATTAATGCAAATTCTTCAATTACTTTGTCGTGCAACATTTTATTCTTCTCTAACGATATTGCAATTTCTCTCTCTATGGTAATTCTTGCTAAACTAGACAGCCTTTCCTTTGACATGGTATTCCGTCGGTACGTCTTTATTTTGTTAAGCGTTGAAAAACTTCTTTCCGTTGAGACACTTGTTACAGGGATTGTCTAAAGGCGCCGAATTAATTTGATTGTTTCTTGTAATCCTGTTGTAAGTCCAAGGTGAAGACAAAGCTTTAAAATTTCTTTTGCACGTTTGCACTGACAAAATTCGGAGTCCTGATAGATGTATTTCAATTCTGACGTTAAAGCTTTTACGTCAAATAGATTACTGTACTTACTGCAAGCATTAATGAATTCAACAGCTCAAAAAATGGGAACTCCTGAATGCATTCAAATCATTCCTTCAAGGCTGTTACAGAGGTACTCAGAATGCTAAAGTAAATTTCTTTAAAGTCTGTCACTTTTCCTCTGAGTCTCTTAGTAGGGGGAGGAATGGTCGAACAACTTACTCGCATGCAACGTGTTCATGTCACTACGTGACGTCATACCAATAGCGATTACTCAATTAATTAGTTCTTTCACCAAATTTTCCCTTGAAGTAAATCCATTTTTGAATGTTAAGTAATTTGGACAATTATTTTCCACCCAGCACACCTTATAAAGTATATAATATGTATATTATTGAAAACAAGATTAAGTTTAAAAAAGAGAGATTTGGCAATTCAGCGCAGCATTTTGGATTTGGCACAGCAGCAAGTCGTCAGTCAAATATGAATTTGCCTGACTCCGAACATTAAAAACTTGATTATTCGGTGGATACAAAGTAATAAATCAATTAAAATACTAATTAACTTTACGTATAGTGAATACCCAAATGACTTTATAACATAAATAAATCGTAAGATTTACATCATAACATGTTTCAAAGAGAGACATCAGGCTTAAAATTGTTTGCCTGACAAGACGTGGAATTGTGCATTTTTATGCGAGTTGTAAGGCTTTGTTATTTGAGAAGATGCATAATAATACATTAATAATTAACTTTATATACAGTCAGAGTGTATAGGCAAATAGCTATACAACCTTATTTATAAATCTTAACATGGTCATTATAAAATGTTTTATAAAGTAAAGATATCTGACTCAAAATTTTTAACCACAAATCTTCCCTCTCTTCCCGCGCCTCTCTCCCCACCTTCACTGGGGAAATGGGGTTTAGATGATAGATGGACGGATGTAAATTTTTAGCATGACATCTTGACAAGAGATGGGATTGTGTATTGTTTGTTTTTCATGTTAGAATTTTAAATGCCTAGCAAGAGAAATAACAGTTCAGGCTCAGCCTGACCTGCCTGACCCCCTCCGTCGCCACTTATACACACACACATATATATATATATATATGTGTGTGTGTGAACTCCAATGGGTAACGTAACCTGGCTGCTTAAGCACACCCAAAAATATATGCATGTGGGTGTGTAAATGTGGGTAGCCTAAACACAAGAAGAGAGAGAAAGTCCATCCACTCTTAGCCATGGAGCATCGTATAATGGTGTCTTCAGTATCACAGCCATCAGACTTAGAAGGGAGCCATTCGCCTCACACACACACACACACACACACTGTATCGTTTATATATATATATATATACATATATATACAGAGTGTGTGTGTGTGAGGGGAATGGCTGCCTTCTAAGCCTGATGGCTGTGATGATGAAGACACCATTATGCGATGCTCCATGGCTACGAATGGATGGACCTTCTCTCTCTTCTTGTGTTTAGGCTACCCACATATATATATTATACCCATCATTTTCATTGATGTTTGTTTAAAAGGTATAAATAAAACACAACTGCAGTGTTCTGCCTATTTAATATATATCGAAATACAAAATATGATATACGTTAGGGGGCAAAAACAGGGGTAATACATACATGATTTATATATATATTTAAATCAAAAACAATACAGCCTGTAGAGGAGAATTGCATTAGACGCAAAAAGAGGACTAATTGGTGTTATTTAACACATGTATATATAGTTTCAGAACAAAAATAATACAGCTAGTACAGAAGCATTCTACATACAACAAAAACACAACACATGTTTAATATATATATATATATATATATATATATATACACACACACACACACATATATATATATGATGAATAAAACCACGAAGGAAAGGAAACACAAAATGGTGCTCAAGCGCTTTCGTCTAATGACATCCTCAGGAACACTGAAGTACATAAAAAGGGTTAAGCCTATATATAGGTTACAGAAAGAAAAAAAGAAAAAATAAATAACATACATACACACACACACACACTATATATATATATATATATATACATATCTATATATACAAATACATACATACATACATATATATACAATAAACAGAGAAGTAAAAATAATAAAAAAAAATTAAAAATTAAAACCTTAAAGGATTACCAGTGAGGCGTACAAATTTGTAAGGAAAAATATCGATTTTTAGCACAAGATCAAATGGATTATAAAGATACAAATTTATACTGGAACTCTGCCGGGTTTTAACACAATGCTGCCTATGGTCAGGTTTCGATATATATAAAAAATAAAATGCAAATTAAAAGTTAATCGATTTTTAGCACAAGATCAAATGGATTATAAAAATACAAATTTATACTGGAACTCTGTCCGGGTTTTAACACAATGCTGCCTATGGTCAGGTTTCGATATATATAAAAAAATAAAATGCAAATCAAAAGTTAATAAAGTAGAAGACAAGTTTACCAAAGATTTAATGTTTTACCCTTCTTATCTAAATCTTTTTTAAAGGAATTCAACATAACAGGATCGAGTTGAAAAAGACCTTTGCTTATGTTGAAGTTATTTGAAAGTTGGATAATGGCAGACTCAAGAATATTTCTATTAACAATGTTGCTTGAATGGAATAAAACTGAAGCATTATTCCAATCAATACAGTGGGCTAACTCTGACAAATGGACAAAAAGGGCACTGGACAACTGTCCTGTTCTAACGGAATATTGATGCTGTTTTATACGTGTGTGCAAATCCTTTCCCGTCTGACCTATGTAAAAGGAATCACATTGTTTACAACCAATTTTATAGATAATGCCTGAATTATTGGTAGGGCTATTTTTTACTATGATATTTTTCACAATATTGTTATATGAAAATACTACATTAATATCCAAAAGTTTAAGTACATTAGCAATGCCTAAAAAACCCGGGAAAAATGGAAGTACTAAAATATTTTTTGACAAAGTACGAGTGTTAATATTGACACGATAGAAAGTTCGTTTTGCCTTGTTGAGACAAGATTCCATAAACGCAGATGGATAACACAAATCACTTCCAATACCGTTGATTTTTTCCAATTCGGCATCGATGTATTCCGGACTGGCGATCCTAAGGGCGGAGAAACATTGATGAAAATATGGCCTTCTTAGTGGGGGTATCATGTCCCGAGTAAAAGTGTACGTAGGACAAATTGTTTGTCGTTTTCCGATAGATACTAAACTTAAAACCTGGGCTTTCCCTATGTACACGCACATCCAAAAATGGGATTGAATTGTCTTGCTCAACTTCTAAAGTAAACTTAATGGAGGGGACTTGATCATTTAACTGAAGGAGGAAGCTATCCAGGTCACGATTCATGGGCCAGATACACAAAATATCGTCGACGTACCGCAACCAAAGGATGCCAACCCCCAGGATTCTCGGAATATAGGTAATTTCGAAAAACTCCATATAAATATTGGAGAGGAGGGGCGATAAGGGGTTGCCCATAGCCATCCCAAAAACTTGTTGATAATACTCGTTATTGAAAGTGAATTTACAGTCTTTGATGCAAAGCTTAATGAGTTCCAAAACAATGTGTGAAGGTAGTGGCAGGTCATACTTATGTAATTCTTGGGAGAGAAAGTCAAGCATATCGTCAATCGGCACTTTTGTAAACAATGAGCAAACATCAAAACTAATCAATTTATCGTTAGTTTCAGTACGTGCATTATTCAATTTTTCCGTAAGATCCATGGAATTTTTTACATGTGAATCAGAGATAGTTCCGAGAATGGGGGACAAGACTTTGACAAGCCATTTGGAGAGTTTATAAGTAATAGAGCCCACCGAGCTAATAATAGGGCGCATAGGGTTACCAGGTTTGTGGGTTTTAATAAGACCGTAAAGGTAGGGCAGAGCAGGTGAAGTGGACATGAAAAGCGGAATTAAGTTCTTATGATCTTTGAGAAGGCGTTTCAAGCCACTATTAAATGATTTGATGACGTCATCCTGCGGGTTCTTCCTAAGTTTGGTGTATGTGGCGGGGTCCTGGAGAAGCTCGTTCATCTTTCCGATGTAGTCCACTTTGTCCATAATAACTATGGTGTTAGCCTTGTCTGCTTTAGTAATATGGAGCTTCCCATCTTTTTTTAATTGTGAGAGGCTATTGCGAAAACGTTTAGGAAAGTTATCTTCGTAATTACCATTCGCCGCACTATAAACGAGGCCTTTAACTATGTTAAACAAATACTGAGGGAGATTACACTGTTTTTCAAAACACGCGAGACTGTAACAAATTTGCAAAGCCGAAGGTTTTTTAACAATAAAAAAGGACATACCATATCCAAGGGCACTTTTTGCATCGTCACTAATGTTTTTCGAAGAAAGGTTCAAAACACACTTTGAGCTTGCTTTTTCACTCCACTGACTATCTCGAATGAGACTTTTAATTTTTCGATCCAAAATGTTACGAAGTGAAGTAGTTCTCCGACGCAACTCGTTGTAAATTTCATCAAACAAAGGTTGGATCCACGGTTGGGGAATAACGGTTACAAAATTATGTTTGGCGATTGTATTTCGGGATAATTATTTCATTTCTCGTCTTTCGCCCAAATAGATTCTATTTCGGGGTAACTTATTAATTTTTCCTCTTTTATCTAATTATTTTGTTTCAATATAAATTTATTCTTAAGACACAAATGTATCTTTAAACCTTATTACAAAAAAATATTAATATAACTTTATAATAAAAATAGATTTTATTTCGGGGTAACTTATTCATTTCTCGTTTTCGCCCATTTATTGTGTTTCAATACAAATTTTCTTTAAGACACCAATATATCTTTAAACCTTATTACAAAAAAATATTAATATAACTTTATATTAAAAATAGATTATATTTCGGGATAACTATTTCATTTCTCGTCTTTCGCCCAAATAGATCCTATTTCGGGGTAACTTATTAATTTTTCCTCTTTTATTCAATTATTTTGATTCAATATAAATTTAACTTTAAGACACAAATATATCTTTAAACCTTATTACAAAAAATATTAATATAACTATAATAAAAATAGATTCTAATTGGGGTAACTTATTCATTTTTCCTCTTTTACGCAACTGTTTTGCTTCAATACAAATTTGTCTTTCAGACACAATTATATACTTAAACTATAGCATAAAAACGTTAATATAATTTTTAAAACAAAATAACCTATGAAATGAAGAAGTTATTTGGTAAAGACATGCCGGCAGAATTCCCGGCTCGTCCAATGACAACCCAATGGGCTGGGCATGAGAACGAATCCAGGATATCTGGTTGGCGGAAAGTCTCGCTCTCACACAGGAAACTCGCGAAGCGAATATTGGGGGTGGGGCCAATCGGGGTCGCGTATATAAAACGGGACATTTTTCAGCTTGATCCACAACAGTGATTTATCAACGTCTAACCACACTTTTTCTCATCATGGACACTTCCATTCAGACACATCAGCTTTATTGCTCCCCGCAGTTGTTTGAAGACGGGGACCTCTCTACACTGACTACGCTCCATCTTTTCGCAGCGGCCGACCGGAACGCCCTACTTTCAACGCAATCTATTGCAGAAATTTGTGACGGCGAGAAAGAACTAGCGGAAACATCATTTGAAATGTGAGTAATTACGTAATAATTTAGTTTGATTCATTCTCGAGCTATATACATCGTATCATTCAGTGCTTAACCCTTGCAAGTATTAGTTAATTTATAAAAAGCCATAATAAAAGAAGTGAAAGGATATCTGCAGGGGTTCGAGACTCTGCTACGGGGCTTAGTAGCCCAGCTAACCTACCTTCCTGAAGATGTCATTTAGGCAGTGAATTTTATTATGCGATGAAGGTATACTTTGAAAGTGAAATTTTATTACGCACTTGCTTCCCTGTACGTGTTAACTTAAAAGTTTATAGCAAGTTTTACAGGCTGGTTTTTAGAATTACGAAAACTTTAAAGGTAGGGAATTGCTGCGGTCCCGGGTTCGTGACCCGGTGCTGACAGATGCGTAGCACATACAGCTAATCTTCCTTTTGAGTCCAGTTAGGCTAGTTGCTTTGTGTTTATTATTTGATCCTGGTATTCTATCCTCCATTTTCTCTTATTGTAACGCCTTGTAACTCTCTCTCCCTATATATATATATATATGTGTGTGTGTATATATTATATATATATATATATATATATGCATATGTATATATATATATATGTATATATATATGTATATATGTATATGGAAGTATATGTTAACAAACCGGTTAGGCCAGTTGCTTGCAGTTTATTATTTGATACGGGCCCCCTAATCGGCATTTTCTCTTATTGTAACTCTTTGTAAATCTCTCATCCCATATATATATCGCGGCATCATCCTGACATATAAATGCATATTTACTACAGGTTACTGTGTTAGGCTTTCTGCATTTAACGTATTTTATTAAGTATTTAGACAGTGAATTTTGTTTATTAAATAATTACGTGTTAACATTTATTTAAAATTAGTTTGTGAAATGTTTCATTAAAATAGCGTGTATCCTGAACTTGATATATATATATATATATATATATGGAGCAAATTGATTTTAATTAAAAAGATTCAATGTGGATTATTCGTTAATATCTGCCAGGTGCCCGATACCCTATGACAGTGCTTGGTTCATCCAGTATGATCATTATTAGAAAAATGTAAGAGCTGTCAAAATAATTTTCTGTCTACAACCGTATCCTTTCTCCTTATAGGTCCAGCGCGGAACTCGATCGTGTTATAGCTACTTTTCGTGACAGCTTTGAAAAAAGCAAATAGTCGACGGCGATTTGGAGGTTTTACAGCGCAGTCAACACAGTGACCTGAATACGGAGGTCGAAGTATTGGCTCACATCCGGTCCAACGATTGCTAAGTCGTCGGGGAAGTAATGTAAGCTTCTTTTTTTTTGGTTAAGAACAAGACACAGTGTATTTCCATCAATTTAATAAATGATAGAAATCATGTTTTATAAATTAGTACAATTCAGCTTAAACTAGTTACAGAATTAGCATCCAATAAATAAGCTACAGAACACAAGACCAACATTATTGGGGATATCTTATATTTTACACAATATAGTTACAATTATATATATATATATATATGCGTCAAACTTTACACAATACATGGAGTGCGCACAAATGGGAACCTTTTTTTATCTGCACGCATACCAATTCATCATTCAGCTCAGTGTCGCATAAATCGAATAATTTAAAAAAATTTATAAACCCCTTTCCACGTAACATATGCAGGAGAAATGAAAGACAATACAGCCCAAGTATTACTAAAATATCCTTGTAATCGGTGGGGATTCCATTCAATTTCAGGGATATGCAACTGTTCGAGAAATTTTACAATAACAGGGTCACTCGATGGATGAGTGAGTCTCCAGTGAATTAAAATAATACATTCTTTCCCTATTTTTAAAGTATATTGCAAACCAATGAATCCCTTCCCCACCTACAACATCTGTTGAAAAAAATACTCCCGCATTTTCTCGTGGTTGGTAATTTCAATGTTTCATTCTCCGCAAACACACCGATAAATTTGCATCGTGTGATTCGGTCACTATTTATTACTCTCTGAAGTGTGTTCGCATCCATTTTAAAAGTCAGTGACTACGTTCCTGAAGCGGTCGACCTCAATTAGGTCTTGTGACTCTAGGTATACTAGTACACTAATAGGAGCGTCTATCGGGTTGGCTAATTCTAATCTGACTAAGATGTTCCCACTTTGTTGTGAAGTTAAGTGTTTAATTACACTAGCAGATAAGTCGGGTGTGATATCAAACGGGTAAAGGTTAAATTGATCGATGAATTCTTTCTGCGTTACCCCAATCCCGAGCTCATCACAAGCACCTGCAATATGGGCCAGATTACTATCAGCTCTCGCGCAAAGCGGGAACACAGCGTCTGATGAGTAGTCCGTATCCATAGTCCCACCCAAAGCAACGCCATTGACGTATAGAGTTATATTTTTAAGGCCGAAATTCTCAAACTTAAAGTCGTTCTTTTTATATTTTCCATTCGTCGAAGCGTGATTCTGCGTTCCAATTAATAACCTTTTAGGTAGAACTCCCAGGGCCACGTTTTCTATCTGCTTCGAGGCCAACCCTGCCGGCACCGTGTATAGTTTGATCTGTACTCTGTTAATTGGGTATTTTACTGTTGGTGTATTAAATTTTTTTCAGTTTCTAATTGTTTAGCAGAGCTTAATTTCACTCGCCGTACGTACAAAGCACCCCTATATCTTCTTTTTAGAATTTTTAAATTTATCCTTTATACTACTTTATGTCTTTAGTCTCATAATAGCCCTCGGCAGTTAAAATGGTATCCTTCGCTTCTTTTGAAAAGTTGAGGACATTTTCCAGATAGGCTTGTAGGTGGTTCCTGCCGAGATGTTGACCTGGTTTAAATACCTCACACTGACTGAATACGGCGTGCAGAAAGATGGTTTCAGGGTATGCAGAATAATTATCATCGCTATACGTAGTTATCATCGCTATATGCAGCTTGGATCAAAAAGTATGCGCCTGAGCTGGGTATCACGAATTCTATAGGGCACTCGGGGAACTAATTGTGTTTAATGGGTTAATTGTAATAAAGTCACTGTGCTCAATAGAAACTTGTGTTGGGGGCATTTCAAAGAGGGACAGCTCCGATTTACAAAATTGTGAGCTACACGGATGGACGAAGCGTGCCACCTCTCTCGACAAGTAGTAATCAGCCTATGATTCGTGAGAGCAATGTCCTCAGCTTATATCTGTCAAAAGAATTATCAACCATAGGTTTCATTCGCTTAGAGCACTTCTTTTTTGATGTCCTTTACGTTTAACGCCACATGTTGGTAACCCTTTCTTCGGGACAGCCCTCTTCTTCTTCCCGCCACCACTGCCACCACGCATTTTTCTCTTTCATCTTTGATGATTTCGTCCCGTGTACGTTTTAAATGTTATTTTTAGAGCTTCTTTTGGTTTAGCTCCGACCATTATGTCTTCTACCGTGTTAAAACCTGATTGTAACACTTTCCTCTCGAGGTATCTGGCGCCCCTCCTCAAGAATGGGACATGTAGGGTGTGTCGAATTTTTCAACTTTCAAATTCCAAATATGAGGGGTGCTAAAAAGTTGCAACATGACTTAGGAATTCTAAAGATATTTTTGTTAATTTAATATAATTTAGTTTTGCTTGGTAAGAAGCTACATAAAAATAGTGACTTTTTTGACTTTTTTGTGGAATTATATAATAACACTGGTCAACAAAGATTTTTCATCAGAGTAAAATTTGTGGTGGCTGGATAGCATTTTTCACGCTGATTCCAAAACTGCATTCAGATTTTTTCTAGCACGTATAGTTTTCAATATGAAGGCATATATATAACTACACAGATTTAACCATTTTAAATAGGCAAAATACTAATATTTCAACTTTGATTGTGTTTATTTTATTGTTTTTTTAGTTTATTCATCTTATTTATTTCAATTATCTTAATTATACATCTTATGTATTTCAGGTGTGAGCTTTTACGTCTAGCAGCATTGTGATTCAGGCAACAACGCCATGCTTTGTGTGTCAAAAGATCAGTCCAGTCCAAGAACTTGTTGTGTCAAGTTGGTGTACATTTTTTTTTAAATTTATAGTTTGCTCAGGTCAGTCAACATGCCTCGACAATGTAAGAATGACCCCGACAAGTTCTGTTTCGTATGCGGCCAGTTGACAACTAAAACACAGCGACGAAGTATTACAACCGACATTAAGAACATATACAAGCTATACTTTGGTTGCCATCTAGGTGACCAAGATAAACCATGGGCGCCACATCAAATCTGTTCTGGCTGTTCAAATGGATTACGTGATTGGCTTAACAAAAAGAAAGCTTCAATGCCATTTGCCATACCCATGATATGGAGGGAGCCGAGAGATCATCATGAAGACTGTTATTTTTGTAGTGTGAACTTAATGGGGATTTCTGCCAAGAACAAACACCAGATTGTATATCCAAACTTGGATTCAGCACGTAGACCAGTAAAACATGATGAAACATTGCCCATTCCAATTCCCCCAAGTGATAGGCTAGATTCTATCATAGATGACATGGAAAGTGATGAAGGTGCAACTGCGTTTCCGGACCATCTACAGAAGCAGAGTACACTTTTGAAGGTAGACATTTAGAGCGTAAAAAGTTAACCCAAGGACAGTTGAATGATCTTGTTAGAGACTTATCGCTGTCTAAAGAGAAATCAGAGCTTCTCGCCTCAAGACTAAAGGAGAACAATTTACTTGAGAACAATGTTCGTATTAGTTACTACCGAAAGCGGAATTTTGAATTAACAGCATTCTTTTCAGTAGACGGTCCTCTCTGTTATTGCCATGACATCAATGGACTATTTACAGCCATATCTCAGACGTATGTGGCATCTGAGTGGCGCCTCTTTATTGATTCGTCGCAGAGAAGCCTGAAAGCAGTTCTTTTGCATAATGGTAATATAATGCCATCCATCCCCATTGCCCATTCCGTCCATCTAAAAGAGACATATGACAATATGGATATACTACTTAAGGCAATCAAATACGACAGTCATCAATGGAATGTTTGTGGAGATCTAAAAGTTATAGGAATGCTTATGGGTATGCAGTCAGGATTCACAAAATTTTGTTGTTTCCTTTGCCTGTGGGACAGTCGCGCCACTATAGAACATTACACCAAAAGTGACTGGCCACTTAGGTATACATATGTCCAGGGATAAGCAATGTCCAGTCTGTCCCTTTAGTGGATCCCCAAAAGATCTATCTGCCACCTCTTCACATTAAACTTAGTTTAATGAAGAATTTTGTTAAAGCAATGGGTAAAGTCAATTCTGAAGGGTTCCAATACCTTTCAAGGAAATTTCCGAATGTTACTGCAGCAAAATTGAAGGAAGGAATTTTTGTTGGGCCACAAATAAGGGAGGTTTTGAATGACACTGAATTTGAAAAAGTCCTAAGTCCGCTGGAATTGAAGGCTTGGCTGGCGTTCAAATGGATATGTGAAAACTTTCTTGGAAGCAACAAGTCACCTGCGTATAAGGATGGAGACAAGAATCTCCTTGATGCCTTCAAAGAAATGGAGTGTCGAATGTCGTTAAAAATTCACTTCCTGCATTCCCACTTAGATTTCTTTCCTGAAAACCTTGGTGCAGTGAGTGACGAGCAAGGAGAGCGCTTCCATCAAGATATTCAGATGATGGAGAAGCGCTACCAAGGATATTGGAATGAAAGCATGATGGCGGACCATTGTTGGATGCTGTATCGTGACAATCAGGCCAAATTTACAAAAGGAAATCACATCACAGCGCTTTTAATAAAATAATGTATATATTCTTTATTTATAAGTACATTGAATAAGGTATATGATGTATTTGTTGTTTAGCATTCCTAAGTGTGATCTATACATCCATAAATTTTCTTATACCAATATCAAAAACTTAAAAATATCAAAACCAGTGTATCTATATAACTATACGTGCTAGAAAATAAATAAAAACAAGATTCGGAATCAGCGCGAAAAATGCATTAAGAAAAGTGTGATCATGTTTGTGATGAGCAAAAAAGTTTCATTTTGTTGGCCAGTGTAATTATTATATTAATAATTATATATGCTGTATATATAATGCACTGCTGTTTTTGCTTATTTCACAGGTTGAAACATATTCATCAGTGTGCTGAAGATTACTTGTCTGTCAGTGCTACCATCCTAACCAGTGGGAATTGACCTACAATGGCTTCTAACTCCCAACTCTGCGAGACGTTCTGAAATATGGGCTACTGCTAAGAGAACAAAGTGGTGAGGATGTGAGAAACTACCCAGCAGCCAGTCTTGCAAAGGACATTTATCCTAAAGTGCTTGAAAAGTGGGAACGAGCAAACAGTTCTTTTGTAGCCCCCGTTGTAAATTCACGAGTCACAATCTTAAACAAGATCCAAGAGAGCTGGGAGCAGGCCAAAAACATATCTCTTGGGAGAGGAAAGCTACATGTCAAAGGGCTTCATTGCAAAACTTGACAAGCTTTTTGACAGCCTCAGTTGCCAGTGTAAAATTGTTCTCTGCTCTGAATTTGGCTGCCTTGCAGATGCTGGTTACAAAAACGAAACTCACATTAACTGTACATGCCATAGGGAGATGAAGATCCCTGTGAAGGAACTTGCTTTCATTAAATGTCAGAGAGACAAGTCTGGTTCTAATGGACCACATCAGATTGGCTTGCCAGATCAACTTGAGCACAACAGACAAGTCAAAAAGCAGAAGCGGCAACAAGACGAAAGAAGAAGGCTTGCTGAATATAAGCAGACAAGTAAGCAGGATGTTTCAATGCCATCAAATGAAATAATTTTCTCTGATGATGAAAATGAAGAACAAATAGCTGATGCTCAAGATGGAAAGGATGGAAGTTATGAAGTGACATTAGAAATACCAAGCACGTCTTCAACTTCCAATAAAAAGCCTGAGTACAACACATTAGAAATACCTAATGTTGCTATGCATAGCATCAGATATGGTGTTGGCCTGCGTGCCACAGCTGCCATCACCACTGCTGCCTTTATGGATGCTGGCTTGATCACTGAAGAAGAAAAGAGACTTGTAGTTGATCACAATAAAGTCAAGAGGGCCCAAGAAAAAGTTATGAGATCCCTGGATCAGGAATTTGATGATCTTTGTAAGAAGGGTGAAATTGACTGCATCTTCTTTGACGGCCGTCAATATACAACTAAAGTTATGCTGAAAGCAGACAATTCAGATCGTCAGTTCCCCAGCATCATCAAAGAAGAGCATTATTCTGTGTGCAGTGAGCCAGGTGGAAGATATCTCTACCACTTCACTCCTGAGAAAGGCTCAACGAGAAAAAAACCTGCTGAAGTTATTGCTGATAATCTTGTAGATTTCATGAAGAAGAAGGGCATTGATAAAAGCCTGCAGGCCATTGGAGGTGATTCTACAAATGTTAACACTGGCTGGGAGGGTGGTTCCATGCATTGGGTAGAGGTCAAGCTTTGCCGTAAGCTGATCTGGTTGGTTTGTGCCCTCCACACTAACGAGTTACCCCTGCGACACTTGATCACAGCACTGGATGGGAAGACCTTGTCTAACAACAAGTGGACAGGTAACATTGGCAAGATGCTAGACACTGCAACCGAACTTGAAATTGATCCTTCATTCACCAAACTCTCAATTGGAGAGCCTCTTACTTCACTGAGTGACAATGTCGTAAAGGATCTCTCTACTGATCAAGCGTACGGGTATAGGATCACACAGGCCATAAGGACAGGAGAACTTCCCACAGATCTGGCCCTTCTTGAAATTGCTCCAGTGAGCCATTCAAAGTGGTTGACAACAGCAAACAGGCTTTGTCGCATATGGGTTTCAAAACATGGCCTTTAAGGCAAAACCCTCAACAACTTAAGACTGATAGTGGAATACATTGTTGGTGTGTACTACCCCTGTTGGTTCAACATCAAAGTAAAACACTCTTGGGTGGAAGGCCCACGCCACATCTTGTTTCAGCTGCGGCTAGTTAGGCTGCAAAAGAAGGCTGTAGTGGATGCTGTTTTGCCAACCATCAAGCGCTCAGCATGGTATGCATTCAGCGAAATGATAATCCAGACACTCTTGTGCTCAGATGACAGTGAGGAGAGGAGAGCTGGTGTCCAAAAGATTGTTGACATGAGGGGTGGAGATGATGACACACTTTGAGATCTTTCTGTACGTCCCAGGAAGACACCTTCCATCAACCCCAGTGCTTCTTCCGTGTTGGAGCTGACAGACTGGTCTGACGGGGTATTTGAACCTCCTTTGACATGTAAACTGACTACAGCGGAAGTAAAGAAGTTCTTTGACAAGCCTATGCAAGTTCCACAGTGGCCCTGTCATGCTCAGTCAATAGAGAGGTGTGTGAAACAAGTCACAGAGGCAGCAGGCAGGGTGTATACACATGAGAAACGTGAGGGCTATATCAGAGGCCAAGAAGCAAGTCGGCGGCTGATGTCCAAGAACGAATCAAAGCAAGACTTGATGAAACTTGTTGTTTAAATATTTTTTTTACTGATGTCATTACTTTCTAATGTTGTTTTATGATTACAAGGATATGTTTTATGATTACTAGGATATGTTTTATGCAGAGAAACTAAAATTTTTATAGCATTACCTGACATTTTGAGAAGCTAAAATTAATAAATTTTGTTTTCCGAGAGCAATTTATGTGCGTTTTAATCAAACGTAGATTTACCAAGCTAAGTGTTGAGCAATCACAAAAATAATAGCAGATTTGAATTCTCCACATCCAAAAACATATTTTTAAAACCCCTCAGTGAAGGAATTGGCAAAAATTAATTTTCACCTCCCAAATTGACACACCCTAATGGGACAGCCGTGTGTTGTATGGTTGAAAAATGGATCCAATCCCATTCCCACGCTGATATCTCACCCCTCGATAGAGTGTGAAAGGCCTTCAGGTTATTATAACTGAATGCGATGAAAGTGCAGCTTCACTGTTAAGCTCCCATCACCGAATGGGAAAATTTTCCCTCAATCGTTCTTATATATATTGAGATATTGGTTAATAGATTAGTCGCGACATTCACATAATGGGGCTTGTCATATGTAATGCTCAAGCTCTTCCCTCTGTGGTTGGGAATGTGTGCAATGCGCAGCAGACGCGCCTGGGTATCCCCAACAAATTGATGCGCCAAGATATTGCTGTAAATATAGCACATGTCTGGGGATGGATAGCCATCACCCATTTTCTCCAGTTTCAACTGATACATTAATCTGGACAGACAAGTCATGTTGTGCCTCGTGAAAGACATCTCTTTGGAGTGCTACTCCCTATCGGCCCTAGGTTATGATTATGAACAGTCCTCTGTCTTTAATATTTCTATTATCCTGTGATTTTAGGGTCAGAGCATGTGCAGGGTTTTCTTTGTTTACGATTTCGTATACTAAATCAGCCGTAAGATATGAGCTTTTTAAACTTTCGTTTAAGTCTCTCACAACATCCTAGACGGCACCATAACGACCTGGGCCTAGTGTTACTACTGTAGTGTAATACAGGGCCTCCCCACACAGGGCGGCACGCATGGTTTCATCCCTAATTACCCCCGCCTTTTCACATAATGACGATCTCTAAGAACTGAAAAAAACTGGTTCTTTATAATCAATACTTAAGAAGCTAGTGGTCCCATGGAGGGGAGTGTGACATAGAAGTGGTTAGGCGCCATGTTGTGTACTATTTAAGCTTCGTTATTGCAGCAGCTTCTACATAGGTGTTCAAGGTTTTTGGGTACCCTACCCATTTCACCAGGTACATTTTTCTCTTTCCTGATCCTTTGCTGCCTAAAATTTTAAAATTTTAAACACGATTTTTCCTAAATTAAATGTCACTTTCTATAACGCCTCGCGGTAAAAGCCTCCTGCGATTTCTTTCCCATTAAAATTTTCAACGTAATACAGATTTATCTCACGTGTCCATCCTTGCTCAAAGCCCTTCGCGAATTTATTTCCCGAACGCGATAGCCTTACATAATCATTGATTTTGAAAAGCGTAGTGTGTGGCGGTGCTCTACGAAAATCTCTTCTCACCTCACGCTCTGTGTGCGTACCTCTTTTCAAAACCTCGTTAAGTGTTGTCCGAATCGTGCGATGGTGTGAACGGTTGTATGGCGAGGCCAATGCTTTCAGAATGTTTATATATCTGCATGTGTTTTTATGGGTAAAATAGCGATGCATGCGTTCCTTTATGGTGCGTTGAATTCTTTCAGCTAAAGACACCTTATGTATAGAAGTGCTAGTGTAGTAGCTGATATTAAACTCTGCCAACATGTTCTGAAAAGCTCGGCTTATAAATTCTTTCCCCATATTCGTACAAAAATAGCCTGGAACCCTGTTTTCTTTCATCATCAGCGTTTTGGTAGCTTTAGCAACTGTTTCAGGCGATTTATTTTTCAGAGGAATTAGCCACAGATACCTAGAGAATACATCTATTATGAATAGGATATAGCGATAGCCATCATTATATACTGAATATCTTTGCATGTCTGTTAAATCCTTTTGCCAAATAGAATCAATTGAAGCCGCTGTTATCTTGGCTGTTTTAAACCTTTTTCTCACAGGTTTAGGAAGTGAAAAGCATCCTGCTCATGTTAAGATGGTGGGAGAACACTGTAAATGTCTCGGCAAACGTTTTATCCATTTCCAACATGAGATATTCAATTACAATGAGAGTATGCTCATTTCTCTTTAACGAATTAACGTCATATACGCCTTTGTGGAACAAAATATCATCTTGGTACTCGTTGAACACTGACTGGTACGTCGAATAGCACCATATTACTTTATGCACAAATTTTGAGAACATCTTAACTCTAATGATTTTAAGCATAACCACAGTTTTACCACATCCTGTAGTGCCAGATATAATACACATGGACGCGCTTGTGAACCTGAATTTTTCTACAGATTCCATCTCTAACACGTCACACCCCTAAGTGGAACATTTACAAAATATAACAAAATTTAAGGTTGCTCCTTATATTCTGCAATCTTGTTTATCTTCTTCCACAGAACCATGAATGACGATGAGGTACAGCACCCCATTATCGATATTACAGACGACCCAGACGACAATGTAGTTGTGGTTACAGACTCCACCCCTTCTGACGAACCCTCACCAGCGACACCTCCACCACGTGGCAGTTCAAAGCGGAGGCACGATGATGAAGAACCTTTTACGTCAGGTATAAAACGTACCAGGATTGCACCGGTTGCTAGACCCCAAGTAATAGAGCCTCAGCCCTCTACGTCTTACGAGACAACCTCCACACTAGCTCCCTCCTCAATTAAATTTGTACCCCCCTTATTCCTTTTCAATTCCGGGTACATCCTTCACACCAGCAGCTTCTCGTGCTGTAGAGGAGGGTATAACATTCGAACTGGTGCGCACGGCTAACCCCACCCCGGCCCTGAATAGAAATCGGTACGTAGTCAGAGTTGATCCTGGAACCCTGTATAGCAACGGTGTTGAATACGAACTGCGGAGCGTAGTTGAACGTATTGTGGAGTTTGCCCCTCAGAACCGCGACGAACGTGAAGTCCGGACGAGGTTGTCCTTCGGGTTCGGGTTAGATGATGGGGAAGTAGATGATTTTTGGGTAATAATACATTCAGACGCTTGGCCAAAGTAGATATTGAATATATCTTAAGGTGTATAATGCAGGCCTCTAAAAGGAGTACAGCCCTCAATATGGACAACTTCACGGTAGATAGTGACACAGAGTATTCTGGGTTGTGGGTCATAGTGCCACACCTTATACTCTTAATTTCAATTCTCCGGTTATTTACCGAAAGCATATAAACGTCGATGTTGGTTGCGGCTTTATAGCAATAGTCTTAGCTCATATGTTCACTGTGCTAAATACATGGACGCAAAAAATTTGGTTGCCTACGGTTGTGCAGCGTGCTCGTAAACTGGCTTCAGATTGCAAGCTTGAGTTTGAATGTAATATGGGCCCTGAAGAGCTGAGAACGGTTGAGCAGGAATTGATTGTTCGTATAGTTGTATTTGGAATGGATGATCATCGTAGGACTGTGTGTGTTTTTAAAAGCTGTGTGAGAGATCGTACAAGACCTCAACTTACTTTAGAATTGTCAGGGTCAACGTATCTCCCCATCCGTAATATAAGGGCTCTTTACGCTAGTTATGATAAAAGTCGAAAATATGGACGGCATCATGACTTGATGACTTGTGTAAGGGATGTCTCGAGTTTGCGGATGATATAGTGAAACATTGTAAGGAATGTCACATGGTTTGTGAGCAGTGAAGGAACCCCAAATGTGAAGGTCGTGCAGTTGAAGCCGAGAGGATTGAATGTAATGTGTGCTGGCGGACATTTTTCAATAAATGCTTTGAGCTCCATAAATCGAATGGCACTTGCAGGAAAATGAGAATCTGTGGATGTGGTATGTTTCACACAATGGATAATTGGGGGAAATTCAAGCATAAATGTGATGAAATTCACTGTCCTACATGCCATGAGAAATATAAGGCAGACGGATTGAAGCATGTATGTTATATGAAAGACGCTAAGCCTAAAAATAGACCTTGTATAACCGTGTACTACGATGTAGAAACTTACACAAACCCTGAAACCAAAGAGGTTATCCCAAATCTACTCGTAAGCCAGACTATCTGCGATGAGTGCATGGAGGATGAGTGTGATGAATGTCACAAATGCGGTGAACGGACAAACGTTTTTAAAAAGAATGCACACAACAGCCCTGTGAAACTCTTTGTGTCCTATATTGTCAAGTTAGCGGACAAGTTAAAAAAAATGATTGTGTACAGTATATTCTCGCCCATAACGGGACAAAATTTGACACACAGTTCCTTTATAACGAACTGCTTGAATACGAGTTATCGGAGATATTTACGGGTGATCCCATGAAAAGAGGAAACAAGCTTATACAGATGCAGATAAGGGAAATGTTCCGTTTAAAGATACTTTATTACTCACACCTTGTAAACTAGCCAAGCTACCCAAGGTGATGGGTGTAGCCGCCGAAGTTTCAAAAAGGGTATTTCCCTTACACTTTCATCACTAGCGACACATTAAATTATGTAGGACTACCTCCCCCCAAACATTACTTTAACTTCACCAACATGAGTGATAGTGAGCGAGAAGATTTTGACCGCTACTACAACAGTTTTAATGAAGATGACACCGTGTAACACAAATTTGTCCATGAGTTAAAACTATTATTTTCTGATTTTTTAGGGCATAAATAAGTAAAAATGAGCAGTCACCAAGTTCAGACTTCGGTTCTGAGTTCATGAGATCGATTTATTGATTTTTTGCCATTTTTGCTTATTAATTTAAGCGTTTTTCACATTATCTGCTTTTAAATCAAATGAATCCTGTTAAGTATAATTTTAATTGATGTTAACACGATTATTATGATAAATCAATGATGAAAAATGAAGTTCTCCAGGCCCCGTCTTTAGAAATGAAAATAAAAAGAAGGAAACGAATAGGGAATAATTATGTATTATAATATGTTAATACACAGACAGTGATACAGTGCAGTGATGCAGAGCGTTGATAAAGAGTATTGCTACGGAGAATTGATACAGAATTGATACAAAAATTCTAGCGTTATAGTTTAATCAAAAAGAAGTTTGTCTACGAGATTGGCGATTGTATTTCAGTTCACTCTCACGCAAAAGGTTCCAGATATAGTCCCCCATCATACTTTCATTGTACTGTCCCTTGTAGCGTTCCTCGAAAGAGCTGACATCCTGGTGAAATCTTTCACCTTGTTCTTCTGAGTAGTCTCCCATGTTTTCTTTGAACTCATCAAGGTGGGCGTGTAGTACGTGCAGTTTCAGCGACATCCGGCAGCCCATGCTCCGGTACGTGTCCACAAGTTCGTCAACGATTTCCCTGTAGTTCTCTGCCTTGTGGTTTCCGAGGAAACTTTTGACTAGAGAAACGAAGCTTGTCCAAGCTGCCCGCTCAACCTCAGACAGCTTCTCAGGAAAGCTGTCGGAGTCAATAAGTCGCTTCACCTGAGGGCCCACAAATACTCCTGCTTTGATCTTCGCCTCCGACAACTTCTGGAACAGCTCCTGGATGTGCTTCAAGGCCTCACCCTCTGGATCCAGCTGTTTAACAAACTGCTTAATGATGCCCAATTTGATGTGCAGGGGTGGCATCAGCACTTTCGTTGGCTCCACCAGCGGCTCTTGCTTCACGTTATGGGCCCCAACCTCATAGCCGGTCCTGAGGGGCCAGTTCCTCTTCTCGTAGTGAAGGGCTGTATTTCGGCTATCCCAGAGGCACAGCTAACAAGGGAACTTGGTGAAGCCTCCCTGAAGCCCCATCAAGAAGGCCACCATCTTGAAATCGCCAATGACCTCCCAGCTGAATTGGTCGTACTTCAGTGCACTCAGCAGGATTTTGACGTTCTGGTACTCTTCTTTCATGTGCACTGAATGAGCCAGAGGAATCGAGGGCCACTGATTTGTGTTGTGCAGTAAAACAGCCTTGAGGCTTTTAGATGAACTGTCGATGAAGAGCCGCCAGTCAGAGGTGTTGCAGGGAATGCCCACAGCGTCGAAGAGTCCTCTGATGTCATGGCAGTAGTACAACCCATCTCTAAGAGTGAAGAACACTGAAAAGCCACGATGCCGCTTCCTCTGGGAAGTAATTCGAACGCTGTCGTCTAGTAAGTCCCACTGCTTCAGTCTGGAAATGAGCAGCTCGGCGTTGGACTTTGTCAAGGCCATTTCCCTGATGAGGTCGTTGATGTCCTCTTGGTTGGGGTAGTAGGGGCACCTTTCACCGGCCACCCGGCGTCGACGGCGCGCTGCAGATGACGCACCTTGCTCCTCCTCGGAATCATCATAGCTTGCTTCTTCTGCTGGACAAGATTGATCTCTCAAGGGAGGCTGTGGCACAGGTAGGTCCGTCGCGTTATGGGGAACAGGTGCAATAGATGACGGAATGTCAGGGTACTCAATGGGAGGCGCATTCTTCCCCTTTCTTCGTTTTGTTGGGTCCACCATACAGAAATAGCAGTCCGTGAGATGGTCTGAGGGCTCACGCCAGACACGGGGGATAGCGAAACGCATTGCCCTCTTCTCTCCTCTAAACCAACCTTCAAGAGTGCGGCGGCAGTAGTCACAGATGACATGTGGTGCCCAGCGTTTTCTTGGTCACCGACTGGCATTCCGAAGTAGGCATGATAGGCTTCCTTTGCACGGGTGCAACTGTCCAAGCAGTGTTTTTTAGCCGTCTTTGCGAAGAACTCGCCGCACACGTAGCAGAAGGAATCCGCTGGGTATTTGCAACCACGAGCAGCCATAACAGTAACTTCGTCACACGTCACACGTCTGAAAAAGTAAAAATAATGGATTAATTTAACCCTACATGGACATAATTCTTATTTTTGTCTTAAATTTTTTTTACCTATATTAAACATTCATTTAGAGTACTTTGAACATAAATATGTGATTTTTAATGTAATATATATATATATATAATAATATATATATAAATAATATATATATAATATATATAATAATATATATAATATATATATAATGTAATATATATAATACAAATTGGACAACCTTATACCACGTGGCAAAGAACGCATGGATGTCAGAGCCATCAATATTGTTACGTTTCAATAAAATATTCTAGTGCTCAGTTTATCAGAATTGTTTTATATTACTTCAGCCACTCTAACAACATATATTGAGCAATAAAAAATTATTCAACTTACCTTTAATCAAATAAAGTGATAAAAAATAAAAAACGAACTGCGTAACCATACACTTTTACTTCTACTGACGCACTAACTTATTTTTTTCATTAAAGCTCGGTTTTCTGCAGTAGGAGTTGCCAATTCGTGATATAAACTCCTTGAACCGTTACAAATTTGACGATATCGTCATTTAAGTTAAAATGTACTTGTTTCGGTAAATATATAGTAAATTTTGAAGCGTTTACAGATCTGTCGCAGATGTCCATATAGGGTTAAAAAATAATAATATTCTTATTTCAACCAAATCGATGTACTGACAACAAACCCGAAGTTTAAAATCACCGACAGCTTTTTTCCAGTGATTTGAAGCATAATGAATCAGAAAATAAGGTTATTGCCCAGAAACAAAGAAAAATTTTTTTTTTGTTACACGGTGATTAATCCTTACAATATAGCCGATGAATGTGAGCGTTATTGCGTGAATGATGTGCGCCTGCTTAGAGTATGTTTCCAGGCTTTAGAAGGATGTACAATATACATAGACTGTTTCAACTGCGATCCGCTGCAAGTTGCAACCACAATCGCCTCATTGTGCTTTACTGCTGTGTTCAAGAACAATTTCATGCCTAAAGACACCTTAGCCATCATTCACAGAAACATTCCCCGCAGTTATGGGCACAAGGCTATTTACTGGCTCATACACATACAGCAGCAGACAGGTGTATACATAAAGCATGCCCGCAACACGGGAGAAGTACCCATTAAGGTCAATGGTCGTGTTTTTTGGGTTGATGGTCTAAGGCTCTAAGCGAAGATCGTGCCACTGGTGAGAAGACTGTGTACTCCTTTAACTGTTGCTGGTGGCATGGATGCCCACCTTCTGAGTGTGGAATCGTAGGAGATATCCACGGTAGATCTCCTGCCGACAGTCTTGCGTGGACCCGCACCCGCGATCAGCTTAGGCTCCAGTTCACTCACAAGGTTTTGTGGGAGCATCAGTATGATTCACGGATGGAAACAAATGGACAGTACTGCGAAGAAATAAACACCATGAAGCGTTCAATGGTGTTGGATCCTCTCAAATGCGGTGATAGCTTGTTCAGATGGTGTACAAACCCATTGAAGCTCTACTTTCCGCCTACAGAGGGCGTGAAACTCCATTACTTCGACTTCTGTTCTTTATATCCCTACGTGCTGAAGAATAATCCGTACCCGATAGGTGCACCTGAAAAATTGGTGGGACCTGACCTGCCCACCATCGATGTGTTCTCAACAAATTTGAACGGGTACTATTTCGGTCTTTCTTTCGTAGATGTGCTCCCACCTCGCGATTTATGGATGCCGATCTTACCCGTCATCATAGATCACAAGTTCATGTTCCCCCTGTGCGTGAAGTGCAGAGAGGAGAATAATGGGACCTGTAATCACACAACCAACCAGCGGAAGATCAGAGGTGTATATACAAGTCCTGAGCTCTCCCTAGCCGTCCGCCATGGTTACAGAATATTGGAGATATATGAGGTGTGGAGGTTTCAGAAGCTACTCAACCTTTTCACGCCGTATATAAATAATTTTTTGAAGGATAAGGTGGAAGCATCAGGCTACCCGCAAGGGGTTGAGAGCAAGGGTGAAAAGTCGGCGTATATTCAGCGCTACCGTGACCGTGAAAGGATACAACTCAACCGGGCCCAAATTGTTAAGAACCCTGGCAAGCGCTTTAGTGCAAAGTAATGCCTTATTAGTCTTTGGGACAAGTTTGCACAGAATACAAGCAAGGGAATGTTCATTTGGCCCAAAGTTATAACGAGGTGTGGGATTATGCCAATGCCCCCGATAAAGAGGTTATGGAGTGAATGTTGGTAACATGTACATAATAAAGTACAACATCACCGAACTGGCCACAGATACCTCACGTGTTACAAACATACCTGTAGCCAGCTTCACAATAGCATATGCACACATCAAACTTTGGGGACTACTGCATTCTCTTGGGCGGAGGGTGCTGTACGTTGAACAGAGAGCGTAATATTCACAGAGAAGGAGGGTGAATACATGCCGCCTATTGGGGAATTCCTCCGAGAGTTGACTGACGAGATCAAGGATGAGTATGGTGATAGTGCATACGCTGACTCCTTTGTATCAAGAGGGCCAAAAACTTATGGGTTGCGGGTGAGGGTGGGGGAATAGCTGAAATATATCGTGAAGGCGAAGGGCATCACGTTTAACCTGGCGAACCGACGGGTCGTTAACTTTGACTCGTTGAAGGATCTATGTGCTTAGAAGATGAGGATGACCAACCACCCCAACTGACTGTAGAAACCCACATTTTTCGGGCACAGAAACTGGGGTGTGTGAAGGAACTTAGGGGCACAAAGGTGTGTCGTAACACCTATAGGAAACGTTACCAGGTGCCTGGCACCTATGATACCGTACTCTTTGGATACCATAGTACCTGAATGTCATATACAGTATGTCTATTGTTAACGATATATTATTTATTACTTAAATTTGAATATGTAAATGTTTCAATTAGCGTTTCATTTTCTCCTTTGTGTGTGTGTGTGTGTGTGTGTGTGTGTGTGTGTGTGTGTGTGTGTTTTCGCGTATGTACAGGAAAAAGTCATAAGCTCCGTCCATTGTAAGACCAATCAAAGGGTCACGTGACTCCTTCTACTACCTGGGCATATCTCTACCCCTGCGTGCTTAGTTGGCCTCTGCAAGCACTGGATCTCAGATGTATATTTGAAGAATTCTCACGCAGACGAAAAATAGTGATGGCGACTTTTGATATTGCGTGTTCGACGTTTATGAAGTGGTATTCGGTAAAGTCGGAAGATGTGGTGAACACTGAAAGAAGGCCCAGCACCCCCTCCTTTGAGACTTTTAAGGCTACATTGAACCGCGCGAAGCTTGAGGAACAAAATGTTCAAATACTCCATGGATATTCTGGCGAGAGTATTGCCGTATTTCGCGGCACAAACGATGTAATGGAATACGTTGTAGGGCTAAACTGTATAAAAGTGTAAATATACCATGAGGTGAAAGAAACAACGCGTGCAGAAGAGAAGCAACGGGTATGGGTAGTGGGTCTTGTTGATGAGTGGTATGACAGGCGGTATTATGTCATGCTGCATCATACCGAGTACGCGTACCCTGCGGCTGAGAATGTCAACCTTGTCATTATGGACAAGCTAAAGTACTTTTACCACTACACTTATATATATCATGACGAGGTTCACAGTGAGGTTGTGGCTAAAGACCTGTGTGAGTTTTTAAGAGAATTTAGAGACGAGTATCGACTGTTAAACAAAAAGGATAAATACGGTCACATGTTTCTTTCAAATAGTGCGCCGGATTATTAATGTGTTTAGTTTGTGGAAATGAACGTCTAGTGCGCATTCCGATAGAACATTAAAACCGATATTGCCCCATGTATCGAAAATTACCCGGTATAATGGGTACAAGTACTCGCATGATTCTTTCATGCTAGAACAAATCCGTACACGAAACATTAACGCTTGGTATGATTCACTCCTCCACACCTGTCCCCGAGCCAAACAGCGCACCGGTTGCTCATAGTCATCTCAGAGGTTGAACCGACTGGTTGTGCACTCTCACAATAGAAAACGATGGAGATTCCTTTGAGCAGCATTCTCAATGCCATATATGACGTGTCCGTGACGAAGTCACTGCGTGTGTTCAGACGTAAAACTGGTGCCATTAATTATGTCCTTGAAACGACTTGTAGACAAGCAAACTCTGGTAAACGTAATGTTATTTAGTTAAGTGTTGAGGAGGTGAATAGAGTATTCGTGATAGTTGAGAAGTGGGGTGAGGATCGTTATAAAATACCTGGAGGTGTAGGTACAAGAAGAGAACAGATTAGTGATACCCCCTCATATATCATTGTTTGTACGTTGTGTATAAATAACGATCAGCTATGCATTGATATACGACTGATGTGGAAGAATGCATCTGATAATAACGTTCTTGTCCCCACGCGAAACCGCTTCGTCCTTGACAGAATGATTGAAATCGTCGGTTTCCGCAAGCTGAAGCCTATATTAGACGCACGTCTTTCGGATACGGTTTATTTTGATACGGTTCTTGAATACGCATACACCGCTATGCTCGACGGGTTTATCGAATGCAGGAATGAACATGGCGAGAATGGTCTAGAACTGGATGGTTATTTAAAAGGTTTAGACTCTTCGAAATATCATGAACTTTGGTACAAAGGACTTGAGCGGTACAGGGCAGAGCTCGCCTACACTGGTCACCCTGAAGAGTTGTATCTTTATATAATGAGCAGCTGTCGTTACGACTTAGAAGATTATTTCAACTGCCGCTATGCGTTGTGAAGAAGAGTTCACGATTGAAAAGCTCGGATCGGTAAGAAAAAACCCTCGATTGGAAAAGAGTGTTTATAAACTTGTATTTAATAACGATGTTGTGGCTAACGACGCCCTCTTTTTGCGTGCTTTTGATTGTATTCTCTCCGTGTTTAAAGATAATTTTCCAACCAATTCTAAAGTGGGCACAAAAATTAAAAGAAATGAAGGCCCTTTATATTGCGTAAAGGCGCCCGCACACCTTAAGAGGTGAAATAATGTCAATCGTATTTATTGTATCGTACAAAGCAACAATGATGTAACTGTAGACTCGATCACGTGCGAGTTTAGTATTTTTGTTAAGCGCGGTAGAACATAAAGTGTATGTATTTTGATTTTATATCAGTTTTACTGTTTATATATATATATATATATATATACATAAAATATATATAAAATAAATATATAAATAAATATAAATATATATATATATATATATATATATATATATATATATATATATAACCTTTGGTTGTAACCAAAGGTTATATTAATGGCATATAGTTTTATCATGTACTCTTACTATTTTTATATGTTTTGGTGTTTGTATATATAAGTGTGTATTTGCTCGTACATATATTAAATGGTTATATAGTTTTATCCTGTACTATTATTATTTGTTATATAAGTTTTGCTGTTTACATATATATATAAGTATGTATTTGATCATACATATATCAAATATGTATATAGATATCTCCTGTACTAATATTATTATTTAAGAATGTGTATATATATATATATATATATATATATTTATATATATATATATATATATATCCTTCGTTTAATGTGTGTATTTTTGCTGTTTATCATTTTTTAATGTATATTTATTTCATATATATTTCATGAATTATTTCCCTTCACTCGTATAAATAAACAGAATGATGTAATAGGGAGTCGCATTTTTCACTTTTTTTAAAAATGTCAATGTCCATACTTTTTTCCTTGTTAGAACTGGTCCAGTGAATACAACCATATCAAAAGAAAATCTTTTTCTGAATTTTAGGGGTCCGCCACCCCCCTCGAAATATTTTGCGCTCTCGGAATGCAAAAATTGGCATTTTGGGGAGTACGTTTGACACTGAGGAGCCAATTATTTATAGAACACCTACATATTTGGTACAAAATGATAGCTACATTCATGCACCTAACATTAAGATCCATCAAAAGTGTTTAATAAATGAATAAGTACTTATAATTAATATTTTCATTATAGTAGGTCGAAATTAAGGGTAAATATTTTTAGGTAGGCTCCCTCTGTTTATTTACTCTATATTTCCAATAAATTATTATTTATTATATATTTTTATTTATGTAGTTTTATGCAGTATTGTTAATAATTTAGGTAATATATATTAAATTTATATTTTTCAGTTTTATGAAAAAAAATTTGCGAAGATAACATAGTACTGTTATGATACTGCCCTCTCGTGGCGTTTCTGCTCAACACACAGTGTTTGTGTTGTCAGTTGTTGTCGTGTAGAAGTGCTGTGTGTTTGTAGGCTCACAACAGTACTTTAGATATGCCTAGTAGTAAGCCAGTGCTCAGAAAAGATATAACAACTTATGATTCAATATTAGGTAAACTCAAAGATGATATACATACTGAAGAAGGCTGCATGCTTCCAACAAATGGTGATGTCACAAGATATTTTTTCTTTCTGAGAAGACAACAAATCAATCAGAGAAATGTCTCAAAGGAGGAACATATAACAATTGTTTTACGAAAAGTTAGATGTATTTGGAATAAGGCAGGCATTCCCTCGAAAGATATCGCTAAACATAAATCACCAAGAATGATGATACTTCATTTAATAAATAAACTTGATAACTTGATTAAACATAGAAATAGAAAAAAATATGAGTGGAAAAGCGAAATTTCTTGGATCATATGAATAAATTATTCGACATTTCGACCGAAAATGCTGTTGAAGAAATTCGAAAGGATTCAATGAAATCTACAGATCAGAAGACTGAAGATATCGCATTTTTAGAAGATCAGCGAGGTGAGAGGAAATACTGTTTGGGTCCAATTGACAAAGGATACGTTGCAAAGGTGTTCAGAAAACAGGCCAGGATTCATGAAGAGAAAAATCGAACAATGAAAGAAGAACAACGCCAATCTTTAGGAAAAAAAGTTAAAGGTGAAGAGCGCGAAGATACATTTGACAGTGGTTCGGGAGATGACGCGGCAGATGAAGACTTCTCTCCCAAGCCAGGTCCATCAAAGAAGGCTGTAAATGTGCTTAAGTCAAACCTAATATCAAATACAGCAGATCGCCTAGGCCTTTCATTACGACAACGCAGTGGCTTTGCTTCAGTAGTTGCAGCAGAGTGTTGGAAAAATATTGCAGAAATGAATATTTCAAAAAGTACGGCAGGTCGAGCAGTTAAAACAACAAGGAAAAGAAAGGCAGAATCCATCAGAGAGGAATTTATTGCTCCTGAATATGCTTTGATTCACTGGGACAGCAAAATGATTGGTGATCTATCAAATGAGAAAGAAGAGAGATTGGCGATTCTTGTTACTGGAGGTAGGGATGTAGAAAAGTTACTCTCCGTGCCGAAAATCGAAAATACAACAGGACTGACACAAGCATCAGCAGTTGTAGTCTATGTTTAGCTGGAAATTGAAGAATAATGTGTATGGCATGGTTTTTGATACCACTGCTTCCAATTCTGGCTGGGTAAAAGGAGCTTGCATAAAAGTAGAAGACCTACTCGGGAAAAAATTGTTTTGGATGGCCTGCCGTCATCCCATGGCTGAGAGAATTTTATCGGCTGTCTATTTGAAAATATTTGGTAAGACGACTTCTCAAGTAAATGAAGATTTCAAGAAATTCAAAGAAAACGATTGGAAGAATATTGACACCAAACAACCTCATAAGCATCTTGAAATAAAAGATCGATATCTGCGGAATTTAAAAGAGGAAAACATCAAATATATGAAAGATGTCCTTAACAATAAAAGGAGTCTTCCCCGAGATGACTATAAGGAAGTTCCTGAAACAACACTTCTGATTCTTGACGTAGTCCCTTCACGAGGAACGCACTGGATGAAGCCTGGGGCATTTCATCACGCAAGATGGATGGCAGCTATACTTTATATACATAAAATGTATGCTTTCTGCAATCAAGTTGGGTTTGACTTAATGACCATTTATAAGCTTGAAAGGATGTGTATCTTTACGACACTTTTCTATGGAAAGTATTGGCTTTCGTGCACAAACGCAATTGATGCCCCTATAAATGATCTCGACTTTTGCAAGAAAATGGTTCGCTACAAGCAAATAGACAGTGATATCGCTGAAACAGCTTTAAACACTTTTAAAGGTCATTACTGGTACCTAACTGAGGAACTTACACCAATGGCTCTCTTTGGTTCTTTGAGCAATGAAGATAAGAGCATGATGGCAAAAGAACTATTACATTCTGTCCATCCTAAAGACTTTCATATAGGCCAGTGCTGTCCAACTTCTATAAAGCGTGGCCAAGATGTTGCCTATAATCATACACTGTTGGTTAATACGACTTAGGAACCCGCTGAATGTTGTTCTCCCTACTAGAAATGACAAAATAGGGAAGAAAATTCAGAAATGAAATTTGGCAAAATTCCATTCCGCGGGCCGCCAGTTGGACAGCGCTGATATAGGCCAACCTCTCTTCCACATTTTGAAACAGAATGTTAAGCTCCACCGACTTATTGGTTCCAAGTCTTGGTTTTTCTTTCGCCAACTAGACTCAACAGGCGACTGGCTTAAAAGGCCTGTTCTTATGTGGGAAACTGATGAAGATTATATCAGAATGAAGAATATAATTTCTTTTGCAAAAGTTGTTAATGACACGGCGGAGCGGGGAGTTAAATTGATGCAAGATTTCTATGGCACATGCAAGGATGAGAATGAAATTCAGGAACTTCTACAGGTTGTTGAAGAAAACAGGCGTATGATCCCTGTTGTTTCAAAGAAAATATTAATCAATATGACAAAAAGACAAGACTAGTTAGGCCTAAGTAATATACCATTCTAATGTTGTTTCTTTTTAGTTGTATATTGGAAAGCTACATATTTTGTATTATATTAACTTTACTCCATTTTTCTTGTAAAAGTATATTTTGATTTATGCAATGATTAAAAAAACAAAAAAAAACAATGGGGCTTTGCAAATTTCTGTATTTGTAAAGTTGTTCCCACTTTGATAGCATAAGTTGAATTTATCTTTGTTCGATTTTTCATCCTATTTTATCAAAGCCCATCGCCGTGGAGCTGCATTGGGATGATGCTCTATGAGTGGCGGTAACACTCGTCTTAAAAATGAGATATTAGAAATAACTCAAATAATTTTGGTAAAAATTACTCGTGATTTTTCGTGAGGTAACATTTTTGTGGTAAAAAGTTCCTGCAATGAATCGATTTTGATGTACAAATTCTTTTTCATTTATTAAACACTTCCGATGGGTGTTTTAATGTTAGGTGCATGAATGTAGCTATCATTTTGTACCAAATATGTAGGTGTTGTATAAATAATTGGCTCCTCAGTGTCAAATGTACTCCCCAAAATGCCAATTTTTGCATTCGGAGAGCGCAAAATATTTCGAGGGGGGTGGAGGGACCACTAAAATTCAGAAAAAGATTTTCTTTTGATATGGTTGTATTCAGTGGACCAGTTCTAACAAGGAAAAAGTATGGACATTGACATTTTCAAAAAAAGTGAAAAATGGGACACCCTAATGATGTAAAGGTGTTTTATTTAATTCCTTTGGTTATATATATAAACGATATTAAGGAATAACTGGGGAGATGGGAATATAAAGGGTGATCCAGAGAAATGGGACCCAAAAGAAACCCCTGTAACTCTTAAAGTATAAGTCCTTTTATAAAATCATACGCATCATTCGAAAGAGGATAGTTACAAGTTTGTACAGGATTGTATAGGCTTTGACAATACAAGACAAGATACAAAACAAAATAAAAGTGTTAGTTAAAACTAACCCTTCAAGATGACTGCATGGACTGTGGAACAGCTGCGTTTCATAACTGAGCAATATTATGAGCATGGAAGAAGTGTAGTTTCAGCTCAACGATCTTTCAAGACAAATTTTCAGATGTCAAAATCACCTTCTAAGAAAGTAATCCGTCGGTGTGTCAGAAATTTTTCCCTAACTGGCAGCATTGGAAAAAGAAAACCAACTGGAAGAGTGCGCACAGCAAGGATAGACGAATCATTAACAGAACTCATGAAATTGTACAGGATAATCCTAACATAAGCATCAGACGTGCTTCTCAGCTGTTAGGAGTTGGATATGGAACAACACACCGTATATTCAAGCAAAATTTAATGCTCTTTCCATATAAAATTCAAACAGTGCAACAACTAAACGATGGAGATTTCGCACGAAGACCACAATTCTGTCAATGGATCCAACGGAAGGTAAATGACCACCAATTTTCTAGCAACTTTGATTATGTCAGACGAAGCCCATTTTCACTTGAATGGAACTGTAAACAAACAAAATTGTCGTTTCTGGGCAACAGAAAATCCATTGAATATTACCGAAGTCCCGTTGCATAGTCAGCGTGTAACTGTTTGGTGTGGTCTTACGGCATCTCAGATCATAGGGCCGTACTTTTTCGAGGATTCCACCGGAAACACGGTCAAATGTAAATGGTGATCGCTACGAAAAAATGTTGACCGATTTCCTTATTCCTAAATTAAGAGATCTTTGTCTAGAAAACCACTGGTTCCAACAAGACGGAGCTACCTGCCATACCACGAGGAACTGCATGGCAGTTTTGCGTCAAACGTTTCCAGGCGAGTTAATCTCAAGATTTGGAGACGTTGAATGGCCCGCAAGGTCTCCGGATTTTTCTCCCTTAGATTATTATCTCTGGGGATATTTAAAGAGTAGGGTCTACAGAAATAACCCAATGACCTTGCAAGAATTGAAGGCCGCCATCACAAATGAGATACAGGCCATACCACCGCACACTCTTGCAAAAGTGATGCAGAACTTACAAGCGAGAACACTGGAATGCTTGGCAACTAATGGAGCACATTTGAAAGGAGTCATTTTAAAAAAATAAATATTTCATAATAAACTTGTAACTCTACTCTTTCGAATGATATATAGTTTTTATGAAAGGAATTAAATATTAAGAATATTTGGCTTTTCTTTATGGGTCCCATTTATCTGGATCACCCAGTATATATATATATATATATATATGTGTGTGTGTGTGTGTGTGTGTGTGTGTGTGTGTGCACCAAATGGCTAGTTACCCCGTCTAAGCCGATTGACAGATTTCTAAGCCAACTGTCAAGAATATGTGAATAGCGCAATATGGCAACTGAAAAGTTAATTAATATATATACACATACACCTGCCTTCTAAGCCAGATTAAGCCAAATGGCTGCTTAAGCCAACTGCCGGATTTCGAGTTCTAAGCCAAGTGATGCTACCCTGAGCTTCCATTATGCATTGGATCTTCCAGGTGTAGGATCTCTCTCTCTCTCTCTCTCTCTCTCTCTCTCTCTGCTGTGCAGTTCTGGTCGCCCACCCTCAGGAAAGATATTGAGAGGCTGGAGCGAGTGCAGGCGAGGGCCACAAAGTTAATCCCTTCCGTTAGGCATATGGGCTAAAATCGACGGTTACGCGCCCTGAACTTGTTTTCGCTTGAAACTCGGAGGCTGCGCGGTCAACTGATCGAGGTTTTCAAGCTCTTACGCGGGTTCAACGATGTCGATTTTAGAAGTATGTTTAGTTTAAATGATAACCCAACTCGCAGCAATGGTTGGAAGTTGGATTTGAAACGGTTTAGGACTAGTGTGTGTGGAATTACTTTACGTATAAGATCTGTGACACATGGAACAGGTTACCTTCGGAAGTTGTGAACAGTTCCTCTGTGGATCAGTTCAAGAAAAGGGTAGACGAAATCTTGCACACTATTTGAGTGTGTAAAGACATTTAGGACCTCAGTCTGCGGAAATTTCTTTTCCTATAAAATAGTTAATATCTGGAACCAACTTCCCTCAGAGGTTGTTTCCAGTCAAAGTGTAAATGTGTTTAAAAATAGGCTAGACAAAGTACTGAATACTCTCATGTGAGCAAACTAAATATAGAGCTATTTATATATTCTCCACTTTCCTGTAAAATTTCCTTGGCTACTTTTCCAGGGTCAAGGTATTTTCTTCAACCTTTTTCCGTACCTGCCTCTGGCAGGGAGGGAGCGGAGGGTGGGGAGAGAGCCTTCTACTTTTCTATCCAGTTTTCTACTACTGCTAGGATAGTTGAAAGAAAAATAAACTTTTACAAAATTTTCCCTGGCACCCGTTGCCATTGGTACCTCCTCGGTATGGGCCGCAAGGCCTTTTGAGGTACTTCTTTTCCTTGTAACTCCTTGTAACTCTCTCTCTCTCAGGTTAGGTATACCCCTTTGGGGTGAGGCCGTGCCAACTTCTCCCCCAAAGAGGTTAGGTGGACCCCCCCCCCCCCAAGCTTGCTAGGGGGATCCTCCCTTTTTTTCACCTTGGCGGGATAACACTGGGGAAGGAAGTTGGCACCTTGCAACAAGGGGAGTGGAGGAGGCACTGGCACTCATTTGATTAACATTGCAATTGCTCTGCACTCTACTTTTGCGGCCATGCTACTAGAGGGAATCCCACAGGATTCAAGCTAGGGGAGGCAACACCTCTTATTAACCCTGGATCACAAGTTGTTTTTCTGTTGTTTTATTGTGTTTTTTAAATTTTTTGTTTTTGTCGAAATCTTTGTTTTTTGAGTTACAATGTTTTGTACAGTATTTTTTGATAATAAATTATATAAAGCAGGTATTTGAAGATTTTTTAATATCCTCATAGATTAAATTTTCGAATTTTAAAACTTTCATAAACAGAAGCTTGCCCACTTTTTTGCTTTTCGCGATATTCCAAGTGGGCCGATTTTTCTGCCGTTCAGTGTATGTATATAGCCTAGCTCTTTGCGCGAACTAAGAATAAGATGGCCTATATATAGCCTACGTCCAATTTTTAACCAAATTATCGTAAAATTTTTGAAGAAACGACAAATATTTTTTTTTATTTATGTTCATAGCTGTTAAATTAACTAAATTAAATTTCTCCTATTCAAAATGTATCGATTATTAATAAAAAGTTAAAATAAGTTTAAAACATTAATTTCTCTCATTTCAATGGTGCCCATAGAAAGAACGGAAAAGGTTCATATATATATATATATATATATATATATATACACACACATTTTAACTGCAAACAACACACAGTATAATTAATGTAAAGAACGACGCTTGTGTAGAAGAGCGTTCCGCACAAGATGAGGAGGGAGAACGAACAAAATGAAAAATGAGGTACCTCTGATTGATCGAGGTCCATGATGTAGTGGATAGCATATCTGACCGGCAACCGGATGATCCCGGGTTCGATTCCCGGGTGGTACCTCATTTTTCATTTTGTTCGTTCTCCCTCCTCATCTTGTGCGGAACGCTCTTCTACACAAGCGTCGTTCTTTACATTAATTATACTGTGTGTTGTTTGCAGTTAAAATGTATATATTTACGGCATGCGTAGGTGCCCCTTCAGGGCATTGGTTTCTGCTCGTGTGTATGATAATTAAGACTTCTGATTGATCGAGGTCCATGGTGTAGTGGATAGCATATCTGACCGGCAATCGGATGATTCCGGGTTCGATTCCCGGGTGGTACCTCATTTTTCATTTTGTTCGTTCTACCTCCTCATCTTGTGCGGAACGCTCTTCTACACAAGCGTCGTTCTTTACATATACAGTATATATTAGAATTAATTGCCTACTTCTTCAAAAAGACCAACCTACTAAATTGCCAGCATTCAAAACCAACCAGCTGGGTGGAATAAAAAAGGAAGCGATCAAAAAAAATGGTGTGTGTGTGTGCTCGTTTGGCTTCAGAAGAGATTAAATCAATTGATATTGTAAAGTTTATTCTCGTTTCTATGATTGTGTTTATTAACTGTAACTTAGGATTACAAGTTTATTTATATAATTAAATTTCAATCTGTTTATACTAACTTAAAAGAACCAGTGTTAATTCGACTTCGTCTGAATGAGATAAATTTTTCTTTAATTAATTACTACCAACTGTACTAACTTAAAAATTCTGAATATCAAAGACAACAGGATTGAAGGAATGTACAATTTCAATTGTAGTTAATATAATTTTTTAAATTTTAAGTTGAACATTTGTTACCGTCTTTCAGATTAATTTGAAAATAAAAAGTAATCAATATTTCTAAAAATATAAAGAGAGAGAGAGAGAGAAAACAATAAAGACCTGTCGGTTAGCCCACATCAGGCTAACATCATGAAAAAGAAAAAACTATCGTGTTTGTCATTTACTTTACCATTACTTATTCGGACTATAGTGGATTTAATTTTCCCAGAAGAGTTTCTTGTTCCATGCACGGTCTGTGTGTGTATATATATATAATATATATATATATATATATATATAATGGCCTATCAAGTAGGCTTATTATAATTAATGAATTAAATTGAAATCAGTAATGAGGGGTCACCAGTTTGGGGCACAGCCCAAACAAACAATATTTAATAAGGAGAGAGAAATTACTTACTTGTTTTGTGTTTAATTAGAAAAATAAATGAATGAATTGTCCATATTAACTAACAATTCTGTGTACGGTAATTGTGGTATATTACAAGGGCTGATTCTTAACAGTAAGAAATGGTTACAGCGTATAAACGTTAGGTAAATATAATAATGACAAGAAACCCTGATTTGGGTAGGCTAATGAGATATGCGGCAGTGAACACACAATAATAAGTAATTAAGCCAATAATAACTAAAGTAATGAAAGTATGGTGTGGTACAGTAAACGGATTAAGCAAGTAAAAATAAAATGCATGAATGAGCACATAAACAAGCGGATACAAATATGGCAGGTAATTGAATACAGTAAAATAATTGAACAGGTCTACTATAGTCGGAATAGGAAAGTTAGTTTGCCGGTTGTTTGCGTACACTTTTGGGTATAGCCTATTTGCTAGGCTGAGGTTACACTATGTAGGCTATGCGGGAATTGCTTAACACGAAGGCAAAGGAAGGCTTGTGACTTGTAGCCTACTACTGTAGAAGGTTTACGGACCTGGCCCTCGAAGGTGATGCATCTGAAGGCGAACTGGCCTTACCGGCGAGAGGATGAGTGTTGAGGGCCGATAGAGACTTGTGGAAAAGAGGGCCAGCAGAAACTCCTGCAGCAGTGAGGTTGCTTTTTACAGGATGAAATTGTAGAGGGCTTTACTTGATGATAGACCTCGTGTATGCTCGACCGGAGTCTTAAAAGAACAGGGGGCCGCTCTCCAGCGAAGGCCGGAGAACGGGTGGCGTGACGAGTGGTGTTATTGACGAAGCCGCTGAGAGCGAGATGTAACAAGAACGAGAAAATAGCAAGTGAGAATGATTTTAGAAAGGAACCGCATTTTTATAGGCCTTGGTGACGTCCTCTGGTGGGCATTTCTGGAAATACCACAAAATCTGTGTTTTTTCCGTTGGCCTGTTTCATGCCCACGTGTTTGAGTTTTATAGCTTTTGTTTTGATTCCATGATATTTGAGAACGGCGAGGAAAGGAATTTCTGGTCGGTCTCTCCACAGATATACTGAAATTTGTGTTTGATAGATTGACCGAGAATGTAGGGAAAGTTTTACGTGGATGTTTAATAAATATAATATTTCGTTATATGTTCATAGATTTTGTTTAATTTTAATAAGACTTCCTGAAGGAAAAGAAAAAGACGAAGTATATATGAAAATATTTGAAAGGATATATTTATACATATAATTGCAGTTGGATATTTATTGTAAGAGGATAGAATATAATACCGAACATCTTTACTTTGATCCTATAAAGCAGTGGTTCTTAACCTTCTTAGGCTAGCTAATTGTATGTCCGAATTTGGATAGAGGAAATTGGGGCGCTTTGAAATTTGCCCTCCGTTTATGACGGGGGACTCCCCTCCCTTAAGTTCCTCACCTCCGTTATGAGGCTATGGAAAAGTGAAACGTGTGGGTAGTTGGAAGGTAACGAAAATGGTCCACTGAGTAGATAGGTAGTTAATCTAACTATCATTAAACTCTTTTTATGTTAATGACGAGGTGGATGAAACCAGTTGGTTGATCACCAGAGTTATTCACCACACTAGTATTTATATACAGTGTGGTAGTTATCTAATAACACTCAGTAAGTAAACAATTGTATTTCTAAACCCCAGTTTAGTGATAACATATAAACTAGGTCCAGTTAAATTAGGACTACATTGTGGTCAAAGACCTAGCATCAACTCATAGCTTAACAAAGGCCAGGGATGTAGCCAATGAGGGGGGGGGGCGACGGAGGCGGTCCTCCCGCCTTGAAAAGTCCATTAAAAAATTTGCGGTAATTACAACCAAGGTTCACCGCCAAACTATAACATTTAACAATTTGGTATCTATATATAATGGAAGGAGTGTCTGTATATATATATATATATATAATAATAAACAGGAACATCAGAGAAAATACAAACATCCTTCAAGGTTTAATAGTACCAACGTTTCGGAATGCACTAATTCCATCTTCAGGGCTAAAACAATAAAATTCCAAATCACATACAAAATACAAATTGCTTAATAACAATTTAAAATACACTTAAAAAAATTATAAAAAGTGGCTAAGAAATGTAAAACATTAAAACTAAAAGGTAAATAAATGTGAAGTTAAAAAGTTAAAATTATAAAAAAGTAAAAGTATTAAAACTAAAACGTAAATAAAATAAACCAGTACCTTAACCAAAACATAGTAGATCTATCGATGATTCGTCAGAATTTAGGTCTGGTTTTAGTTTATAAATAAACAAAGACTCCATAATTTTAAGCTTAAGGTCAGAGCTTCCGGCAGCAAGTACGGCGAAATTAGACTGTGAAATTGGGTGGTTATTGTTGTGTGAGTGATTACGTATGAGAGAATTAGGTGGTTTGCCAAGGGGTAAATTTGTACGGACCGATTTACCAAGATGTTCGTAAATACGAGATTTTAAATGTCTTTTAGTTTTTCCTATATATGACCCCATACAGTGGTCACACTTGTATTGATAAACTATGGATGACTTAAGAAGTGTAGGAATAACATCCTTGTATTTAAATAAATGGTAAATCGATTTAGACGGGTGTGAATATAATTTTTTATACATAGTTGTGGGTAGAATTCCTTCAGCAATTTTAAAAGTTTGTTTCTAATGTTAAAACTTGAGGTTCCCATACAGGGCAAAGTAAAATACAGGATACCTTTGGGGAATGTAATTAAGTCTCTAGTTGTAGGGCTTATTAGTCTATTTAAGGTTCTGCCTATTGTAGTCTCCACCAGTCTAGAAGGGAAATTATTCTTGGCAAGGAGTTTTCGGATGAAATCTAGTTCATCGTGTAGTTTAAAGTAATCTGAACAGATATTGAAAGCTCTATTGGTCAGAGTCGAAATTAAGTTTCGTTTGAAACCTAAAGGTATAAAGGAAGAAAAGTTCGTAGTAAGATTGGTGAATGTCGGCTTTCGGCTTTTTATAGAAGATATATTGATGACACTTTTCTCCTGTTTAAATCACCAGACCATATCCCTTTGTTTCGTCATTACCTTAATTCTAAGCACCCTAATATTCAAATTACTTCAGAAGTTGAATCTAATAGCTCTCTGTCCTTTTTGGACATTAAGATAATACAAACTAATTCCTCTTTTGAAACTTCCGTTTACCGAAAGCCGACATTCACCAATCTTACTACGAACTTTTCTTCCTTTATCCCTTTAGGTTTCAAACGAAACTTAATTTCGACTCTGACCAATAGAGCTTTCAATATCTGTTCAGATTACTTTAAACTACACGATGAACTAGATTTCATCCGAAAACTCCTTGCCAAGAATAATTTCCCTTCTAGACTGGTGGAGACTACAATAGGCAGAACCTTAAATAGACTAATAAGCCCTACAACTAGAGACTTAATTACATTCCCCAAAGATATCCTGTATTTTACTTTGCCCTATATGGGAACCTCAAGTTTTAACATTAGAAACAAACTTTTAAAATTGCTCAAGGAATTCTACCCACAACTATGTATAAAAAATTATATTCACCCCGTCTAAATCGATTTACCATTTATTTAAATACAAGGATGTTATTCCTACACTTCTTAAGTCATCCATAGTTTATCAATACAAGTGTGACCACTGTATGGGGTCATATATAGGAAAAACTAAAAGACATTTAAAATCTCGTATTTACGAACATCTTGGTAAATCGGTCCGTACAAATTTACCCCTTGGCAAACCACCTAATTCTCTCATACGTAATCACTCACACAACAATAACCACCCAATTTCACAGTCTAATTTCGCCGTACTTGCTGCCGGAAGCCCTGACCTTAAGCTTAAAATTATGGAGTCTTTGTTTATTTATAAACTAAAACCAGACCTAAATTCTGACGAATCATCGATAGATCTACTATGTTTTGGTTAAGGTACTGGTTTATTTTATTTACGTTTTAGTTTTAATACTTTTACTTTTTTATAATTTTAACTTTTTAACTTCACATTTATTTACCTTTTAGTTTTAATGTTTTACATTTCTTAGCCACTTTTTATAATTTTTTAAGTTTATTTTAAATTGTTATTAAGCAATTTGTATTTTGTATATGATTTGGAATTTTATTGTTTTAGCCCTGAAGATGGAATTAGTGCATTCCGAAACGTTGGTACTATTAAACCTTGAAGGATGTTTGTATTTTCTCTGGTGTTCCTGTTTATTATTAAACTGCGTTTTCCGCGCCACCAATCAATAGCCGATATAAATATATATATATATATATATATATAAAAATATATATATATATATATATATGAAAATTATTTCACGAAAGTAACACGTGAAAAATATTTATGCTGAATAAAACCACGAAGGAAAGGAAACACAGAATGGTGCTCATGCGCTTTCGTCTAATGACATCCTCAGGAACACTGAAGTACATAAAGGGTTACAGCCTATATATAGGTTACAGAAAAAAAAAGACTATATATATATATATATATATATATACAATAAACAGAGATAAAAAAAAAATTATTAAACATTAAAGGATTGTGGGAGGAGCATACAAATTTGTAAGGAAAAACTACCGATTTTTAGCACAAGATTAGCACAAGATCAAATGAATTGTTTCCAACCAATGTTATAGAAAAAAAATAAAAAAAATAAAAAATACAAATTTATACTGGAAATCTACCCGGGTTTTAGCACTTCGCCCTTCTTATTTAGGTTCGATGTATATAAAAATAAATAAAAAAAAATAAAAATACAAGTTATTTGAGTAACATACAAGTTTACCAAAGATTTAGCGTTCTACCTTTCTTATCTAAATCTGTTCTGAAGGAATTCAAAACAACAGGATCGAGTTGAAAAAGACCTTTGCTTATGTTGAAGTTATTTGTAAGTTGGATGATGGCAGACTCAAGAATATTTCTATTAACAATGTTGCTAGAGTGAAATAAAACTGAAGCATTATTCCAATCAATACAGTGGGATAACTCTGACAAATGGACAAAAAGGGGACTGGACGACTGTCCTGTTCTAACGGAATATTGATGCTGTTTTATACGTGTGTGCAAATCCTTTCCCGTCTGACCTATGTATGCTAACGAAGATGGTGATGAGTTTTTGAATAGATTTTCATATTTTATATTTTATTTTATATTTTCTTCGCTTCATAAGGTTTTCAACCATACTTCTAGTGTCGTAAGGTCATTATAACCCAAACCACGCGATAGAGGAAGGGTGAAAATAGTGATAGCCATCAAAAACACGTTTTCGCCTGTGGTGGTGCTTAGGTATCTTAAGACGCGCGACCCCTCAAATGTGTGAATAAAATAGTTACTTCCTTTGTTAAATATGAAAACTATAGGATCAATACCTGATTTAAAATTTCAGAAAATACAAGTAATTACATCATAATATAGCTTAGATTGCACCAATGTGACTGTCCTATCTAGACTTTTGTTGGAAAGGGTATATATTTCATGTGGATGGCTGTATACTCAGGTAGGGTGGATCGATTTTACATTTTGTTCGATTTCCATATTCTAATAGAGACAAAATCTTGCGCATGCATGAGAAAATAGCCTCTGCAAAATCTTAGCTTAATAGGTAATCATCTTCTGCCCCCGGCAGAGCGATGAAAATCATATTTTAGTAGTCAAAAACGTATTTTTCTTATAATTTTTAAAATATTTCAATATGCATCAAAATTATTCCTAATAACTATAAAGTCGATGAAAAAGACCTCATATGATCGTTTTTCCAAGCGCGTTGTCCTACGTTAATATCTTTTGCCACCGGCAACAACGTCAAATGTTGAAAAAATAGGTAATTTATATACATATTTTCAGATTGGCTCTTTGTCTTAAATAATGCATTTATATATTTCCCATAGCATTTATATCGTTGCTTTGGCATGAAATAACACACACGCAAAATTTTATGACTCTAGGCTAGGGTTTAAAGGTCATCTCTGGTGAGTGCTGCCAGCAGCAGCTGCCACTGACGCGCCAGTACGCACTGCGCAGTTCCCTCAGTTGCCTTTTGACAGCGTCGAAGGCAGGTGTGTATTTTGCAGCTGGCTCCTCGAGTCCCCAGTGTGTGTGTGTGTGCGTGTGTGGCTCCTCACTCAGAGTCCTCAGTGTGCTCAATCTCTCTGCTCATATCCTTGTTTGTTTTTCTCATAACTCTGTTTTTTTCGATTTTATTGCGTAACAGAACAATACATTATTCTTTAATCTTTACAGGATGGCTACCGCTACAACTAGAAGATCGGTTACGTGTCCAATATTTGGTGCTGGGAAAGATTTGAATTTGCGATGTTTTCCCACATGTGAAGATGTGATGCAATACTACCATCATGTGAGAACTGAGTTGAGATCATCAAAGAAGGAACCTCCATTCAAAGACATCGCCGCTGTGGTCACGGAGAGACTGGAATACTTGTGGAAATTAGCTTCCATTCCAACAGTTTCGACAGCACGGATAAATCAAATGTTGAAAAGTTATCGTGATAAAATGGCTAACATCATCAAATCAGTGAACGCGAAAAAGAAGAACGAATCGTTACAGAAAAATCTTGAGGCCTTCAAGAAATCAACTAAGACCACCTTATTTGACATATCGGCTTGTAAATGCCCTGATTTGACAAAATGCAGCTGCCCTCGTGAACGACGAGTACCACTGAAAGAGCAACAGTTTTTACTCGACCAAAGAAGTGATCGCAAAATGGCAATAGGAACTTTGGATGTTGAAACAACAAATAAAAACGAGATGACTCTTGCAAGAAGATTGGCGATATTGAAACAAGAAGGAATAGCAGAACATCAAGAGCCGTCGACTAGTAAACGACAAGAAACTTCTCAAGGACAACCTTCTTCGTCAGCCTCTAGTGAAACCGAGGATACATCTATAGAATCATCGTCATCGTATGAACTAACACCGAGAGATAAACATGACATGAAGGAAAAAACACGAATGAAACTCCAGGTACTTGCTGAAGCTTGTGATCGTACGGGCGTCTCAGACAGAGCTGCTTCATTATTGCTTCTTCGTTGTTAGAGGATGTTGGCTGGATACGAGAAGATGATGTCAGTTCAGTGATTGATCGAAATAAGATAAGAAGAGCCAGAAAAAGAGTTCGTTCTGAGCATCAGCAAGATGACAAGATCACGCTACCATTACAGGGCATTTTCTTTGACGGACGTAAAGATAAAACAATGACACAAGAAGAAATAGACAATGTGAAGCATAGAAGGACTGTGGTAGAAGAGCATATAGTTTTAGTTCAAGAACCAGAATCCCAGTACATGGGGCATTTCACTCCTGCATCAGGTTCTGCCACTGCAATAACATCAGGTATCATCAACTTTCTAGAGACTAACAATATTAGCACGGACGACATTGTGGCTATCGGCTGTGATGGTACCGCAGTGAACACGGGTCGAAAGGGTGGAGCCATTCGTATGATTGAAATGAAACTACAAAGGCCAGATCAGTGGATCATATGCCTATTACACAGTAATGAATTATCACTGCGACACCTCATTCAAGACTTGGACGGCAAAACAACTGGGCCAATGGGCTTTACTGGACCAGTTGGAAAACAACTGAACGACTGCGAAAAACTTCCAATTACAGAATTCGATGCCATTCCATCTCCCGACATTGACATAGATGATGCCGAGTTGAGCACTGACCAAAAATATTTGTTAGGCATCTACAGAGCAGTGTCGAGCGATAGCTGCTCTTCAGCTCTCGCGGCTCGAAATCCAGGTAAGATGGCGCATTCCAGGTGGCTGACAACAGCAAATAGATTTCTGCGCCTCTATGTTTCAACCAGTGAACCCTCCAGCACCTTCAACGAAATTGTGCGATTCCTTATGACAGTTTACGCACCAATTTGGTTTAAGATAAAGAAAAACTCCAGTTTCACTGAGGGCGCAAAACATTTTTTCGAAATGATGCGTCTCTCTCAGACCATGCCTCAAAGATCTAAGACAATCGCCAACAAAGTCCTCCGTAGAAATTCTTTCTTTGCTCACCCAGAAAATATTTTGATCTCCATGCTACATGCCGATGAGCAACACATAAGAGAATTGGGATGGAGAAGAATATTAAAAGCACGATCAAAACAATTACCAGCGGGGAAAATTTGAGCCTTCGCCATGCCTGAGCTGCTCTACGATAGTCAAAACTATTACGAAATGATCAACTGCCAAACGGCTGAGGTGACCGAACCCCCCGTTACCAAAACAATACCTGATACCCGAATAAAAGAGTTTGTTGAGACGGGAGACCAGCCTGATGGACTGATCCCACTATTCCCTTGTCATACTCAAGCGGTCGAGAGACTCATCAAATTAGTAACCGAAGCCTCTGCCAGTGTAAGTGGAATAGAAGAGAGGGACGGATTCATCCGCTCCCGTCTTCACTCCCGAACAAAAATTCCACGATTTGATTCTAAGAAAGATTACCGTATGTAAATCGACATGCAGCCAAAGGAATGGTGGTTGGGGCTGGATAGGGTGGAACTCGACGTACAGCCACCTCCTCGTGGTGAGTTCTGGGTTGCTAATTTTATAAAATTAGCAAGCGAGGAGCTGTACTTAGTACTTATCGTACTTATAACATCGCATTAACGTAATTATAATCCACATTTAGACTTTTCTCGGGGACAGAAGATATTACTTAGTCATAAAATTTTGCGTGTGTTATTTCATGCCTAAGCAACGATATAAATGCTATGGGAAATATATAAATGCATTATTTAAGACAAAGAGCCGATCTGAAAATATGTATATAAATTACCTATTTTTTCAACATTTGACGTTGTTGCCGGGGGCAAAAGATATTAACGTAGGACAACGCGCTTGGAAAAACGATCATATGAGGTCTTTTTCATCGACTTTATTTAGTAGGAATAATTTTGATGCATATTGAAATATTTTAAAAATTATAAGAAAAATACGTTTTTGACTACTAAAATATGATTTTCATCGCTCTGCCGGGGGCAGAAGATGATTACCTATTAAGCTAAGATTTTGCAGAGGCTATTTTCTCATGCATGCGCAAGTGTTTGTCTCTATTAGTATATGGAAATCGAAAAAAATGTAAAATCGATCGTTCTAGAAAAGGACACATCCGGTTTTCGTTCAGCCCGTTAGTTTTCAGCTTAAATCACGTCACTTCTGATCGCGTTGAAGAAGAGTTATTTATGCATGTAGGGGAGCGGTGTTTTTCACGCATCAGGTTTCTGTTGATATATATATATATATATATATTAGTGATGGGACGATGCATCGCAATCGCAATCGCAATCGCGATACAATCGCACATTTTTTACAATCGCAATCGCAATTGCAATCGCATTTAATGAGTGCGATTGTTGCGATTGTGAACAAAAGATTTAAATCTCTACAAAAGTTGCTATGAAAGCTGCTCTTTCATGCGTACTTAATGGAAAGTTTAGCTAACAACAATACGGAATAATAAATAAATAATAAATAAGTCAAAAACAGAAATGAAAACGGGTTGCGAATTAGTTGAAAACAGAATAAAAAATTGGTTTAATAATAACAATAAGTACACCTCTTTATTTGCTCTATGTAAAATTGGAATGTTAAAAAATCAAGCTAACCCTATGGTAGGTAACGCGTTTAGGTATATTTAAAGCATAAATGAGCGTTATGTGAGGCTAAAGCTAAAACATCGCAATCGCAATCGCAATCGGCGATTTTCAAATTCTGACAATCGCAATCGCAATCGCAACAGCGATTGTATGAAATATGACAATCGTCCCATCACTAATATATATATATATGAAAATTATTTCACGAAAGTAACACGTGAAAAATATTTATGATGAATAAAACCACGAAGGAAAGGAAACACAGAATGGTGCTCAAGCGCTTTCGTCTAATGACATCCTCAGGAACACTGAAGTACATAAAGGGTTACAGCCTATATATAGGTTACAGAAAAAAAAAAAAAACTATACACACACACACACACACACACACATATATATATATATATATATATATATGCATATAACTGCAATGACCGCGCAGTATATAATGAATAGAAACGACATAAGTGTTTAAGGAACGTTTTCTGCACACGAGGAGGAGAGCACCATTCTGTGTTTCCTTTCCTTCGTGGTTTTATTCATCATATATATATATATATATATATATATATATATATATATACCACACACACACACTCTATATATATATATAGAGTGATATATTATATAATATATATATATACACTCTCTCTTTCCTCTCTCTCTCTCTCTCTCTCTCTCTCTCTATATATATATATATATATATATATATAATATAATATGAATAGAACGACATAAGTATTAAGGAACGTTTCTGCACACTGCGCGGTCATTGCAGTTATTTGCATATATCTATATATATATATATACATACCGGGTGTCCCATTCGAAATGAAACAACTTTGAAACCTTATAATTTTTTTATTGAATGATACAAACAATGTAATAGTCAACAGTAAATAGTGAATGTCATAAAGTTTCATATGATATATGTGAATTATAATTTTTAGATACATTAGATCATTAGATACATTGTGCATAACATAATGTTTCCTTTTGTTAAGATCTTCACATGTTATATGCTGAACAATTTTGAAGCTTATATGGATAGAGCTGCAGCCGGTTGCGCACGACTCTATGCACAGTTTTCAACGAGGAATCTGCAGTTCGACACTGGCACGACGCATGACTTTCTCGGCTACTACCAAGGCGCCGCGTATTCGTTCAACATCTTCCGATCTAGTTCGCCCTCCAGAGTGTTCCTTTAGAACACTGCCAGTTTCCTCAAATTTCTTTTGTCCATGCATATAGGTCTCTTCTAGTGTGGTTTTCCTTGTGAAAGGTTGTACGTAATCGCCGTTGCACCAGAGTAGGGGACTTCACTCAGCCATCCATAACACACATTTCGCTTTTTCTTGTGGAGTAAACATAATTCAATCTGAAACAACAAAAAACATTATGACAAAAACCTACGCATATGGTGTAGTAAATGGCAAAGTTTCAACATTCTGACATTAATACTTTAAAAATTACAGAGTTTCAAAGTTGTTTAATTTCGAATGGGACACCCAGTGTGTGTATATATATATATATATATATATGTATCAGACATGGGGTCTATTACTGGGTTTCTATTACTATTACCATTTCTATTGCTGTTACGTTTGATTTCTTCTATTACTATTGCTATTACTTTATTTTTCATGTACTACTATTACTATTAGTACTAGTACAGTTCCCGCCGCTTCGCTGACGGTTAGACAGGCTAAACTACAAAAAAAGAACCCAGCCGTGAAAATTTTGAGCTTCACATTGTGTCAACATTTCTGAATCTGGTATCTCCCAAAACCTCCTCACCCCCATTCATACAACTTGGGGGCTAACCCCTCCCCCATTACCCCCACCCATCCCCATTACCCCACCCATCCCCCATTACCCACCATCCCCCATTACCCCCACCCCCACCCTTCCCCCATTGCTAAACTACAAAAAAGAACACAGTCATGAAAATCTTGAGCTTCACATTGCCGCCCGTAATACAATTTCTGAATTTTTTTTACAATTTCTGAATTTTTTTCTCACAATTTTTTCCACAATTTCTGGAAGTGTGACGGACAGACGGACAGACAGACGGACAGACGGACAGCTCTCTTATTATAATATAGATAGATTACATTTGTATGTGGGGTATTTCACTCATTTGAAAAGGATATTTATGTCTTTTTAAATGCAGTTAGAATCAGTGTGTTAACAAGTATTCGGATGATTCATGATCAATTACTGATTCATCGAATCTGTTCATCGCCTCTTAAAATCCACTTAAACATTATTATTATTACTATTATTATTTTAGAAAGTCGATATCAGCCTATGTCTTTATAAAGGATTTACATTTAATTTCCAATATTCTGAATAGTTTTTTATTTTCAGTACGGAGTTTCTTATAATAATTCTAGATAAGAATTTGCAGTATGCTAAGAATACTGTCTTCATTTTTTTCTTCTGCTGATGCGTTTCGTTCATATACTTTGAACATCTTCAGAGCTTTATACATAATTTTAAAGTAAAATGGTTTTTATATATATATATATATATATATATATATATATATATATATACACGGTGAACCAAAAGTAGGTGGACAGTAGGTTGAATACGGTTTGTGTTATATTATATTATAACTATGGTGTTCATTATAACTATGGTGTTTTGTGTTATATTATATTAAATATTATAACTAAATTTATTTAATTTTATTTTGTATTATAGTATACAAAAAATTAAATATGTATTCTCAAAATAAACGTTATCATTTACTGTCCACCTACTTTTGGTTCACCCTATATATATATATATATATATATTGATTGTGAATTTGATACAATTTCAAATTAATTTAAGAATATTCGAAAGTTCATTAAATTTATATTAATTTTCGGTTTTATCATTTTAATGTAAAAGGCTTCGGCAATTCTTAGTTTTTGTATGTTATGTGACGAGTATAAGATTTGAAAGTTTTTTGAGATATTTTTTAAATTTAATATTTTATGATCTAGTCTGTAATGTTCGTTAATTTTACTTGGACGATATTTATTTATGTTGGTATGCTCTCTCTTTAATGTGGTTTATATGGTGTAACCATGCAAGTCGACGTACCGTCAACTACAGGACACGTAAATTGGTACATTACACTGATGTTGCTTATTAGGGTTTTTGTTACGTGTCGAAAAATGGCTTGATAACTTTTTGTTTTTATAGTATATGTTTAACATTGATAGTTTTTTCTTCATCCATTGGTTTTATGTGCCTCTTTAATATATTGTTTAAAACATTTTTCTGCATGTTTTAGTCTTTTTGGGTTTCTTGTTTCGAAGTAAAATTTTATACCTGTATTTTTATTTTTATTTTCATCCTCCTCCTTATTTTTGTTATATAAATTTGTTAGGGTTCGGTTTATGATATCGATTAAAAATAGCGGAAAATCACTGTTTATTAGATTTTGCTTCATTCTCTCATTTCTTGATTAAAATAGTTGCCAACTTGAACATATATTGAAAGCTCTGTGCACGAGTGTTTTAATTATTGATAGTTTATAATTTTTCTGGTGAGTATGAATTATAATTTAAATACGTTCCTTTGTCTGTTGGTTTAACACATACACCAGTCGTTAAACATCCATTTGACCAATGAATATATTAATGTCGAGAAAAGAGAGTGTATTATTCAAGGAAGGTTCAATGTGAATTTTAATTTACTTAGTTCATGAAGTCTTCGAATAAATAAAGGAATGTGGTTATTGTTTTTAAATAGTATCAAGGTATCGTCGACATATCTCATATATAGTTTTGGGTTGTAGAAGTTGTTTTCTTTCATTATTTTATTTTCTGAGTTTAACATATAAAAGTCTGCGAAGGTAGGTCTTAATGTGTGCCCATAGCAACACCATCTATCTGTATGAACGTTTCATCACAGAATCTAAACGGAGTTTTTGTACAACACAAATAAGTATTGTTTCATATCTTCTTTTATTAAGGTTGGTGCAATAAAATTTTGATTATTGTAACAATGTTCAAAATTATTTCTATGGTTTCCATGACTGGTACACTTGTAAAAAGTTATTCCACGTCAAGAGAAACAAGTTGTTCAGCGTTGGCTATTTTTAAGTTAGATAATTTAGCTAGTGTTTCAGTTGTAGAATTTACAATAAAATTTTTGTTAAGATACGTCTTATTATCTTATTTAAAAACTGAGCGATATCATGTGTGACAGTTCCGCTCATTGAGATGACAATAATCAGCTGTTTCCAAATTTTCTAAACATAAGACCTTACGACAAAACAGCTCACAAAGAAAAGTCTACAGAAAATTTCAAAACGCAACTTCTCAAACGGAAATTGTGAAACAGAAAGATAAGTTAATCGACCTTAAAAAAGAATCCATTAAAACTGTTTTACTTTTCAGAAAGAAACCGGAAATGTACACTTATATTCTTCTATCTTATTCTTAAATAGAAGCTTAAGAGAATTCAAAGATGACATTGAGTTTAAACACTTAAATAAATTACACAAACTTTATGGAGGAACAATTATGCAGAAAAACAAAGAATTAATAGTGACTAATTTATCAAATTATGAACCTAATGAACACGAATCTAATATACTTGACAAAGGATTAAATTTTGGCCTTAGGAAACCATCTAAAAAGATCGAAAAACAAATTGAAACCGAAAGACTTTATGAGAAAATTAAATACAATGAACATAATGGTAAAATAAATGTGAGTAATGATGATGAACTTAAAACGAAATTAAAAACCTTTTCAATCTCATTTATTAAAAATAATAATCATGGAAAATTAACAAAAAATGAATATGAAGCGATATCATCTCTTAGAAACAATGATGAAATCATAATAAAAAAATCCGATAAAGGTAATAGTACTGTTATATTGAACAAGAATGAATATAATAATAAATTAAGAGATATTGTCAGCAATAATAGTAAATTTTCGAAATGTAATATTAACACAACACTTAAAACAAAAAATGAAATAAATAAAATTGCTAATTCAATAAATGACGTAAACATCTCCAAATTACTAAAACGATCAGGAAGTTATAATGATGGTCATCTTTATGGACTACCTAAGATTCATAAAAATTCTACTAATCCACCATTACGCCCTGTCATCTCAATGAGCGGAACTGTCACACATGATATCGCTCAGTTTTTAAATAAGATAATAAGACCGTATCTTAACAAAAATTTTATTGTAAATTCTACAACTGAAACACTAGCTAAATTATCTAACTTAAAAATAGCCAACGCTGAACAACTTGTTTCTCTTGACGTGGAATCACTTTTTACAAGTGTACCAGTCATGGAAACCATATAAATAATTTTGAACATTGTTTACAATAATCAAAATTTAATTGCACCAACCTTAAAAAAAGAAGATATGAAACAATTACTTATTTTGTGTTGTACAAAAACTCCGTTTAGATTCTGTGATGAAACGTACATACAGATAGATGGTGTTGCTATGGGCACACCATTAGGACCTACCTTCGCAGACTTTTATATGTCAAACTTAGAAAATAAAATAATGAAAGAAAACAATTTCTACAACCCAAAACTGTATATGAGATATGTCGACGATACCTTGATACTACTTAAAAACAATAACCACATTCCTTTATTTATTCGAAGACTTCATGAACTAAGTAAATTAAAATTCACATTTGAACCTTCCTTGAATAATACACTCTCTTTTCTCGACATTAATATATTCATTGGTCAAAATGGATGTTTAACGACTGGTGTATGTGTTAAACCAACAGACAAAGGAACGTATTTAAATTATAATTCATACTCACCAGAAAAATATAAACTATCAATAATTAAAACACTCGTGCACAGAGCTTTCAATATATGTTCAAGTTGGCAACTATTTAATCAAGAAATTGAGAGAATAAAGCAAAATCTAATAAACAGTGATTTTCCGCTATTTTTAATCGATATCATAAACCGAACCCTAACAAATTTATATAACAAAAATAAGGAGGAGGATGAAAATAAAAATAAAAATACAGGTATAAAATTTTACTTCGAAACAAGAAACCCAAAAAGACTAAAACATGAAGAAAAATGTCTAAACAATATATTAAGGAGGCACATAAAACCAATGGATGAAGAAAAAACTATCAATGTTAACATATACTATAAAAACAAAAGTTATCAAGCCATTTTTCGACACGTAACAAAAACCCTGATAGGCAACATCATGTGGTGTACCAATTTACGTGTCCTGTAGTTGACGGTACGTCGACTTGCATTGGTTACACCACAAACCACATTAAAGAGAGAGCATACCAACATAAATATCGTCCAAGTAAAATTAACGAACATTACAGACTAGATCATAAAATATTAAATTTAAAAATATCTCAAAAACTTTCAAATCTTATACTCGTCACATAACATACAAAAACTAAGAATTGCCGAAGCCTTTTACATTAAAATGAAAAAACCGAAAATTAATATAAAATTTAATGAACTTTCGAATATTCTTAAATTAATTTGAAATTGTATCAAATTTACAATCAATATATATATATATATATATATATATATATAACCCATTTTACTTTAAAGTTATGTATAAAGCTCTGAAGATGTTCAAAGTATATGAACGAAACGCGTGAGCAGAAGAAAAAAAAAAAAATAAAAAAATAAAAAACAATAAATGAAGACAGTATTCTTAGCATACTGCAAATTCTTATCTAGAATTATTATTAAGAATCTCAGTGCTGAAAATAAAAACTATTCAGAATATTGGAAATTAAATGTAAATCCTTTATAAAAACAGGCTGATATCGACTTTCTATTATTATTATTATTATTAATTTATTATTGTTTTTATTATTATTATTATTGATTTATTATTATTATTATTATTATCATTATTATTATTACCTTATGAACCTTATGTTGTTTCATGCGTTGGTCTCTCTTCACACGGAGGTGAAGCTGGGGGAGGAGCGAGTTGCTTTCTTGCGCTCTCCACCGTACATAGCCAGGCTCATCTGGTACTGTCCTGAGCCAGGCATCCAGTCTTTTCTTAAAGACTTCAACTTTGACCCCCGTTACGTTTCTGAGGTCCTTAGGAAGCTGGTTGAAAAGTCTTGGCCCCTTGACAACCAAACTATTCTCCTTCAGGGTTGAGGAGGTCCCTTGTCGGGCCTTTAATTTGGGAACACTACACATTCTGCTTTTCCTATTTTCCAGTGTTGTTTGAATGGTAATTGGGTTTAGTTTTAGGTTTGGTACCAGTTTTTCGATCATTTTCCATATGTAGATTATGATGTACCTCTCTCTTCTTCTTTCCAGTGAGTACAGATTTAGTTTACGTAGTCTTTCGCAGTAGTAAGTTCTTTGCAGCCATCAATCTTGGCTGTGAAATGCCTTTGCGTTTCTTCTAGTTTATTAGTTTCTTCCTTTTTATATGGGGACGTCAAAACTGAGCAGTATTCAAGTTTTGGTATAATCAGTGTTTTTAGCAGGGAATCATTACTGTCCTGTCCCTTCTCTTGAACGTTCTTAGTACCTGTCCGGCTACTCTTTTTGCTTTATTTATCGCTATCTGATTTTGTGTTTCGAATTTCGCATCATCTGTCATTATTATCCCGAAACCAATCGCTTTCCTGCTTCTCTGAATTTCCTGTCTATCTGGAGCATAATATGCAGTCTGTTTAAGTTCTTCTTTTCTTTTCTACCATATCTCAAGAGCTGAAATTTCTCGGCGTTGTTGGCATGTTGTTGTCTTCTGACCATTTGTATATTTTGTTTGTGTCCCTCTGCAAGGCCTCCACGTCATGTACATCGCTGATTTTTCTGCTGATCTTTGTATCGTCTGCAAAGGATGTTACTATACTGTTGCTGTTTACTCCGCTGTCTATATCTGTTAGCATGATAATGAACAGGAGTGGGGCCAGTACCGTCCCTTGTGTTACTGAGCTGCGTACTTCCGATTCTGATGATGATATACTTGAATTTTGACGACCTGCAGACGATCTCTAAGGAAGTTGTAGATCCATTTTCCCACTTTGCCTGTTATTCCCAGATATTTAATTTTATGTGCTATTATACCATGGTCACATTTATCGAAAGCTTTAGCAAAATTTGTGTATATAACATCGTAGTTGTCATTGCCTTCCAATGCATCTAGGATATTGTTGTAGTGTTCTATTAGTTGTGATAGGCATGATCCACCTGATCGGAATCCATGCTGATTTTCGTTGAATCTTTCCCGTGTCTCCAGGAAATCATAAATTTTCTCTCTAACTATTCTTTCAAATACTTTGGTGAGGTGGGACGTCAATGACAGTGGTCTATAGTTCTTTGCTTGAGATCTGTCCCCTTCTTTATATATAGGGACAATGTTTGCTCTTTTCAAGATGCTCGGTATTTTCACAGTGTCTAGGGATCTTCTCCATATCCAGTATAAAGGTGTAGCTATTTCATTTTTACAGTTTTTAATCAATAATGCGTTCCAATTGTCCGGACCTGCAGCTGAATGTGTTTCATTTGTCCTATAGCTCTCGCTACATCTTCTGGTGTAAAATCAAAGTCCGTTATATACTTTCCTTGCAATTCCTCTTCAAAGAATGCATTTATGTCAGGTATCGCTTTGTTACTTTTTGGGGTACTGAAAACTGATTCATATTGAGCTCTCAGTAATTATTATTATTATTATTATTATTATTATTGATTTATTATTATTATATTATTATTATTGATTTATTATTATTATTATTATTATTTTGATTTTTTTATTATTATTATTAGTAGTAGTATTAGTATTAGTATTGATTTATTATTATTATTATTATTATTGATTTATTATTATTATTATTGATTTATTATTATTATTATTATTGATTTTTTAATTATTATTATTAGTAGTAGTATTAGTATTGATTTATTATTATTATTATGATTTATTATTATTATTATTATTATTGATTATTATTATTATTATTATTCATTTTTATTATTATTATTATTATTATTTATTATTATTATTATTTATTATTATTATTATTATTGATTTATTATTATTATTATTGATTTATTATTATTATATTATTGATTTATTATTATTATTATTATTTTTATTATTATTATTATTGATTTATTATTATTATTATTATTTTTATTATTTTTTTATTATTATTAGTAGTAGTAGTATTGATTTACTATTATTATATTATTATTATTGATTTTTTATTGTTATTATTATTATTATTAGTAGTAGTAGTAGTATTGATTTATTATTATTATTATTATTATTGATTTTTTATTATTATTATTAATATTATTATTATTATTATTATTATTGATTTATTATTATTATTATTACTATTGATTTATTATTATTGAAAATGAAAATGAAAATGAAAAGGTTTATTGGCAGACTATAGTCCATATGACAAATATTATTAATACAATGACAGTTCATATACTAAGGAGGGAAATATATACAATTGGTTATTATTATTATTATTATTATTGATTTATTATTATTATTATTATTATTGATTTATTATTATTATTATTGATTTCTTCTTCTTCTTCTTATTATTATTAATTTATTATTATTATTATTATTATTATTATTATTATTATTATTATTACGTGTTTCAGTACATGGCTTTGTATTTTATTTCTCCTTTCTCCATAATGAAAATTTTACTCAAAGCTACCATTTCATAGGAGGATTACCATCTACATGCCAAAAGAACATTATGTTATTTTACGCATCTACATCAAATTAATTAAACTTGCCAACGTATCGTTAACATTATATAATACAAACACACACACACACACACCACACACACATATATTATGGTGTGTCAATTTTGGGAGTGAAATGACTAAATTGAAAATCATGTGATTTGGTAGCAATTTAATGTAATCATTTGGCATACAAAATAATATCCTTGCTTCAAAAACAATAAAAAATAACTCCTACCTACATCAATTTTAATTCAAAAATTCAATTTTTCCATAAATTCGTAACAAAATAACAAATGTGCGCAAACATCCTATCAACATTTAAAGTGGCAATAAGATATCATTCAGAGTCTTTATTTGAAAGTAACCAATGCAGTCATGTCCTTTTGCTGCGGTTCCTTGACATCACATTCGGCTTGCTACTTGCGCTTTGATGTAGCCTTCTCGCCTCTCGTGACTGTAAACTTGACTAGCTGCTTCTGTGACCATTTTCACACATCTCTCCACACTCTGAGTGTGAGAAGGCCACTTTGGCACTTGCATTGGCGCCCCTTTAAGTTGTGTTAAATCTTTGTTTGTTATACATGTTGTCAGTGGTGACTCCAAAACTAACGAACTCAAGTTAACTAATTCTGACAATTTTGTGGCATTGACGTTTATCGGAGGTACCTTCCTTGTCAACACACACAGAGCAGTCTCCCAGCTGGTCATCATCTAGTGATGTTCCTCTAAGCTGTAGAATAATTTCCACAGCCTCAGTTTGCTCTTTGGTACATTGGCTGCAGAGTATTGCTTGCAAACTGCCTCTGGCCTAGCATATCAAGCGGACCTTCTCACCACAGGTAACACGATGTCCACCACTACTTTTCTTTGGGTTCTCAGTAGCTGTAATTGAAACAAGATGTGGCTGGACCCCTCCATCCACATTGGATTAAGTTTTACATTGAACCAGTGAGGAAGATAAAACCCAATAATAAATTCAACAACATCAAATTCTGTAGCATTTTGCCCTTCAGTGCATGTTTGGAAACCCAAATCCTGCAGAAACGAATCGCTGTAGTTAACCAACGACTGTGACTTACGGGTCCAATCTCCAAGAGAGCCAGATTTTGAGGCAACTCTCCTGATCTGATTGCTTGAACAATACGATAAGCGTAAGATTGATCCGTGCTGAGGTCTTTGATAACTTCTTCAGACAATACTGGAAGGGGAGGGCTTACTTCGACCTTTAGAAATTTTGTATTTATTTCTAATTCCGTTGCTTCATCTAGCATGTTGCCAAGGGGGCCTGACCACTTGTTGTTGCTCTTTGTAGGACCATCAAGTTCCTGGATGAGACGACGAAGAGGTAGTTCCCCAGTGTGCAAGTCACATACAATCCAAACAAGCCTTCTTCCAAGTTTTTTCTTTAAATGCGTCATAACACCGGCCTGCCATCCAGTGTTCACCGCAGTTGAGTCTCCACCAACGGACTGCAGTGAACTGTCAAATCTTCTTTCTTGAAGCCAACATATTATTTGATCAGCAATTGCCTCTGCATGTTTCTTGCCTTCTACTTCTGCTTCAGGAACAAAGTGAAACAAATAGCGGCCACCAGGTTCGGAACACACACAGTAGTGTTCTTCTTTGATGAGACCGGGAAACTTTCTGTCCATTCCCTCTACCTCTAGGAGAACTTTTGTCATCTCTTCTTCCATCAAACAAAAGGCAAGAGAGACCTTCCTCCTTCAAATCTTTTTCATGCTGATCAGATATTTCCTTCATTATTTTTTCTTGTGCTCTTCTTATCTTATCATGATCTATCACTAAGGATGTATCCTCTCGGCTGAGGCCTGCATCTATCCAAGCGGCAGTGGCAATCTCTGCAGTCTCTCGTAGCCCCGTATGGTGGCGAATACTGGCAAGGGCAATGTTTATGATGTCTTTAGTGTTGTATTTCATTCTCTTCGGCGAAGGTTCAGATGGCATTTTGGAGCTATCATCTGATGTTGCTTCTTTCTGTTCATCTGAAGAGCTTTCAAAGAAGTGAGAAACCTCTTGATAAAGCTCTTCACTCTTCTTTTTCTTCCTTTCTTCCTCTCTCGGATTTTCTCTTTTTCTTAGCAATAACAATCTGTGTTTTGGTTTCTGAATAATCTGCCGAACCAATCTGCATACTTCCTTGGCCTCCTGCCTTTGTTCTCTGCGTCTTTATGAAAGCCAGCTCCAAAACAGGGATCTTCTTCTCACGAGGACGCGACAATCAATGTGAGGGTGAGGTTCTCTTCTGCATGAGGGAGAACAATTGGCTTCAGAAACACAACTCTATGGGACCGGCAGTTAAAAATGTTAAGAAGAGTATCAAGTGTGTGTGCAGAAATTTATTTTTCTTTGCTAGTTTTCCTTTACCAAGTGATTGTCTCAACTGCTTTATGCCACAGCTTTGTTAATTTTAGCTCGTAGTTCTATACTGATTGAGTACAGGTGGTTTGAATAACACATTAGCTTTTTTCCACTGATGCAGAAGAGGGGAAATCATGTCCCTTATGAGCTCTTTCTCTGTGTAGTTCCTTCTATCCTTTGTATTTTGTTCACGAAGGAGTAACCCTAGTCTCAGCATGTCTCGCACTGTTGGTAGTTCTGATACGGGAAGCTCCTTGCTGTACCGACTAACAGGCTCAAGTGGCATGACGACTGACCTCTTGTCTCAATTTTGCATCTTAGGAATATCTGAAAAGAAAGAAAAACATTTAAGTATTTTATATCAATTACGATGTTTCAAAGTTTAGTCATTCGATGTTCTAAAATTCAATAAAAAAATATTTCATGGATTACAACATAATTAGACAGAAGAATATGATAATAATAAATAATTGTAATAATCAATAATCCATACTTACAGTTAAACTGTAGTATTCGTCTAGTAGAATACTATGATTAGGTATAAGAGCAATACAGCAACCACCGTCTATGACATCTAAGAGGCAACTGAGGACTGAGAGTGAGGGACAGTTCTATTCATGTTGTGACTTGTACATTGTACAACAACTATATGACCTGGAAAACACTCCATATGCGATCAGTGGGATAATTCTGTGACAGATGAATAGTTAATCAATTTATGTCCTATTATTTAGTAAAAGAGTCAATTTCTGAAACTTTAAGGTAAAATTGATGTAGGTAAGGGTTATTTTATTTCATTTTGGTTGGCCAATTTCAAGTTTTGACATGAAAATACTATATTTTCACTACCAAAATTGATTTGAAAAAAGTTGACAAAATTGACACCCTAATGAAAATGAAATGAAAATGAAAATGAAAAGGTTTATTGGCAGACTATAGTCCATATGACAAATATTATTAATACAATGACAGTTCATACACTAATGATAGAAAATATACAATTGATTAGAAATAATACTGCACTGTCGAAGTTAAGTGGAGCTACAGACAGACGTTTTCGTACCAAGAAGTCCATAGCTTAGAGGATAAATGGCAGGACTCATGGATAGCTTGGATGATCGGGTTGGTTGATTTTTTAATTCTTTGCATTAGACTGTGTTGAGCACGTCTTGTTACCTCCGGGAAGCTCGGGACATTGCGGGTAGCAAACATTTGCGAAGCTGAGCATCTCGGGGGTAATTTATGTAAGAGTCTAAAAGACCTGTTATACAGCAAATTTAGAGTTCTGCCAGAACATTTTTTATAATTCACCCAGAGTTGCTGACCGTATATATTACTGCAGAAAGTACGAAAGAGTGTGTCTTTAGCTTCACTTGTACAGAAACGAAAGTTCCTTATATTATATATATATATATATATATATACACACACACAATAAAAGATGGGTAAGTTTGTGCTAAACACCCCATTTTTAATATAGCGAACTAAAATAAAACTGCTTGTTGAGCTATGCTGAGGATATACCATTTTTACTTGTAGACTTCCAACGTCGCATGTATTGAAAGTTATATATATTAAAGCTAAGCTTATGCATTCCCATCCTAAAAGCACCAAACAATTAGTTAATAATATTTTCAAAGCTCAAGGTAATCCCAAAACTTAATTATTTTGAACATGATATAACCACACCCTGATTGATGACGCATATATAAGAAATATTTAAGTTTTCGTACTGAGATAGATTTGATAATAAGAACTTCAGATACTGTAAAAGTGAACTTCTTTCGACATTTAAACTTGGGAGTATATATAGGCTACTGTACATATATCATACACCTTTTGGTTTTAGTTGAATGAAATGAATTCTCCAAGAGGGTATGATAAGAAACTCCTGGATCGGAAGGACCGCCTCAGTGTCTTGTCCCTCCAACGTTACCACAGAGTACGCCGAATGATTTTCGTTTAATAAGGATTTTGTAGGCCTTTCAGTTGTCAAAGAAACACGTCGCCAATTATTCTTTTAATTATTGTAAGCAGTCATGTTATATGGAATTGAATTGTTTGATACAAAATTTTAATAACATGAATACTTTCACTGAAAGTTAATGAGTAAAGTAAAAGTTTAATCTCTTGTTCTAAGATAATCAAATATACGTTAATATTTACTGACTTTACTGTCTATCCTACAATCTAACTCCAAGCCCGAATTTCCGTATACACGACCTTAAATCCGATAACCAATTTTCTAACGAATTGAATTTCCCTCTTCAGTCCGGAGATCCCTCTAGACTTAGCCTCGTCTCTCTCTGAATCTGCCGAAATGGCGCTGAGCCACTTCTCATATATTCAAAGGAACGGAACCTGCCTACGCCACCACGCTAGGAGTTGACGTCACCTGTGAACTTTGGGGACGAGTGTCTCACAATCCATTGGATCACCCAGGTGCAATTATACAAAGAGTCCGGCTGCGTCCCTGGCGTGTGATTTCCGTTCGGGAGGAAATTAGTCATACACTAGCGTGTGACGTATTGAGTGAAATTATATAAAAATAATTGTGTCACGAGGGCGCCGCTTTACTTCGATGATAAATCAAATTATAACGTACATTAGTAAGGATACATCTGTGACGAGTTTCGAACCTGTACACGGTATGGGAAGCCTCTGTCACTAATTTGTCACTCCTCTCAACACTCTGAGAGTGAGAAGGCAAGTCTGGAATGTCTGGCTTAGTGTTAGTGTCCATGAATGACTGGATTTCTTCGTCAGATAGGTGCTGTGTGGTAGGTGGTTCCATGACATCATGGTCAGTGAGGTCGATGAGCTCATGCCAGTGATTTGCATTCCAATTCACCTGGGGAATTTTCTTCCCTGCTTCCTGGTTGCTCTCCATTCTATAAATGAAAAATGAAAATGAAAATATAAATGAAAATATAAATATAAATAAAAATATATATATAAATGAAAAATAGTACTCAAATATTGCCGTTTCAATAATACAAACAAATTACCCACTTAAAGTGACAATTATAATATTTTTTCCATATTTTTTGGAGAATAACTCAGCTTTGGCAAAAAAAAAAAAAAAAAATTACAAGAAGCGCAAAATTTACCTGTGTCTGAGAGTGAGTATAGTCTGAAGCCCAAGATTCCTGATTCTCTCTTCGTCATCTTTCACCATGGCATAGAAGATGTTCTCAGGTCGGAGGCAGAAAACATTACCCTGGATGTTCTGCTTTACAATGCGTTTCACATCATCAAATGGAATCAGCCTCAGTCAGCTGATAGCAGAGAAGAGGATCCGAGGAGAATCATGAAGCTTAGAGGATGCCTTTATCTCAAACCATGCAGGAGCAAAAACTCGAACAATGTAATGGACCAACTTTTTCAAATTCAGGTTTGGTCTGTTGTCTCTTGTGTACAAACAAAGAAGTCGTATGGCAAGAGTTAACAATCTTGCATGGTTAAGTGGACCAATCTTCCAAACAGCCCATCTGTCATCTACTCTTCCTGATCCGATCCCTCTGCAATACTCATACAGAAGCCTTTGATCATGACTGAGGTCTTTCAGTACTTCCTCTGGAATGTACCCTTCAATGATTGGAGTTTCCACAGCTTCAAACTGTACCTGAGGTTCATCCTGGATGTCTTCTGCGCACCTTTGCCCAAGGGGCCCGCTGAAACTTCCCTGGCCAGTTGTCACTCTATCCATTTTTTTGAAAAGAGCTTTTAGTTGGAGTTCATTCTGATGCAGTGCGCAACCAGTAGTATGCAGTTTCCTCCCCAGAGTTTCTTCAAGTTTTACCACTAAACCACTCTTCCAGCCAGTGTTGGTTGCGGTATTATCAAGAAGAATGGCTCGGATACTTTCAAGGCTATTATATTCTTCAAGAACACTGAATGTCTCCTGAGCAAGGACCTCACCAGTGGCCCTATAATAGGAATTGTTCTGTGGGTCAAGTAGGAGCCAGGAGATTTTTCCATCTTCATAGGTGAAGGCGAAGTGATGTTCTGCGTCAACACACTTTCTGAGAACAGTTTCCCCTTCAGGTGTCTCTATTTCTTTGTAAGTCATGGTATTCTCGTCAACCTTCCCATCCACACCAACACAAATGAGCTGTCTTTTTCTCTGATTCCACACCCTCACTGACTACCCTAATTTGGCTTTGGCCCTGTCTAATTTGCACTTGTCAATCATGATGTGATTGATGTCAACTTCAGGTCTCAGTAGGTGTTTGATGTCATGGAGCAAAGCATTCCCAAGAGCTGCGCCCAGATTTGATGAACATTCACCTCTGACAAGTTCCATAGCATATCTGGGAAACTTTAAAAGGCTGTAGTCTCCTGAACGCCTCTTCCTAGGCTGCCATTTATCTTCTCCTTCCTGAAAATAAATGGAAAATATTAATGCGTTTTCTGTTTATTTATTTATTTATTTTATTTATTTATTTATTTTTATTTATTTATTTATATTTTTATAATTATATATAATTAATAGAAATAAAAGGAAACTAACCTCGCTACCAGATGAACTGCTTGTAAGTCCAGGGAACTCTTTAGGCTGTATGAAAGATCCTACTAGCTCAACTTCCTCCTGAGGTAGTATATGTTGCTGTCCTTGTTTGGCCTGCATGTCTCTTTTGGCAGCAGCTGTGTCCACTGAAGACAGCTGGTATGCACCCTTAGGACCTGTTTTGGATCGCTGATCACGAAGGTATGCTCTTTCTTCAAGTGGCGCACGCACCTTTGCATTTCGAGAGCAAACACAGATGATGTGTTCTTTTGTACACTTCTCCTTCTTACAGTATACTCTTGAATCACTGCAAGGCAAAATATCCAAAGAACAGGAACAGCAGAAATATCAAAAAGTTTGTCCAAGTTAGCATCCAGATTTCGCTTGACACTTGCCTTAGCATGCTTGCGATTAATGTCTTTCACAAGAGTGAGTAGGTCTTTAACTTTTCTGTCAATGGATTTGTCATTAATCAAAGGCAGCCTTGGATTCACTGAAGACCAAATGGATTTTAAATCCTTGCTAACTTGCTGCACTAAGACCCAAAAATCTGCGCCAGGGTTAGCATGATTAAGGTCATAAAAGTATTGAATCAGCTGCCTGTAAGTGCTTGGTTCGGTCATTAATAATTCACAAGGACCACCTCCATACTTTTCTTCACTTTTCTTTCGGGTCAGGTGTCTTGTTTTCGTTTTCGGCATTATTTACACCGTAAAATCTGAAACATAATGAAAAGTGTTAATGCGAATAGCAATATGTAAGAAATAAGCGTGAACGGTCACAGGAAATATAATATTTTACCATTATTTTTTAATAAAGATGCATAATTAATAATTATATAAAAATACAAGCAAAACGTTGATATTTCTGCTTATAGAAACAAGTTAATAATTTTGGGTTTGCTTTGTTTTGGTTGCGCGTATGCCGCATACGAGATTTTACGCATGAAGCGACGACAACAGAAAAACTTGAAAACTTAAAAGCTAAATTCGCATTCTGATCTTTTATCAAAATGCATTTCTTTGTGATTTTCACATTTCATAGATGAAACGACAACTACTGGATGTTTATTCGCTTCCTGGTACCAACTTCGACCACCCCTAATATATATATATATATATATACCGTATGTGCCCATCTACTTTGTGTTGTACTTATAACCATATATAAATATAAAAACACTGTAAGAATTGTAAGTGACTAATGTACTTAATAATGTAATTGATGTCCCGTACTTTAATGAAACTGTAATTAATGATAATAATTTATAATGTAATTAATGTACTTTAAGTAACGATAATAATTTAATATAATGTAATTAATGTACTTTAATGACGATAATTAACGATACTAAGCGAATGTGAATTGGTTGGTAATTGTAATCATAATTGTAATAAACCGAAGTTGCAATGTGCTCAGTTATGTACTTGGATTGTACTCAATGTACTACGAAATTATGTCGCCCTTTAGAAATGTTAACTCGGCGAAAATACGATCATTTTTTTATTATTATTTTTTAAATTTTTATTTGGAATCTTTCAAAAATGATCATGTGTTTAAAGGGGGAAAACTTAACCTTCAAACTGCACTCCCCCAAAATTTAGATTATATATAAAGCATGTAATTGTAAAATAAGGTCACTTCTTCAACTTTGATTAACACTCCCTTGTTAGCAGCCTCTCAGCGAGGAGGGGACAGAGGCCCCTTGCCTCCTTACTTTTTTTAGAGTCCGGCCTGAGCCATGGTCGAAAGAGGTCGAACCTCTACTCCTGTAAATTCAGAGCACTACCTGTACATTTTTAGAAGTAAATTACAGGAAAAGAAAGTTTTTTTTATCTTTTCCTTCGAGCCGTGCTCTCGTCCGAGAACTCAGTCAATAGAGAGAAATAATTTCCCGATACGTTATAAGAAGCATCAGGGAATGTTCAGAAAATTTAGTAAGTTTTCACGGAATCCTCCGAACCCACCAAGTGGCATAGAAAGAGAAGAATTAACAGTCTGTCGACCCTATAGCGAGAGAAAAAAATTAGAATGTTATAGAAGGAAACTATCGCGAGAAACATCCGTTGCTGCCTCCTAACCAGAACCCCCGTCTACTTCGAACCAACCCAGGGCCATAGACGGAGGGGTTAACATATATATATATATATATATATATATGGAAATAAGTTGCCGAACAGGTAAAATTTTAAATAAAAAAGAAGCCTCCAATATTCGGGAACACAGTATAAAATGTAAAACTGATGTCACTTTAGATAATTTTAAAATTCTCGGTTGTAATTCTTGTCCTATCTCACTTAGAATTTTGGAATCTCTTTATATTAAAACATTGACCCCTTCTCTAAACGTGGATTCCTCAGCTGTCCCTCTAAATTTTTTATAAACCCCACTCCCCAACTCCCCTCCCCCTCCCCAATTTTTTATAATCCCCCCTCCCCTAACTTATAACTCCAACCGCCCAACCCATAGCTTGTTTCCTGTTTTGTTTTGTTTTAAATTACTCGTGCCTCGGAACCAGCATTGAAAGGTTCGTAGTGTTAATTATTCCATTGTATTAGTGTTAATTATTCCAGTGTACTAATTTCAAATTTACTATATGTAATTTAAAAATAGCTTTTTAAATTTCTGGTTAATTTTATATGTAAATTTTTATAACTTTGAATTTAACCCTCTTCTTTTAGTCTTTAAAATTTGCTTTTACTGAATAGGTTTTATGGAAATTATTTTGTCTTGTTCACATTTATTTATTGATTCTAATTTCATATTGTTATTATCTAGCCTGATGATGAGCGTATTGCTCGAAACGTTGCGCATTAAAGAAGACTTTTCATGGCATTTACATTCCTCCTTGTCATTGGATTTCTCCTAAATATTAAATTGAAGCTTTGTAGAAGCAAACCGCATGACTATATATATATATATATATATATATATATATACAGGGTGGGCCGTAAGTTTCCATACATAGGAAAAATAAACATTTTATTATGGACAACCATTTTTATTTATATAATATGCTCTACATGGTTGCCATTGTTTTGAAAACACATTTCAATACGTGTTCCCCACTGTTGATGAACACGCATTAGCATAGTTGACGTTATGCTTGTAATGGCGTTGGTGATACGTTCGTTTAGATGACTTATGTCTCGTATCTTTTCCTGATACACCATGGCCTTCAAGTGCCCCCAAAGATAGAAATCAAGGGGGGTGAGATCTGGGGATCTGGGAGGCCACTCCACAGGACCACGCCGACCAATCCAAGCATCCGGAAACTGCTGATCCAAATACCGACGCACGTGAAGACCATGATGAGGTGGAGCTCCATCTTGCTGGAAGTAAACTGGGAAGTTACCTTCCTCGTTTAGCAGGGATGGGAAAATCTCTTCTTGCAACATGTTAAGATACCTTTCGGCATTAAGATTTCCACTGACAAAAATTGGTCCAATAATTCTGTCACCCCATATCCCGGCCCACACCATCACTTAATTTTTCCTATGTATGGAAACTTACGGCCCACCCTGTATATGAAAACCTACGGTAAAATTATTGAATGCCCGGTTAGGTGAACTGTACGCCCTTGACGATTGGTTATGTTAAGTCGTGATTTTTTTCGTTAAAACTAATGAAAATATCACGACTTAACCTAACCAATCGTCAAGGGCGTGCAATTAACCTAACAGGGCTTTCAATTAATCTAATCGGGCATTCAGTTGACCTAGCCTGGCATTCAATTGACGTAACCGGGCATGCTGTATATATACACTGAGAGGCAGAAAACTCGGCCCACTTGGCATATCGCGAAAAGCAAAAAGTGGGCAAGCTTCTGTTTATAAAAGTTTTTAAATTTGAAAATATAGTCTATGAGGCAACCAAATAACAAGACAAAGCAACGTAGCCTGCGAACACACTAGCTATAACGAATTTTCGACTTCTTTTAAGAATTCGACAGTGTGACATTCAGTTGCTCTTAGACTGTTAGTGCCACTTTTTTATCCACTAGTGGGAGTAGGCATTTGCATTTAGTAACAGATAGACTTCTAATTCTTTTGGGTTTCAGAATTGGACATTTACAATGGATTTGAGTGCCGTGAACGTCGGAAGAGTCGTCGCCCTAATTGAAGATGGTCGGAGCCAGCGTTACGCCGCCGATGCACTAGGAATTCCAAGAACAACGGTTCGACGTGTCTACCAACGTTATGTGGAGACAGGAGAGTACACCCGAAGACCAGGATCTGGAAGATCGCGCTACACATCTGCCCTTGACGATCGTTTCATCGTCTTTAGTGTTTTGCGAGATCGTCGCTTGACTGCCACAAACGTCCGCAATGAGCTGGAAAGGTCTCGAGACGTCACTGTAGCGGAGCGAACCGTTAGAAGGAGACTTATGGAAAGTAGCTTACATGCTAGACGTCCAGCAATGGGCCCGGAATTACTCCACACCACCGCAATGTTCGTCTTGCTTTTTCGCTCATGAGCTTGTCAATTGGACGATGGTCCATTGGAGACGAGTATTGTTCAAGGACGAATCAAGACTTAATCTTCGAACATCCGATCGACGGGAAAGCATGTCGAGAAAAACAGGAGAAAGATTTTCCCCGTGGACTTTTACGGAGAGGGTTGCTTTAGAGGAGGCTCAGTCATGATCTGGGGTGGTGTCACTTCAAACTCGCGCACAGAGCTCGTCATTGTTGGTCGTGAGTCATTGACGTCCGCAAGATACGTGGAAAAGATCTTGCTGGAGCATGTGTTCCCTTTTGCTCCTTTCGTTGGCGAAGATTTCCTTTTACAGCACGATAACGCTAGACCCCATGCGGCAACAGCAGTTGGCGATTTTCTTGACGAAGCTGGAATTCGTCGAATCGAGTGGCCTTCCCGAAGTCCGGACCTGAAGCCCATAGAATATCTCTGGGACACGATGAGATGGCGTCTTAGGATCGTCTAGTAGCCTCTAACACTCTACAGGAGCTACAACAAGCTTTAACTGAAGAGTGAGAGGAGTAGTAGGGCCGCAAAAGGAGAGAATGCAGAGCAATTGCAATGTTGATCAAATAAGTGCCAGTGCCACCCCCACCCCCTTGTTGCAAGGTACCAACCCCCTCCCCCAGTGCCAACCCCCAGGGTGCCAAAAAATGGGGGAGGGGAACTCCCCCACCAAGCTGGGGGAGCCCACCTAACCTCTTTGGGGGATAAGTTGGGACAGCCTCATCCCCAAAGGGGTATACTTATCCTAAGAAAGAGAGAGGATGAGAGAGACAGACCATCCAGCGTTTGCGAGATTCAGAAACTTAATGAGAGATCAGGGTAGCATCACTTGGCTTAGAACCCGAAATCCGCCAGTTGGCTTAGAAAACGTAGAAGGCATAAATGGCTTGTATATATTAATAACCTTCGAACGAATTAAAAGCGCACACAAACGCACATACTCTCCCCGACTATACGCCCATAGATCCCCTATTATTTCAATCACACACGTATTATATATATATATATATATATATATAACAGATGCATGTAAAGCCCCAATAACAAAATATATACTGTACGAGCATAACCACCACACATAAAAAACCACCACAGCACCACAACCACCACCACAACTACCAATTGTCTAAGTATAGCTTACCATCACATAACCAAGCCGATCTTTTATACAAAAAATCGAATAAGATAAACTAAGTTTAATGCCAAAACAAAGTTATCTTTAATATACAATTTTATCCTTAAACTATAACATAAAAAGCATTAGTATGATTTTTAAGACAAAAGAGAAATTAAATTAGGGGCAACTATTTCATTTTCCTCTTTTGGCCAATTATTTTGTCTCAATACACATTTATCTTTAATATACATTTTAATCTTTAAACCTTATTACAAAAAATATTAATATAACTTTATAGTAAAAATAGATTGTATTTCGGGATAATTATTTCATTTCTCGTCTTTCGCCCAAATAGATTCTATTTGGGGTAACTTATTAATTTTTCCTCTTTTATCTAATTATTTTGTTTCAATATAAATTTATCCTTAAGACACAAATATATATTTAAACCTTTTTACAAAAAATATTAATATAACTTTATAATAAAAATAGATTTTATTTCGGGGTAACTTATTCATTTTTCCTCTTTTACGCAACTGTTTTGCTTCAATACAAATTTGTCTTTCAGACACAATTATATACTTAAACTATAACATAAAAACGTTAATATAATTTTTAAAACAAAATAACCTATGGAATGAAGAAGTTATATTTGATAAAGACATGCCGGCAGAATTCCCGGCTCGCCCAATGACAACCCAATGGCCTGGGCATGAGAACGAATCCAGGATATCTGGTTGGCGAAAAGTCTCGCTCTCACACAGGAAACTCGCGAAGCGAATATTGGGGGTGGGGCCAATCGGGGTCGCGTATATAAAACAGGACATTTTTCAGCTGGATCCACAACAGTGATTTATCAACGTCTAACCACACATTTTCTCATCATGGACACTTCCATTCAGACACATCAGCTTTATTGCTCCCCGCAGTTGTTTGAAGACGGGGACCTCTCTACACTGACTACGCTCCATCTTTTCGCAGCGGCCGACCGGAACGCCCTACTTTCAACGCAATCTATTGCAGAAATTTGTGACGGCGAGAAAGAACTAGTGGAAATATCATTTGAAATGTGAGTAATTACGTAATAATTTAGTTTGATTCATTCTCGAGCTATATACATCGTATCATTCAGTGCTTAACCCTTGCAAGTATTAGTTAATTTATAAAAAGCCATAATAAAAGAAGTGAAAGGATATCTGCCCAGGGGTTCGAGACTCTGCTACGGGGCTTAGTAGCCCAGCTAACCTACCTTCCTGAAGATGTCATTTAGGCAGTGAATTTTATTATGCGATGAAGGTATACTTTGAAAGTGAAATTTTATTACGCGCTTGTTTCCCTGTACGTGTTAACTTAAAAATTTATAGCAAGTTTTACAGGCTGGTTTTTAGAATTACGAAAACTTTAAAGGTAGGGAATTGCTGCGGTCCCGGGTTCGTGACCCGGTGCTGACAGATGATGCGTAGCACATACAGCTAATCTTCCTATTGAGTCCAGTTAGGCTAGTTGCTTTGTGTTTATTTTGATCCTGGTATTCTATCCCTCCATTTTCTCTTATTGTAACGCCTTGTAACTCTCTCTCCCTATATATATATATGTGTATGTATATATATATATATATATATATATATATATATATATATGCATATGTATAAATATGTATATATATATATGTATATATATGTTTATGGAAGTATATGTTAACAAACCGGTTAGGCCAGTTGCTTGCAGTTTATTATTTGATCCGGGCGCCCTAATCGGCATTTTCTCTTATTGTAACTCTTTGTAAATCTCTCATCCCATATATATATCGCGGCATCCTGACATATAAATGCATGTTTACTACAGGTTACTGTGTTAGGCTTTCTGCATTTAACGTATTTTATTAAGTATTTAGACAGTGAATTTTGTTTATTAAATAATTACGTGTTAACATTTATTTAAAATTAGTTTGTGAAATGTTTCATTAAAATAGCGTGTATCCTTAACTTGAATATATATATATATATATATATATATATTATATAATATATATATATATATATGGAACAAATTGATTTTAATTACAAAAGATTCAATGTGGATTATTCGTGTAATATCTGCCAGGTGCCCGATACCCTATGACAGTGCTTGGTCATCCAGTATGATCATTATTAGAAAAATGTATGAGCTGTCAAAATAATTTTCTGTCTACAACCGTATCCTTTCTCCTTATAGGTCCGGCGCGGAACTCGATCGTGTTATAGCTACTTTTCGTGACAGCTTTGAAAAAGCAAATAGTCGACGGCGATTTGGAGGTTTTACAGCGCAGTCAACACAGTGACCTGAATACGGAGGTCGAAGTATTGGCTCACATCCGGTCCAACGATTGCTAAGTCGTCGGGGAAGTAATGTAAGCTTCTTTTTTTTAGGTTAAGAACAAGACACAGTGTATTTCCATCAATTTAATAAATGATAGAAATCATGTTTTATAAATTAGTACAATTCAGCTTAAACTAGTTACAGAATTAGCATCCAATAAATAAGCTACAGAACACAAGACCAACATTATTGGGGATATCTTATATTTTACACAATATAGTTACAATTATATATATATATATATATATGCGTCAAACTTTACACAATACATGGAGTGCGCACAAATGGGAACCTTTTTTTATCTGCACGCATACCAATTCATCATTCAGCTCAGTGTCGCATAAATCGAATAATTTTAAAAAATTTATAAACCCCTTTCCACGTAACATATGCAGGAGAAATGAAAGACAATACAGCACGCAAGTATTACTAAAATATCCTTGTAATCGGTGGGGATTCCATTCAATTTCAGGGATATGCAACTGTTCGAGAAATTTTACAATAACAGGGTCACTCGATGGATGAGTGAGTCTCCAGTGAATTAAAATAATACATTCTTTCCCTATTTTTAAAGTATATTGCAAACCAATGAATCCCTTCCCCACCTACAACATCTGTGTTGAAAAAAATACTCCCGCATTTTCTCGTGGTTGGTAATTTCAATGTTTCATTCTCCGCAAACACACCGATAAATTTGCATCGTGTGATTCGGTCACTATTTATTACTCTCTGAAGTGTGTTCGCATCCATTTTAAAAGTCAGTGACTACGTTCCTGAAGCGGTCGACCTCAATTAGGTCTTGTGACTCTAGGTATACTAGTACACTAATAGGAGCGTCTATCGGGTTGGCTAATTCTAATCTGACTAAGATGTTCCCACTTTGTTGTGAAGTTAAGTGTTTAATTACACTAGCAGATAAGTCGGGTGTGATATCAAACGGGTAAAGGTTAAATTGATCGATGAATTCTTTCTGCGTTACCCCAATCCCGAGCTCATCACAAGCACCTGCAATATGGGCCAGATTACTATCAGCTCTCGCGCAAAGCGGGAACACAGCGTCTGATGAGTAGTCCGTATCCATAGTCCCACCCAAAGCAACGCCATTGACGTATAGAGTTATATTTTTAAGGCCGAAATTCTCAAATTAAAGTCGTTCTTTTTATATTTTCCATTCGTCGAAGCGTGATTCTGCGTTCCAATTAATAACCTTTTAGGTAGAACTCCCAGGGCCACGTTTTCTATCTGCTTCGAGGCCAACCTGCCGGCACCGTGTATAGTTTGATCTGTACTCTGTTAATTGGGTATTTTACTGTTGGTGTATTAAATTTTTTTCAGTTTCTAATTGTTTAGCAGAGCTTAATTTCACTCGCCGTACGTACAAAACACCCATATATCTTCTTTTTAGAATTTTTAAATTTATCCTTTATACTACTTTTATCTTTAGTCTCATAATAGCCCTCGGCAGTTAAAATGGTATCCTTCGCTTCTTTTGAAAAGTTGAGGACATTTTCCAGATAGGCTTGTAGGTGGTTCCTGCCGAGATGTTCACCTGGTTTAAATACCTCACACTGACTGAATACGGCGTGCAGAAAGATGGTTTCAGGGTATGCAGAATAATTATCATCGCTATACGTAGTTATCATCGCTATATGCAGCTTGGATCAAAAAGTATGCGCCTGAGCTGGGTATCACGAATTCTATAGGGGCACTCGGGGAACTAATTGTGTTTAATGGGTTAATTGTAATAAAGTCACTGTGCTCAATAGAAACTTGTGTTGGGGGCATTTCAAAGAGGGACAGCTCCGATTTACAAAATTGTGAGCTACACGGATGGATGAAGCGTGCCACCTCTCTCGACAAGTAGTAATCAGCCTATGATTCGTGAGAGCAATGTCCTCAGCTTATATCTGTCAAAAGAATTATCAACCATAGGTTTCATTCGCTTAGAGCACTTCTTCTTTTTTGATGTCCTTCTACGTTTAACGCCACATGTTGGTAACCCTTTCTTCGGGACAGCCCTCTTCTTCTTCCCGCCACACCACGCATTTTTCTCTTTCATCTTTGATGATTTCGTCCCGTGTACGTTTTAAATGTTATTTTTAGAGCTTCTTTTGGTTTAGCTCCGACCATTATGTCTTCTACCGTGTTAAAACCTGATTGTAACACTTTCCTCTCGAGGTATCTGGCGCCCCTCTCAAGAATGGGACATGTAGGGTGTGTCGAATTTTTCAACTTTCAAATTCCAAATATGAGGGGTGCTAAAAAGTTGCAACATGACTTAGGAATTCTAAAGATATTTTTGTTAATTTAATATAATTTAGTTTTGCTTGGTAAGAAGCTACATAAAAATAGTGACTTTTTGACTTTTTTGTGGAATTATATAATAACACTGGTCAACAAAGATTTTTCATCAGAGTAAAATTTGTGGTGGCTGGATAGCATTTTTCACGCTGATTCCAGAACTGCATTCAGATTTTTTCTAGCACGTATAGTTTTCAAGATGAAGGCATATATATAACTACACAGATTTAACCATTTTAAATAGGCAAAATACTAATATTTCAACATTTGATTGTGTTTATTTTATTGTGTTTTTTTACTTTATTCATCTTATTTATTTCAATTATCTTAATTATACATCTTATGTATTTCAGGTGTGAGCTTTTACGTCTAGCAGCATTGTGATTCAGGCAACAACGCCATGCTTTGTCTGTCAAAAGATCAGTCCAGTCCAAGAACTAGTTGTGTCAAGTTGGTGTACATTTTTTTTGAATTTATAGTTTGCTCAGGTCAGTCAACATGCCTCGACAATGTAAGAATGACCCCGACAAGTTCTGTTTCGTATGCGGCCAGTTGACAACTAAAACACAGCGACGAAGTATTACAACCGACATTAAGAAAATACAAGCTATACTTTGGTTGCCATCTAGGTGACCAAGATAAACCATGGGCGCCACATCAAATCTGTTCTGGCTGTTCAAATGGATTACGTGATTGGCTTAACAAAAAGAAAGCTTCAATGCCATTTGCCATACCCATGATATGGAGGGAGCCGAGAGATCATCATGAAGACTGTTATTTTTGTAGTGTGAACTTAATGGGGTTTCTGCCAAGAACAAACACCAGATTGTATATCCAAACTTGGATTCAGCACGTAGACCAGTAAAACATGATGAAACATTGCCCATTCCAATTCCCCCAAGTGATAGGCTAGATTCTATCATAGATGACATGGAAAGTGATGAAGGTGCAACTGGCGTTTCCGGACCATCTACAGAACAGAGTACACTTTTGAAGGTAGACATTTAGAGCGTAAAAAGTTAACCCAAGGACAGTTGAATGATCTTGTTAGAGACTTATCGCTGTCTAAAGAGAAATCAGAGCTTCTCGCCTCAAGACTAAAGGAGAACAATTTACTTGAGAACAATGTTCGTATTAGTTACTACCGAAAGCGGAATTTTGAATTAACAGCATTCTTTTCAGTAGACGGTCCTCTCTGTTATTGCCATGACATCAATGGACTATTTACAGCCATATCTCAGACGTATGTGGCATCTGAGTGGCGCCTCTTTATTGATTCGTCGCAGAGAAGCCTGAAAGCAGTTCTTTTGCATAATGGTAATATAATGCCATCCATCCCCATTGCCCATTCCGTCCATCTAAAAGAGACATATGACAATATGGATATACTACTTAAGGCAATCAAATACGAGAGTCATCAATGGAATGTTTGTGGAGATCTAAAAGTTATAGGAATGCTTATGGGTATGCAGTCAGGATTCACAAAATTTTGTTGTTTCCTTTGCCTGTGGGACAGTCGCGCCACTATAGAACATTACACCAAAAGTGACTGGCCACTTAGGTATACATATGTCCAGGGATAAGCAATGTCCAGTCTGTCCCTTTAGTGGATCCCCAAAAGATCTATCTGCCACCTCTTCACATTAAACTTAGTTTAATGAAGAATTTTGTTAAAGCAATGGGTAAAGTCAATTCTGAAGGGTTCCAATACCTTTCAAGGAAATTTCCGAAGTTACTGCAGCAAAATTGAAGGAAGGAATTTTTGTTGGGCCACAAATAAGGGAGGTTTTGAATGACACTGAATTTGAAAAAGTCCTAAGTCCGCTGGAATTGAAGGCTTGGCTGGCGTTCAATGGATATGTGAAAACTTTCTTGGAAGCAACAAGTCACCTGCGTATAAGGATGGAGACAAGAACCTCCTTGATGCCTTCAAAGAAATGGAGTGTCGAATGTCGTTAAAAATTCACTTCCTGCATTCCCACTTAGATTTTTTCCTGAAAACCTTGGTGCAGTGAGTGACGAGCAAGGAGAGCGCTTCCATCAAGATATTCAGATGATGGAGAAGCGCTACCAAGATATTGGAATGAAAGCATGATGGCGGACCATTGTTGGATGCTGTATCGTGACAATCAGGCCAAATTTACAAAAGGAAATCACACTCACAGCGCTTTTAATAAAATAATGTATATATTCTTTATTTATAAGTACATTGAATAAGGTATATGATGTATTTGTTGTTTAGCATTCCTAAGGTGATCTATACATCCATAAATTTTCTTATACCAATATCAAAAACTTAAAAATATCAAAACCAGTGTATCTATATAACTATACGTGCTAGAAAAAAAAAAAACAGATTCGGAATCAGCGCGAAAAATGCATTAAGAAAAGTGTGATCATGTTTGTGATGAGCAAAAAAAGTTTCATTTTGTTGGCCAGTGTAATTATTATATTAATAATATATATGCTGTATATATAATGCACTGCTGTTTTTGCTTATTTCACAGGTTGAAACATATTCATCAGTGTGCTGAAGATTACTTGTCCGTCAGTGCTACCATCCTAACCAGTGGGAATTGACCTACAATGGCTTCTAAAAGGAGGACAAGACTGGGGACATTCACACATATGAGCAACCTAATTGGAAATGGTAGAGAGTTGTTGCCCTCTGAACTCCCAACTCTGCGAGACGTTCTGAAATATGGCTACTGCTAAGAGAACAAAGTGGTGAGGATGTGAGAAACTACCCAGCAGCCAGTCTTGCAAAGGACATTTACCCTAAAGTGCTTGAAAAGTGGGAACGAGCAAACAGTTCTTTTGTAGCCCCCGTTGTAAATTCACGAGTCACAATCTTAAACAAGATCCAAGAGAGCTGGGAGCAGGCCAAAAACATATCTCTTGGGAGAGGAAAGCTACATGTCAAAGAGGCTTTCATTGCAAAACTTGACAAGCTTTTTGACAGCCTCAGTTGCAAGTGTAAAATTGTTCTCTGCTCTGAATTTGGCTGCCTTGCAGATGCTGGTTGCAAAAACGAAACTCACATTAACTGTACATGCCCTAGGGAGATGAAGATCCCTGTGAAGGAACTTGCTTTCATTAAAGGTCAGAGAGACAAGTCTGGTTCTATTGGACCACATCAGATTGGCTTGCCAGATCAACCTGAGCACAACAGACAAGTCAAAAAGCAGAAGCGGCAACAAGACGAAAGAAGAAGGCTTGCTGAATATAAGCAGACAAGTAAGCAGGATGTTTCAATGCCATCAAATGAAATAATTTTCTCTGATGATGAAAATGAAGAACAAATAGCTGATGCTCAAGATGGAAAGGATGGAAGTTATGAAGTGACATTAGAAATACCAAGCACGTCTTCAACTTCCAATAAAAAGCCAGAGTACAACACATTAGAAATACCTAATGTTGCTATGCATAGCATCAGATATGGTGTTGGCCTGCGTGCCACAGCTGCCATCACCACTGCTGCCTTTATGGATGCTGGCTTGATCACTGAAGAAGAAAGAGACTTGTAGTTGATCACAATAAAGTCAAGAGGGCCCAAGAAAAAGTTATGAGATCCCTGGATCAGGAATTTGATGATCTTTGTAAGAAGGGTGAAATTGACTGCATCTTCTTTGACGGCCGTCAATATACAACTAAAGTTATGCTGAAAGCAGACAATTCAGATCGTCAGTTCCCCAGCATCATCAAAGAAGAGCATTATTCTGTGTGCAGTGAGCCAGGTGGAAGATATCTCTACCACTTCACTCCTGAGAAAGGCTCAACGAGAAAAAAACCTGCTGAAGTTATTGCTGATAATCTTGTAGATTTCATGAAGAAGAAGGGCATTGATAAAAGCCTGCAGGCCATTGGAGGTGATTCTACAAATGTTAACACTGGCTGGGAGGGTGGTTCCATGCATTGGGTAGAGGTCAAGCTTTGCCGTAAGCTGATCTGGTTGGTTTGTGCCCTCCACACTAACGAGTTACCCCTGCGACACTTGATCACAGCACTGGATGGGAAGACCTTGTCTAACAACAAGTGGACAGGTAACATTGGCAAGATGCTAGACACTGCAACCGAACTTGAAATTGATCCTTCATTCACCAAACTCTCAATTGGAGAGCCTCTTACTTCACTGAGTGACAATGTCGTAAAGGATCTCTCTACTGATCAAGCGTACGGGTATAGGATCACACAGGCCATAAGGACAGGAGAACTTCCCACAGATCTGGCCCTTCTTGAAATTGGTCCAGTGAGCCATTCAAGGTGGTTGACAACAGCAAACAGGCTTTGTCGCATATGGGTTTCAAAACATGGCCTTAAAGGCAAAACCCTCAACAACTTAAGACTGATAGTGGAATACATTGTTGGTGTGTACTACCCCTGTTGGTTCAACATCAAAGTAAAACACTCTTGGGTGGAAGGCCCACGCCACATCTTGTTTCAGCTGCGGCTAGTTAGGCTGCAAAAGAAGGCTGTAGTGGATGCTGTTTTGCCAACCATCAAGCGCTCAGCATGGTATGCATTCAGCGAAATGATAATCCAGACACTCTTGTGCTCAGATGACAGTGAGGAGAGGAGAGCTGGTGTCCAAAAGATTGTTGACATGAGGGGTGGAGATGATGACACACTTTGAGATCTTTCTGTACGTCCCAGGAAGACACCTTCATCAACCCCAGTGCTTCTTCCGTGTTGGAGCTGACAGACTGGTCTGACGGGGTATTTGAACCTCCTTTGACATGTAAACTGACTACAGCGGAAGTAAAGAAGTTCTTTGACAAGCCTATGCAAGTTCCACAGTGGCCCTGTCATGCTCAGTCAATAGAGAGGTGTGTGAAACAAGTCACAGAGGCAGCAGGCAGGGTGTATACACATGAGAAACGTGAGGGCTATATCAGAGGCCAAGAAGCAAGTCGGCGGCTGATGTCCAAGAACGAATCAAAGCAAGACTTGATGAAACTTGTTGTTTAAATATTTTTTTTTACTGATGTCATTACTTTCTATGTTGTTTTATGATTACAAGGATATGTTTTATGATTACTAGGATATGTTTTATGCAGAGAAACTAAAATTTTTATAGCATTACCTGACATTTTGAGAAGCTAAAATTAATAAATGTTTTTCCGAGAGCAATTTATGTGCGTTTTAATCAAACGTAGATTTACCAAGCTAAGTGTTGAGCAATCACAAAAATAATAGCAGATTTGAATTCTCCACATCCAAAAACATATTTTTAAAACCCCTCAGTAAAGGAATTGGCAAAAATTAATTTTCACCTCCCAAATTGACACACCCTAATGGGACAGCCGTGTGTTGTATGGTTGAAAAATGGATCCAAGCCCATTCCCACGCTGATATCTCACCCCTCGATAGAGTGTGAAAGGCCTTCAGGTCATTATAACTGAATGCGATGAAAGTGCAGCTTCACTGTTAAGCTCCCATCACCGAATGGGAAAATTTTCCCTCAATCGTTCTTATATATATTGAGATATTGGTTAATAGATTAGTCGCGACATTCACATAATGGGGCTTGTCATATGTAATGCTCAAGCTCTTCCCTCTGTGGTTGGGAATGTGTGCAATGCGCAGCAGACGCGCCTGGGTATCCCCAACAAATTGATGCGCCAAGATATTGCTGTAAATATAGCACATGTCTGGGGATGGATAGCCATCACCCATTTTCTCCAATTTCAACTGATACATTAATCTGGACAGACAAGTCATGTTGTGCCTCGTGAAAGACATCTCTTTGGAGTGCTACTCCATATCGGCCCTAGGTTATGATTATGAACAGTCCTCTGTCTTTAATATTTCTATTATCCTGTGATTTTAGGGTCAGAGCATGTGCAGGGTTTTCTTTGTTTACGATTTCGTATACTAAATCAGCCGTAAGATATGAGCTTTTTAAACTTTCGTTTAAGTCTCTCACAACATCCTAGACGGCACCATAACGACCTGGGCCTAGTGTTACTACTGTAGTGTAATACAGGGCCTCCCCACACAGGGCGGCACGCATGGTTTCATCCCTAATTACCCCGGCCTTTTCACACTCATGACGATCTCTAAGAACTGAAAAAAACTGGTTCTTTATAATCAATACTTAAGAAGCTAGTGGTCCCATGGAGGGGATTGTGACATAGAAGTGGTTAGGCGCCATGTTGTACTATTTAAGCTTCATTATTGCAGCAGCTTCTACATAGGTGTTCAAGGTTTTTGGGTACCCTACCCATTTCACCAGGTTCATTTTTCTCTTTCCTGATCCTTTGCTGCCTAAAATTTTAAAATTTTAAACACGATTTTTCCTAAATTAAATGTCACTTTCTGAAACTCCTCGCGGTAAAAGCCTCCTGCGATTTCTTTCCCATTAAAATTTTCAACGTAATACAGATTTATCTCACGTGTCCATCCTTGCTCAAAGCCCTTCGCGAATTTATTTCCCGAACGCGATAGCCTTACATAATCATTGATTTTGAAAAGCGTAGTGTGGCGGTGCTCTACGAAAATCTCTTCTCACCTCACGCTCTGTGTGCGTACCTCTTTTCAAAACCTCGTTAAGTGTTGTCCGAATCGTGCGATGGTTTGAACGGTTGTATGGCGAGGCCAATGCTTTCAGAATGTTTATATATCTGCATGTGTTTTTATGGGTAAAATAGCGATGCATGCGTTCCTTTATGGTGCGTTGAATTCTTTCAGCTAAAGACACCTTATGTATAGAAGTGCTAGTGTAGTAGCTGATATTAAACTCTGCCAACATGTTCTGAAAAGCTCGGCTTATAAATTCTTTCCCATATTCGTACAAAAATAGCCTGGAACCCTGTTTTCTTTCATCATCAGCGTTTTGGTAGCTTTAGCAACTGTTTCAGGCGATTTATTTTTCAGAGGAATTAGCCACAGATACCTAGAGAATACATCTATTATGAATAGGATATAGCGATAGCCATCATTATATACTGAATATCTTTGCATGTCTGTTAAATCCTTTTGCCAAATAGAATCAATTGAAGCCGCTGTTATCTTGGCTGTTTTAAACCTTTTTCTCACAGGTTTATGAAGTGAAAAGCATCCTGCTCCCCCAGAAACCTCTCAACATCTTTTTTCCCTACTCCATCATTGTAAACACCTCTGTACAGTCTATCAACACCGCCATAGGAGACTGGGTTAGAAATGTCATAATAACGTTTTCTTAATATGTTAGCCATTTGCGTATTTAGAGACACGTGGATAGGTTTGACGGTTGCTGTTTGGTTTCTTCTTTCTCCTCTTCAGAGATGCCACCGTAGGTGGTGAAGGCCTACTCGGTTGTGGCACATGCGAGACTTGCTCCAAGTCTTTTAACCTTTTCAGATTTCCTATCAATGTTTTGGGGACATTTATTTGTTGTGGTGAAGGTCTGTCCCACTTTCTCACCAGATCATGGACAATGTCGATCATATTCGAGCCCTGTACCCTTGTTCCTTCAACAATGACTTCGCCTGTATCGGTCCACTCTATGGTCGGGTCCTCACTCAATAGATTATAAAGACTTAAGCCTTTATTCCTCAATGTATGTGGGAGACTGCTTTTTAATACATGCTCGATGTGCCGCGTTCCGTTATTCTTTGGTTGGTCATCTCTAACGTTGGCCTTCTGTCCTATGTCGCAAAGCTCATCGTTGCTCGCGCTGTGTCTAATAACCACGGGGATCTCTGTCGGATTCTTATAATCTTCGTACTCATGAAGAAATTTCTGCAGAACCTCTTGGTACAAGATCCTTTTCTCATCAGGTGACTTTTCACTGTTTAATAGGTCTATCAATTCGCTTTCCATTCTTTTAAGCCTGCTTTTACGGGGTTCTAGGATCGTGTCTGGACTCTTTGAACTTTGTAGTGAAGCATACACCTCGTGCGGAATCACCACCACTTTCTTCATTATATTAATCTAGTCAGTAAAGGTCCCATAACTGAAAATAAGATGGGGAAGAATGATCCCTCTCTTTGTACAATAATTCGCTTTTTCTTCCCCACAGTTTGACTTTTACGAGCGAGTGTATGTATTATATTCTTGTAACGACGTAGGCGAGCCTTCTGAGGACATTTCATTGGTTCATTACATTGTATAACCTTAAGGCAGATATCTCGGATGCATTTTAAAAAGTCAGAGTCGATATTTTTAACAAACATCTACTGCAATGCCAGGGGCAATCGATGATAGATTTTTATTAATTCATGGTATTTCTTTAGTCTATTTGTCATTCTGGAATATACAGAGTTTCAGGCTCGTTTGGGAATATATTCGTTCTTATAAGCACCCTAAACGTGTTTTGCGGGTGAAGGTCACAAAGTAAATAGCCATAACGTGGACTTGTAGCTTTTTTATAAACTTCCAAAAACTACTTATGTTGATTCGAGAACATTTCATTAGCTAATACCCCAATTTGTGAAACAGCTCTTCGTTGCGTGAATAAGACTAGATGTTGTGTATTTAACGACACATCGCGCATTATCCATTTATGAAAAATAGATTTTGATTGATGAAGAATACGCTCATGTTAAGATGGTGGGAGAACACTGTAAATGTCTCGGCAAACGTTTTATCCATTTCCAACATGAGATATTCAATTACAATGAGAGTATGCCTCATTTCTCTTTAACGAATTAACGTCATATACGCCTTTGTGGAACAAAATATCATCTTGGTACTCGTTGAACACTGACTGGTACGTCGAATAGCACCATATTACTTTATGCACAAATTTTGAGAACATCTTAACTCTAATGATTTTAAGCATAACCACAGTTTTACCACATCCTGTAGTGCCAGATATAATACACATGGACGCGCTTGTGAACCTGAATTTTTCTACAGATTCCATCTCTAACACGTCACACCCCTAAGTGGAACATTTACAAAATATAACAAAATTTAAGGTTGCTCCTTATATTCTGCAATCTTGTTTATCTTCTTCCACAGAACCATGAATGACGATGAGGTACAGCACCCCATTATCGATATTACAGACGACCCAGACGACAATGTAGTTGTGGTTACAGACTCCACCCCTTCTGACGAACCCTCACCAGCGACACCTCCACCACGTGGCAGTTCAAAGCGGAGGCACGATGATGAAGAACCTTTTACGTCAGGTATAAAACGTACCAGGATTGCACCTGTTGCTAGACCCCAAGTAATAGAGCCTCAGCCCTCTACGTCTTACGAGACAACCTCCACACTAGCTCCCTCCTCAATTAAATTTGTACCCCCTTATTCCTTTTCAATTCCGGGTACATCCTTCACACCAGCAGCTTCTCGTGCTGTAGAGGAGGGTATAACATTCGAACTGGTGCGCACGGCTAACCCCACCCCGGCCCTGAATAGAAATCGGTACGTAGTCAGAGTTGATCCTGGAACCCTGTATAGCAACGGTGTTGAATACGAACTGCGGAGCGTAGTTGAACGTATTGTGGAGTTTGCCCCTCAGAACCGCGACGAACGTGAAGTCCGGACGAGGTTGTCCTTCGGGTTCGGGTTAGATGATGGGGAAGTAGATGATTTTTGGGTAATAATACATTCAGACGCTTGGCCAAAGTAGATATTGAATATATCTTAAGGTGTATAATGCAGGCCTCTAAAAGGAGTACAGCCCTCAATATGGACAACTTCACGGTAGATAGTGACACAGAGTATTCTGGGTTGTGGGTCATAGTGCCACACCTTATACTCTTAATTTCAATTCTCCGGTTATTTACCGAAAGCATATAAACGTCGATGTTGGTTGCGGCTTTATAGCAATAGTCTTAGCTCATATGTTCACTGTGCTAAATACATGGACGCAAAAAATTTGGTTGCCTACGGTTGTGCAGCGTGCTCGTAAACTGGCTTCAGATTGCAAGCTTGAGTTTGAATGTAATATGGGCCCTGAAGAGCTGAGAACGGTTGAGCAGGAATTGACTGTTCGCATAGTTGTATTTGGAATGGATGATCATCGTAGGACTGTGTGTGTTTTTAAAAGCTGTGTGAGAGATCGTACAAGACCTCAACTTACTTTAGAATTGTCAGGGTCAACGTATCTCCCCATCCGTAATATAAGGGCTCTTTACGCTAGTTATGATAAAAGTCGAAAATATGGACGGCATCATGACTTGATGACTTGTGTAAGGGATGTCTCGAGTTTGCGGATGATATAGTGAAACATTGTAAGGAATGTCACATGGTTTGTGAGCAGTGAAGGAACCCCAAATGTGAAGGTCGTGCAGTTGAAGCCGAGAGGATTGAATGTAATGTGTGCTGGCGGACATTTTTCAATAAATGCTTTGAGCTCCATAAATCGAATGGCACTTGCAGGAAAATGAGAATCTGTGGATGTGGTATGTTTCACACAATGGATAATTGGGGGAAATTCAAGCATAAATGTGATGAAATTCACTGTCCTACATGCCATGAGAAATATAAGGCAGACGGATTGAAGCATGTATGTTATATGAAAGACGCTAAGCCTAAAAATAGACCTTGTATAACCGTGTACTACGATGTAGAAACTTACACAAACCCTGAAACCAAAGAGGTTATCCCAAATCTACTCGTAAGCCAGACTATCTGCGATGAGTGCATGGAGGATGAGTGTGATGAATGTCACAAATGCGGTGAACGGACAAACGTTTTTAAAAAGAATGCACACAACAGCCCTGTGAAACTCTTTGTGTCCTCTATTGTCAAGTTAGCGGACAAGTTAAAAGAAATGACTGTGTATATTCTCGCCCATAACGGGGCAAAATTTGACACACAGTTCCTTTATAACGAACTGCTTGAATACGAGTTATCGGAGATATTTACGGGTGATCCCATGAAAAGAGGAAACAAGCTTATACAGATGCAGATAAGGGGAAATGTTCCGTTTAAAGATACTTTATTACTCACACCTTGTAAACTAGCCAAGCTACCCAAGGTGATGGGTGTAGCCGCCGAAGTTTCAAAAGGGTATTTCCCTTACACTTTCATCACTAGCGACACATTAAATTATGTAGGACTACCTCCCCCCAAACAATACTTTAACTACACCAACATGAGTGATAGTGAGCGAGAAGATTTTGACCGCTACTGCAACAGTTTTAATGAAGATAATCCTTACAATATAGCCGATGAATGTGAGCGTTATTGCGTGAATGATGTGCGCCTGCTTAGAGTATGTTTCCAGGCTTTAGAAGGATGTACAATATACATAGACTGTTTCAACTGCGATCCGCTGCAAGTTGCAACCACAATCGCCTCATTGTGCTTTACTGCTGTGTTCAAGAACAATTTCATGCCTAAAGACACCTTAGCCATCATTCACAGAAACATTCCCCGCAGTTATGGGCACAAGGCTATTTACTGGCTCATACACATACAGCAGCAGACAGGTGTATACATAAAGCATGCCCGCAACACGGGAGAAGTACCCATTAAGGTCAATGGTCGTGTTTTGGGTTGATGGTCTAAGGCTCTAAGCGAAGATCGTGCCACTGGTGAGAAGACTGTGTACTCCTTTAACTGTTGCTGGTGGCATGGATGCCCACCTTCTGAGTGTGGAATCGTAGGAGATATCCACGGTAGATCTCCTGCCGACAGTCTTGCGTGGATCCGCACCCGCGATCAGCTTAGGCTCCCAGTTCACTCACAAGGTTTTGTGGGAGCATCAGTATGATTCACGGATGGAAACAAATGGACAGTACTGCGAAGAAATAAACACCATGAAGCGTTCAATGGTGTTGGATCCTCTCAAATGCGGTGATAGCTTGTTCAGATGGTGTACAAACCCATTGAAGCTCTACTTTCCGCCTACAGAGGGCGTGAAACTCCATTACTTCGACTTCTGTTCTTTATATCCCTACGTGCTGAAGAATAATCCGTACCCCATAGGTGCACCTGAAAAATTGGTGGGACCTGACCTGCCCACCATCGATGTGTTCTCAACAAATTTGAACGGGTACTATTTCGGTCTTTCTTTCGTAGATGTGCTCCCACCTCGCGATTTATGGATGCCGATCTTACCCGTCATCATAGATCACAAGTTCATGTTCCCCTGTGCGTGAAGTGCAGAGAGGAGAATAATGGGACCTGTAATCACACAACCAACCAGCGGAAGATCAGAGGTGTATATACAAGTCCTGAGCTCTCCCTAGCCGTCCGCCATGGTTACAGAATATTGAAGATATATGAGGTGTGGAGGTTTCAGAAGCTACTCAACCTTTTCACGCCGTATATAAATAATTTTTGAAGGATAAGGTGGAAGCATCAGGATACCCGCAAGGGGTTGAGAGCAAGGGTGAAAAGTCGGCGTATATTGAGCGCTACCGTGACCGTGAAAGGATACAACTTAACCGGGCCCAAATTGTTAAGAACCCTGGCAAGCGCTTTAGTGCAAAGTAATGCCTTATTAGTCTTTGGGACAAGTTTGCACAGAATACAAGCAAGGGGAATGTTCATTTGGCCCAAAGTTATAACGAGGTGTGGGATTATGCCAATGCCCCCGATAAAGAGGTTATGGAGTGAATGTTGGTAACATGTACATAATAAAGTACAACATCACCGAACTGGCCACAGATACCTCACGTGTTACAAACATACCTGTAGCCAGCTTCACAATAGCATATGCACACATCAAACTTTGGGGACTACTGCATTCTCTTGGGCGGAGGGTGCTGTACGTTGAACAGAGAGCGTAATATTCACAGAGAGGGGAGGGTGAATACTGACGAGATCAAGGATGAGTATGGTGATAGTGCATACGCTGACTCCTTTGTATCAAGAGGGCCAAAAACTTATGGGTTGCGGGTGAGGGTGGGGGAATAGCTGAAATATATCGTGAAGGCGAAGGGCATCACGTTTAACCTAGCGAACCGACGGGTCGTTAACTTTGACTCGTTGAAGGAGCTATGTGCTTAGAAGATGAGGATGACCAACCACCCCAACTGACTGTAGAAACCCACGTTTTTCGGGCACAGAAACTGGGGTGTGTGAAGGAACTTAGGGGCACAAAGGTGTGTCGTAACACCTGTAGGAAACGTTACCAGGTGCCTGGCACCTATGATACCGTACTCTTTGGATACCATAGTACCTGAATGTCATATACAGTATGTCTATTGTTAACGATATATTATTTATTACTTAAATTTGAATATGTAAATGTTTCAATTAGCGTTTCATTTTCTCCTTTGTGTGTGTGTGTGTGTGTGTGTGTGTGTGTGTGTGTGTTTGTGTGTGTGTTTTCGCGTATGTACAGGAAAAAGTCATAAGCTCCGTCCATTGTAAGACCAATCAAAGGGTCACGTGACTCCTTCTACTACCTGGGCATATCTCTACCCCTGCGTGCTTAGTTGGCCTCTGCAAGCACTGGATCTCAGATGTATATTTGAAGAATTCTCACGCAGACGAAAAATAGTGATGGCGACTTTTGATATTGCGTGTTCGACGTTTATGAAGTGGTATTCGGTAAAGTCGGAAGATGTGGTGAACACTGAAAAAAGGCACAGCACCCCCTCCTTTGAGACTTTTGAGGCTACATTGAACCGCGCGAAGCTTGAGGAACAAAATGTTCAAATACTCCATGGATATTCTGGCGAGAGTATTGCCGTATTTCGCGGCACAAACGATGTAATGGAATACGTTGTAGGGCTAAACTGTATAAAAGTGTAAATATACCGTGAGGTGAAAGAAACAACGCGTGCAGAAGAGAAGCAACGGGTATGGGTAGTGGGTCTTGTTGATGAGTGGTATGACAGGCGGTATTATGTCATGCTGCATCATACCGAGTACGCGTACCCTGCGGCTGAGAATGTCAACCTTGTCATTATGGACAAGCTAAAGTACTTTTACCACTACACTTATATATATCATGACGAGGTTCACTGTGAGGTTGTGGCTAAAGACCTGTGTGAGTTTTTAAGAGAATTTAGAGACGAGTATCGACTGTTAAACAAAAAGGATAAATACGGTCATATGTTTCTTTCAAATAGTGCGCCGGATTGTTAATGTGTTTAGTTTGTGGAAATGAACGTCTAGTGCGCATTCCGATAGAACATTAAAACCGATATTGCTCCATGTATCGGAAAATTACCCGGTATAATGGGTACAAGTACTCGCATGATTCTTTCATGCTAGAACAAATCCGTACACGAAACATTAACGCTTGGTATGATTCACTCCTCCACACCTGTCCCCGAGCCAAACAGCGCACCGGTTGCTCATAGTCATCTCAGAGGTTGAACCGACTGGTTGTGCACTCTCACAATAGAAAACGATGGAGATTCCTTTGAGCAGCATCCTCAATGCCGTATATGACGTGTCCGTGACGAAGTCACTGCGTGTGTTCAGACGTAAAACTGGTGCCATTAATTATGTCCTTGAAACGACTTGTAGACAAGCAAACTCTGGTAAACGTAATGTTATTTAGTTAAGTGTTGAGGAGGTGAATAGAGTATTCGTGATAGTTGAGAAGTGGGGTGAGGATCGTTATAAAATACCTGGAGGTGTAGGTACAAGAAGAGAACAGATTAGTGATACCCCCTCATATGTCATTGTTTGTACGTTGTGTATAAATAACGATCAGCCATGCATTGATATACGACTGATGTGGAAGAATGCATCTGATAATAACGTTCTTGTCCCCACGCGAAACCGCTTCGTCCTTGACAGAATGATTGAAATCGTCGGTTTCCGCAAGCTGAAGCCTATATTAGACGCACGTCTTTCGGATATGGTTTATTTTGATACGGTTCTTGAATACGCATACACCGCTATGCTCGACGGGTTTATCGAATGCAGGAATGAACATGGCGAGAATGGTCTAGAACTGGATGGTTATTTAAAAGGTTTAGACTCTTCGAAATATCATGAACTTTGGTACAAAGGACTTGAGCGGTACAGGGCAGAGCTCGCCTACACTGGTCACCCTGAAGAGTTGTATCTTTATATAATGAGCAGCTGTCGTTACGACTTAGAAGATTATTTCAACTACCGCTATGCGTTGTGAAGAAGAGTTCACGATTGAAAAGCTCGGATCGGTAAGAAAAAACCCTCGATTGGAAAAGAGTGTTTATAAACTTGTATTTAATAACGATGTTGTGGCTAACGACGCCCTCTTTTTGCGTGCTTTTGATTGTATTCTCTCCGTGTTTAAAGATAATTTTCCAACCAATTCTAAAGTGGGCACAAAAATTAAAAGAAATGAAGGCCCTTTATATTGCGTAAAGGCGCCCGCACACCTTAAGAGGTGAAATAATGTTCAATCGTATTTATTGTATCGTACAAAGCAACAATGATGTAACTGTAGACTCGATCACGTGCGAGTTTAGTATTTTTGTTAAGCGCGGTAGAACATAAAGTGTATGTATTTTGATTTTATATCAGTTTTACTGTTTATATATATATATATATATATATATATATATATATATACAGTAAAACTTATATAAAATAAATAAAAAATAAATAAATATATATAATATATATATATATATATATATATATATATATATATATATATAACCTTTGGTTGTAACCAAAGGTTATATTAATGGCATATAGTTTTATCATGTACTCTTACTATTTTTATATGTTTTGGTGTTTGTATATATAAGTGCGTATTTGCTCGTACATATATTAAATGGTTATATAGTTTTATCCTGTACTATTATTATTTTTTATATAAGTTTTGCTGTTTACATATATATATATAAGTATGTATTTGATCATACATATATCAAATATGTATATAGATATCTCCTGTACTAATATTATTATTTAAGAATGTGTATATATATATATATATCCTTCGTTTAATGTGTGTATTTTTGCTGTTTATCATTTTTTAATGTATATTTATTTCATTTATATTTCTTGAATTATTTCCCTTAACTCGTCTAAATAAACAGAATGATGTAATATGGAGTCCCATTTTTCACTTTTTTTAAAAATGTCAATGTCCATACTTTTTTCCTTGTTAGAACTGGTCCAGTGAATACAAACATATCAAAAGAAAATCTTTTTCTGAATTTTAGGGGTCCCGCCACCCCCCTCGAAATATTTTGCGCTCTCGGAATGCAAAAATTGGCATTTTGGGGAGTACATTTGACACTGAGGAGCCAATTATTTATACAACACCTACATATTTGGTACAAAATGATAGCTACATTCATGCACCTAACATTAAGATCCATCAAAAGTGTTTAATAAATGAATAAGTACTTATAATTAATATTTTCGTTATAGTAGGTCGAAATTAAGGGTAAATATTTTTAGGTAGGCTCCCTCTGTTTATTTACTCTTTATTTCCAATAAATTATTATTTATTATATATTTTTATTTATGTAGTTTTATGCAGTATTGTTAATAATTTAGGTAATATATATTAAATTTATATTTTTCAGTTTTATGAAAAAAAATTTGCGAAGATAACATAGTACTGTTATGATACTGCCCTCTCGTGGCGTTTCTGCTCAACACAGTGTTTGTGTTGTCAGTTGTTGTCGTGTAGAAGTGTTGTGTGTTTGTAGGCTCAAAACAGTACTTTAGATATGGCTAGTAGTAAGCCAGTGCTCAGAAAAGATATAACAACTTATGATTCAATATTAGGTAAACTCAAAGATGATATACATACTGAAGAAGGCTGCATGCTTCCAACAAATGGTGATGTCACAAGATATTTTTTCTTTCTGAGAAGACAACAAATCAATCAGAGAAATGTCTCAAAGGAGGAACATATAACAATTGTTTTACGAAAAGTTAGATGTATTTGGAATAAGGCAGGCATTCCCTCGAAAGATATCGCTAAACATAAATCACCAAGAATGATGATACTTCATTTAATAAATAAACTTGATAACTTGATTAAACATAGAAATAGAAAAAAATATGAGTGGAAAAGCGAAATTTCTTGGATCATATGAATAAATTATTCGACATTTCGACCCAAAATGCTGTTGAAGAAATTCGAAAGGATTCAATGAAATCTACAGATCAGAAGACTGAAGATATCGCATTTTTAGAAGATCAGCGAGGTGAGAGGAAATACTGTTTGAGTCCAATTGACAAAGGATACGTTGCAAAGGTGTTCAGAAAACAGGCCAGGATTCATGAAGAGAAAAATCGAACAATGAAAGAAGAACAACGCCAATCTTTAGGAAAAAAAGTTAAAGGTGAAGAGCGCGAAGATACATTTGACAGTGGTTCGGGAGATGACGCGGCAGATGAAGACTTCTCTCCCAGGCCAGGTCCATCAAAGAAGGCTGTAAATGTGCTTAAGTCAAACCTAATATCAAATACAGCAGATCGCCTAGGCCTTTCATTACGACAACGCAGTGGCTTTGCTTCAGTAGTTGCAGCAGTGTTGGAAAAATATTGCAGAAATGAATATTTCAAAAAGTACGGCAGGTCGAGCAGTTAAAACAACAAGGAAAAGAAAGGCAGAATCCATCAGAGAGGAATTTATTGCTCCTGAATATGCTTTGATTCACTGGGACAGCAAAATGATTGGTGATCTATCAAATGAGAAAGAAGAGAGATTGGCGATTCTTGTTACTGGAGGTAGGAATGTAGAAAAGTTACTCTCCGTGCCGAAAATCGAAAATACAACAGGACTGACACAAGCATCAGCAGTTGTAGTCTATGTTTAGCTGGAAATTGAAGAATAATGTGTATGGCATGGTTTTTGATACCACTGCTTCCAATTCTGGCTGGGTAAAAGGAGCTTGCATAAAAGTAGAAGACCTACTCGGGAAAAAATTGTTTTGGATGGCCTGCCGTCATCCCATGGCTGAGGGAATTTTATCGGCTGTCTATTTGAAAATATTTGGTAAGACGACTTCTCAAGTAAATGAAGATTTCAAGAAATTCAAAGAAAACGATTGGAAGAATATTGACACCAAACAACCTCATAAGCATCTTGAAATAAAAGATCGATATCTGCGGAATTTAAAAGAGGAAAACATCAAATATATGAAAGATGTCCTTAACAATAAAAGGAGTCTTCCCCGAGATGACTATAAGGAAGTTGCTGAAACAACACTTCTGATTCTTGACGTAGTCCCTTCACGAGGAACGCACTGGATGAAGCCTGGGGCATTTCATCACGCAAGATGGATGGCAGCTATACTTTATATACATAAAATGTATGCTTTCTGCAATCAAGTTGGGTTTGACTTAATGACCATTTATAAGCTTGAAAGGATGTGTATCTTTAGGACACTTTTCTATGGAAAGTATTGGCTTTCGTGCACAAACGCAATTGATGCCCCTCTAAATGATCTCGACTTTTGCAAGGAAATGGTTCGCTACAAGCAAATAGACAGTGATATCGCTGAAACAGCTTTAAACACTTTTAAAGGTCATTATTGGTACCTAACTGAGGAACTTACACCAATGGCTCTCTTTGGTTCTTTGAGCAATGAAGATAAGAGCATGATGGCAAAAGAACTATTACATTCTGTCCATCCTAAAGACTTTCATATAGGCCAGTGCTGTCCAACTTCTATAAAGCGCTGCCAAAATGTTGCCTATAATCATACACTGTTGGTTAATACGACTTAGGAACCCGCTGAATGTTGTTCTCCCTACTTGAAATGACAAAATAGGGAAGAAAATTCAGAAATGAAATTTGGCAAAATTCCATTCCGCGGGCCGCCAGTTGGACAGCGCTGATATAGGCCAACCTGTCTTCCACATTTTGAAACAGAATGTTAAGCTCCACCGACTTATTGGTTCCAAGTCTTGGTTTTTCTTTCGCCAACTAGACTCAACAGGCAACTGGCTTAAAAGGCCTGTTCTTATGTGGGAAACTGATGAAGATTATATCAGGATGAAGAATATAATTTCTTTTGCAAAAGTTGTTAATGACACGGCGGAGCGGGGAGTTAAATTGATGCAAGATTTCTATGGCACATGCAAGGATGAGAATGAAATTCAGGAACTTCTACAGGTTGTTGAAGAAAACAGGCGTATGATCCCTGTTGTTTCAAAGAAAATATTAATCAATATGACAAAAAGACAAGACTAGTTAGGTCTAAGTAATATACCATTCTAATGTTGTTTCTTTTTAGTTGTATATTGGAAAGCTATATATTTTGTATTTTATTAACTTTATTCCATTTTTCTTGTAAAAGTATATTTTGATTTATGCAATGATTAAAAAAACAAAAAAAAAACAATGGGGCTTTGCAAATTTCTGTATTTGTAAAGTTGTTCCCACTTTGATAGCATAAGTTGAATTTATCTTTGTTCGATTTTTCATCCTATTTTATCAAAGCCCATCGCCGTGGAGCTGCATTGGGATGATGCTCTATGAGTGGCGGTAACACTCGTCTTAAAAAGGAGATATTAGAAATAACTTTCAAATAATTTTGGTAAAAATTACTCGTGATTTTTTCGTGAGGTAACATTTTTGTGGTAAAAAGTTCCTGCAATGAATCGATTTTGATATACAAATTCTTTTTCATTTATTAAACACTTCCGATGGGTGTTTTAATGTTAGGTGCATGAATGTAGCTATCATTTTGTACCAAATATGTAGGTGTTGTATAAATAATTGGCTCCTCAGTGTCAAATGTACTCCCCAAAATGCCAATTTTTGCATTCCGAGAGCGCAAAATATTTCGAGGGGGGTGGAGGAACCACTGAAATTCAGAAAAGATTTTCTTTTGATATGGTTGTATTCAGTGGACCAGTTCTAACAAGGAAAAAAGTATGGACATTGACATTTTCAAAAAAAGTGAAAAATGGGACACCCTAATGATGTAATGGTGTTTTATTTAATTCCTTTGGTTATATACCGGGTGTCCGAGAATTATCTGTACAATTTTTGGCTGTTATTAAAAGTCAACCATGAAGTGTAGAAATTCCAGTGTTGTCCCATTTTACAGAGAAACTCATTAAGTTTTTTCTCATAACAAGTTTTGACAAGTTTTTTCTTTTTTGTACGCGGGTGACAGACATTGATGATTTAAAAGCAAGAATCACAGCTGCTATTGAGCGAATTGATGTGGATATGCTGCAGCGTACATGGCAACATTTGGATTATCGATTGGATGTTTTGCGAATCACTGATGGTGCACATATCGAATGTTTGTAACAACGTTACTTTAATAAAAGAAACTTTTGAAATTACAGATTCTAAATAATCTTGTTTAAGAATTTTACGTGTGTTATCAAGAATTTTATTAAAAGATGAAATTGTACAGATACTTTTCGGACACACTGGAATTTCAAAAAAACTTGTCAAAACTTGGTATCAGAAAAAACTTAATGAGATTCTCTGTAAAATGGGACAACACTGGAATTTCTACACTTCATGGTTGACTTTTAATAACAGCCAAAACTTGTACAGATAATTCTCGGACACCCTGTATATAAACGATATTAAGGAATAACTGGGGAGATGGGAATATAAAGGGTGATCCAGAGAAATGGGACCCAAAAGAAACCCCTGTAACTCTTAAAGTATAAGTCCTTTTATAAAATCATACGCATCATTCGAAAGAGGATAGTTACAAGTTTGTACAGGATTGTATAGGCTTTGACAATACAAGACAAGATACAAAACAAAATAAAAGTGTTAGTTAAAACTAACCCTTCAAGATGACTGCATGGACTGTGGAACAGCTGCGTTTCATAACTGAGCAATATTATGAGCATGGAAGAAGTGTAGTTTCAGCTCAAAGATCTTTCAAGACAAATTTTCAGATGTCAAAATCACCTTTTAAGAAAGTAATCCGTCGGTGTGTCAGAAATTTTTCCCTAACTGGCAGCATTGGAAAAAGAAAACCAACTGGAAGAGTGCGCACAGCAAGGATAGACGAGATCATTAACAGAACTCATGAAATTGTACAGGATAATCCTAACATAAGCATCAGACGTGCTTCTCAGCTGTTAGGAGTTGGATATGGAACAACACACCGTATATTCAAGCAAAATTTAATGCTCTTTCCATATAAAATTCAAACAGTGCAACAACTAAACGATGGAGATTTCGCACGAAGACGACAATTCTGTCAATGGATCCAACGGAAGGTAAATGACACCACCAATTTTCTAGCAACTTTGATTATGTCAGACGAAGCCCATTTTCACTTGAATGGAACTGTAAACAAACAAAATTGTCGTTTCTGGGCAACAGAAAATCCATTGAATATTACCGAAGTCCCGTTGCATAGTCAGCGTGTAACTGTTTGGTGTGGTCTTACGGCATCTCAGATCATAGGGCCGTACTTTTTCGAGGATTCCACTGGAAACACGGTCAATGTAAATGGTGATCGCTACGAAAAAATGTTGACCGATTTCCTTATTCCTAAATTAAGAGATCTTTGTCTAGAAAACCACTGGTTCCAACAAGACGGAGCTACCTGCCATACCACGAGGAACTGCATGGCAGTTTTGCGTCAAACGTTTCCAGGCGAGTTAATCTCAAGATTTGGAGACGTTGAATGGCCCGCAAGGTCTCCGGATTTTTCTCCCTTAGATTATTATCTCTGGGGATATTTAAAGAGTAGGGTCTACAGAAATAACCCAACGACCTTGCAAGAACTGAAGGCCGCCATCACAAATGAGATACAGGCCATACCACCACACACTCTTGCAAAAGTGATGCAGAACTTACAAGCGAGAACACTGGAAAGCTTGGCAACTAATGGAGCACATTTGAAAGGAGTCATTTTAAAAAAATAAATATTTCATAATAAACTTGTAACTCTACTCTTTCGAATGATATATAGTTTTTATGAAAGGAATTAAATATTAAGAATATTTGGCTTTTTTTTATGGGTCCCATTTATCTGGATCACCCAGTATATATATATATATTTTATATATATGTGTGTGTGTGTGTGTGTGTGTGTGTGTGTGCACCAAATGGCTAGTTACCCCGTCTAAGCCGATTGACAGATTTCTAAGCCAACTGTCAAGAATATGTGAATAGCGCAATATGGCAACTGAAAAGTTAATTAATATATATATATACATACACCTGCCTTCTAAGCCAGATTAAGCCAAATGGCTGCTTAAGCCAACTGCCGGATTTCGAGTTCTAAGCCAAGTGATGCTACCCTGAGCTTCCATTATGCATCTGGATCTTCCAGATGTAGGATCCTCTCTCTCTCTCTCTCTCTCTCTCTCTCTCTCTCTCTCTCTCTCTCCTCCGCAGGGGGTATAAAGGTTATGCACGTTCCTTCTGCGTGTTGTAAACTTTATACTTGGGGTGTGACAGCCCTCCGGTCCCGAGTCGTGGGATTCTAGAGAAATTGGCTGCCAATTCCTTTACGTTCTCTCTCTTTCGGGAGGGCGGGTGAAGTCTGTTGTACAAACCTGTCCCGTGGGTTACTAGGACCCCTTCCCATCCCACTCTGTCCTTTTAGCTTAGGTTAGGGATGTTCTCCTTCCTCTGACTGCAAAAAAAAAGAAAAACTTTTAGTATTGTCTTTTTCTCTACTGTTACGATTAGGACGCTACTGCTATCTCATGCGTGGGAAGAGAGGCTTGGAACCTCTATAAATAACACCATTTAACTTCAGTTGTAGGTAAATATTTAGAGGGATAAAAGCGAGTAGGATTGTTGACCATTTGGATTCCTACAAGCTACTTGGGGACTCCAACATGGGTTTAGACGGCATAGGTCGTGTCTCACCATCATGCTCGAGTTTTTCTACGTCATGTTGAGTGAGTATGATAAGAGTAGGGCGATTGATTAGAAGGCCTTTGATAAGGTACCTCACCGCCGGCTAATGGCCGAAGTGCGCGCGCTGGGTATTGGTGGGGAAGTAGGTAGGTGGATTGGAAACTGGCGAAAAATGCCACAAAGTTAATCCCTTTCGTTAGGCATATGGGCTACAATCGACGCTTACGTGACGCGGGTTCAAAGATGTCGATTTTAGAAGCATGTTTAGTTCAAATGATAACCCAACTCGCAACAATGGTTAGAAGTTGGATTTGAAACGATTTAGGACTAGTATATGTAGGAATTACTTTAACACGTTGATAGTTTAAGATTAAAACATAAGAAAACTCTGCAGGAGTTCGCTTGCTCGGTGTCTCTGTGAGCAAGCTAAATATAGAGCTATTTATATATTCTCCACTTTCCTGTAAAATTTCCTTGGCTACTTTTCCAGGGTCAAGGTATTTTCTTCAACCTTTTTCCGTACCTGCCTCTGGCAGGGAGGGAGCGGAGGGTGGGGAGAGAGCCTTCTACTTTTCTATCCAGTTTTCTACTACTGCTAGGATAGTTGAAAGAAAAATAAACTTTTACAAAATTTTCCCTGGCACCCATTGCCATTGGTACCTCCTCGGTATGGGCCGCAAGGCCTTTTGAGGTACTTCTTTTCCTTGTAACTCTCTCTCTCTCTCAGGTTAGGTATACCCTTTGGGGTGAGGCCGTGCCAACTTCTCCCCCAAAGAGGTTAGGTGGACCCCCCCCCCCCCCCAAGCTTGCTGGGGGGATCATCCCTTTTTTTCACCTTGGCGGGATGACACTGGGGAAGGAAGTTGGCACCTTGCAACAAGGGGAGTGGAGGAGGCACTGGCACTCATTTGATTAACATTGCAATTGCTCTGCACTCTCTACTTTTGCGGCCATGCTACTAGAGGGAATCCCACAGGATTCAAGCTAGGGGAGGCAACACCTCTTATTAACCCTGGATCACAAGCTGTTTTTCTGTTGTTTTATTGTGTTTTTTAAATTTTTTGTTTTTGTCGAAATCTTTGTTTTTTGAGTTACAATGTTTTGTACAGTATTTTTTGATAATAAATTATATAAAGCAGGTATTTGAAGATTTTTTAATATCCTCATAGATTAAATTTTCGAATTTTAAAACTTTCATAAACAGAAGCTTGCCCACTTTTTTGCTTTTCGCGATATTCCAAGTGGGCCGATTTTTCTGCCGTTCAGTGTATGTATATAGCCTAGCTCTTTCCGCGAACTAAGATAAGATGGCCTATATATAGCCTACGTCCATTTTTAACCAAATTATCGTAAAATTTTTGAAGAAACGACAAATATTTTTTTATTTATGTTCATAGCTGTTAAATTAAATAAAAAATTTCTCCTATTCAAAATGTACCGATTATTAATAAAAAATTAAAATAAGTTTAAAACATTAATTTCTCTCATTTCAATGGTGCCCATAGAACGGAAAAGGTTATATATATTATATATATAATATATATATATATATATATATATATACACACATTTAACTGCAAACAACACACAGTATAATTAATGTAAAGAACGACGCTTGTGTAGAAGAGCGTTCCGCACAAGATGAGGAGGGAGAACGAACAAAATGAAAAATGAGGTACCTCTGATTGATCGAGGTCCATGATGTAGTGGATAGCATATCTGACCGGCAACCGGATGATCCCGGTTCGATTCCCGGGTGGTACCTCATTTTTCATTTTGTTCGTTCTCCCTCCTCATCTTGTGCGGAACGCTCTTCTACACAAGCGTCGTTCTTTACATTAATTATACTGTGTGTTGTTTGCAGTTAAAATGTATATATTTACGGCATGCGTAGGTGCCCCTTCAGGGCATTGGTTTCTGCTCGTGTGTATGATAATTAAGACTTCTGATTGATCGAGGTCCATGGTGTAGTGGATAGCATATCTGACCGGCAATCGGATGATTCCGGGTTCGATTCCCGGGTGGTACCTCATTTTTCATTTTGTTCGTTCTACCTCCTCATCTTGTGCGGAACGCTCTTCTACACAAGCGTCGTTCTTTACATATATATATTAGAATTAATTGCCTACTTCTTCAAAAAGACCAACCTACTAAATTGCCAGCATTCAAAACCAACCAGCTGGGTGGAATAAAAAAGGAAGCGATCAAAAAAAATGGTGTGTGTGTGTGCTCGTTTGGCTTCAGAAGAGATTAAATCAATTGATATTGTAAAGTTTATTCTCGATTCTATGATTGTGTTTATTAACTGTAACTTTGGATTACAAGTTTATTTATTTACTTAAATTTCAATCTGTTTATACTAACTTAAAAGAACCAGTGTTAATTCGACTTCGTCTGAATGAGATAAATTTTTCTTTAATTAATTACTACCAACTGTACTAACTTAAAAATTCTGAATATCAAAGACAACAGGATTGAAGGAATGTACAATTTCAATTGTAGTTAATAAATTTTTTAATTTTAAGTTGAACATTTGTTACCGTCTTTCAGATTAATTTGAAAATAAAAAGTAATCAATATTTCTAAAAATATAAAGAGAGAGAGAGAGAGAAAACAATAAAGACCTGTCGGTTAGCCCACATCAGGCTAACATCATGAAAAGAAAAAACTATCGTGTTTGTCATTTACTTTACCATTACTTATTCGGACTATAGTGGATTTAATTTTCCCAGAAGAGTTTCTTGTTCCATGCACGGTCTGTGTGTGTATCATATATATATATATATATATATATATATATATAATGGCCTATCAAGTAGGCTTATTTTAATTAATGAATTAAATTGAAATCAGTAATGAGGGGTCACCAGTTTGGGGCACAGCCCAAACAAACAATATTTAATAAGGAGAGAGAAATTACTTACTTGTTTTGTGTTTAATTAGAAAAATAAATGAATGAATTGTCCATATTACTAACAATTCTGTGTACGGTAATTGTGGTATATTACAAGGGCTGATTCTTAACAGTAAGAAATGGTTACAGAGTATAAACGTTAGGTAAATATAATAATGACAAGAAACCCTGATTTGGGTAGGCTAATGAGATATGCGGCAGTGAACACACAATAATAAGTAATTAAGCCAATAATAACTAAAGTAATGAAAGTATGGTGTGGTACAGTAAACGGATTAAGCAAGTAAAAATAAAATGCATGAATGAGCACATAAACAAGCGGATACAAATATGGCAGGTAATTGAATACAGTAAAATAATTGAACAGGTCTACTATAGTCGGAATAGGAAATTTAGTTTGCCGGTTGTTTGCGTACACTTTTGGGTATAGCCTATTTGCTAGGCTGAGGTTACACTATGTAGGCTATGCGGGAATTGCTTAACACGAAGGCAAAGGAAGGCTTGTGACTTGTAGCCTACTAGAAGGTTTACGGACCTGGCCCTCGAAGGTGATGCATCTGAAGGCGGACTGGCCTTACCGGCGAGAGGATGAGTGTTGAGGGCCGATAGAGACTTGTGGAAAAGAGGGCCAGCAGAAACTCCTGCAGCAGTGAGGTTGCTTTTTACAGGATGAAATTGTAGAGGGCTTTACTTGATGATAGACGTCGTGTATGCTCGACCGGAGTCTTAAAAGAACAGGGGGCCGCTCTCCAGCGAAGGCCGGAGAACGAGTGGCGTGACGAGTGGTGTTATTGACGAAGCCACTGAGAGCGAGACGTAACAAGAACGAGAAAATGGCAAGTGAGAATGATTTTAGAAAGGAACCGCATTTTTATAGGCCTTGGTGACGTCCTCTGGTGGGCATTTCTGGAAATACCACAAAATCTGTGTTTTTTCCGTTGGCCTGTTTCATGCCCACGTGTTTGAGTTTTATAGCTTTTGTTTTGATTCCATGATATTTGAGAACGGCGAGGAAAGGAATTTCTGGTCGGTCTCTCCACAGATATACTGAAATTTGTGTTTGATAGATTGACCGAGAATGTAGGGAAAGTTTTACGTGGATGTTTAATAAATATAATATTTCGTTATATGTTCATAGATTTTGTTTAATTTTAATAAGACTTCCTGAAGGAAAAGAAAAAGACGAAGTATATATGAAAATATTTGAAAGGATATATTTATACATATAATTGCAGTTGGATATTTATTGTAAGAGGATAGAATATAATACCGAACATCTTTACTTTGATCCTATAAGGCAGTGGTTCTTAACCTTTTTAGGCTAGCTAATTGTATGTCCGAATTTGGATATAGGAAATTGGGGCGCTTTGAAATTTGCCCTCCGTTTATGACGGGGGACTCCCCTCCCTTAAGTTCCTCACCTCCGTTATGAGGCTATGGAAAACTGAAACGTGTGGGTAGTTGGAAGGTAACGAAAATGGTCCACTGAGTAGATAGGTAGTTAATCTATCATTAAACTCTTTTTATGTTAATGACGAGGTGGATGAAACCAGTTGGTTGATCACCAGAGTTATTCACCACACTAGTATTTATATACTGTGTGGTAGTTATCTAATAACACTCAGTAAGTAAACAATTGTATTTCTAAACCCCAGTTTAGTGATAACATATAAACTAGGTCCAGTTAAATTAGGACTACATTGTGGTCAAAGACCTAGCATCAACTCATAGCTTAACAAAGGCCAGGGATGTAGCCAATGAGGGGGGGGGGCGACGGAGGCGGTCGCCCCCGCCTTGAAAAGTCCATTAAAAAATTTGCGGTAATTACAACCAAGGTTCACCGCCAAACTATAACATTTAACAATTTGGTATCTATATATAATGGAAGGAGTGTCTGTATATATATATATATATAATAATAATAAGGAACATCAGAGAAAATACAAACATCCTTCAAGGTTTAATAGTACCAACGTTTCGGAATGCACTAATTCCATCTTCAGGGCTAAAACAATAAAATTCCAAATCACATACAAAATACAAATTGCTTAATAACAATTTAAAATAAACTTAAAAAATTATAAAAAGTGGCTAAGAAATGTAAAACATTAAAACTAAAAGGTAAATAAATGTGAAGTTAAAAAGTTAAAATTATAAAAAAGTAAAAGTATTAAAACTAAAACGTAAATAAAATAAACCAGTACCTTAACCAAAACATAGTAGATCTATCGATGATTCGTCAGAATTTAGGTCTGATTTTAGTTTATAAATAAACAAAGACTCCATAATTTTAAGCTTAAGGTCAGAGCTTCCGGCAGCAAGTACGGCGAAATTAGACTGTGAAATTGGGTGGTTATTGTTGTGTGAGTGATTACGTATGAGAGAATTAGGTGGTTTGCCAAGGGGTAAATTTGTACGGACCGATTTACCAAGATGTTCGTAAATACGAGATTTTAAATGTCTTTTAGTTTTTCCTATATATGACCCCATACAGTGGTCACACTTGTATTGATAAACTATGGATAACTTAAGAAGTGTAGGAATAACATCCTTGTATTTAAATAAATGGTAAATCGATTTAGACGGGGTGAATATAATTTTTATACATAGTTGTGGGTAGAATTCCTTGAGCAATTTTAAAAGTTTGTTTCTAATGTTAAAACTTGAGGTTCCCATATAGGGCAAAGTAAAATACAGGATATCTTTGGGGACTGTAATTAAGTCTCTAGTTGTAGGGCTTATTAGTCTATTTAAGGTTCTGCCTATTGTAGTCTCCACCAGTCTAGAAGGGAAATTATTCTTGGCAAGGAGTTTTCGGATGAAATCTAGTTCATCGTGTAGTTTAAAGTAATCTGAACAGATATTGAAAGCTCTATTGGTGAGAGTCGAAATTAAGTTTCATTTGAAACCTAAAGGGATAAAGGTAGAAAAGTTCGTAGTAAGATTGGTGAATGTCGGCTTTCGGCTTTTTATAGAAGATATATTGATGACACTTTTCTCCTGTTTAATTCACCAGACCATATCCCTTTGTTTCGTCATTACCTTACTTCTAAGCACCCTAATATTCAATTTACTTCAGAAGTTGAATCTAATAGCTCTCTGTCCTTTTTGGACATTAAGATAATAAAAACTAATTCCTCTTTTGAAACTTCCGTTTACCGAAAGCCGACATTCACCAATCTTACTACGAACTTTTCTTCCTTTATCCCTTTAGGTTTCAAACGAAACTTAATTTCGACTCTGACCAATAGAGCTTTCAATATCTGTTCAGATTACTTTAAACTACACGATGAACTAGATTTCATCCGAAAACTCCTTGCCAAGAATAATTTCCCTTCTAGACTGGTGGAGACTACAATAGGCAGAACCTTAAATAGACTAATAAGCCCTACAACTAGAGACTTAATTACATTCCCCAAAGATATCCTGTATTTTACTTTGCCCTATATGGGAACCTCAAGTTTTAACATTAGAAACAAACTTTAAAATTGCTCAAGGAATTCTACCCACAACTATGTATAAAAAATTATATTCACCCCGTCTAAATCGATTTACCATTTATTTAAATACAAGGATGTTATTCCTACACTTCTTAAGTCATCCATAGTTTATCAATACAAGTGTGACCACTGTATGGGGTCATATATAGGAAAAACTAAAAGACATTTAAAATCTCGTATTTACGAACATCTTGGTAAATCGGTCCGTACAAATTTACCACTTGGCAAACCACCTAATTCTCTCATACGTAATCACTCAACAATAACAACCCAATTTCACAGTCTAATTTCGCCGTACTTGCTGCCGGAAGCTCTGACCTTAAGCTTAAAATTATGGAGTCTTTGTTTATTTATAAACTAAAACCAGACCTAAATTCTGACGAATCATCGATAGATCTACTATGTTTTGGTTAAGGTACTGGTTTATTTTATTTACGTTTTAGTTTTAATACTTTTACTTTTTTATAATTTTAACTTTTTAACTTCACATTTATTTACCTTTTAGTTTTAATGTTTTACATTTCTTAGCCACTTTTTATAATTTTTTAAGTTTATTTTAAATTGTTATTAAGCAATTTGTATTTTGTATGTGATTTAGAATTTTATTGTTTTAGCCCTGAAGATGGAATTAGTGCATTCCGAAACGTTGGTACTATTAAACCTTGAAGGATGTTTGTATTTTCTCTGGTGTTCCTGTTTATTATTAAACTGCGTTTTCCGCGCCACCAATCAATAGCCGATATATATATATATATATATATATATATATATATATGAAAATTATTTCACGAAAGTAACACGTGAAAAATATTTATGATGAATAAAACCACGAAGGAAAGGAAACACAGAATGGTGCTCAAGCGCTTTCGTCTAATGACATCTTCAGGAACACTGAAGTACATAAAGGGTTACAGCCTATATATAGGTTAGAGAAAAAAAAAGACTATATATACATTAGGGTGGAGTGAAAATTGCCCAAAATTTTTTTTTGTGAATTTTAACTTACTTGAGGTTTTAAAAGTTGCCAATGGACTAATAGAACAATATGCAAAAAAGTTTATTAAAATCAGACAATCTTTTGATCGACCACCAGACGTTATAAGTTTACAATAATATACTATTTTACACAAAAATACCTAAAATACGAGTAAACATCAGACTATATATTTTTAGTTATTTTGGCACAATATTATGCTAACGATAGAGTCTGAGTTATGCATGCATGGTTAATTCAGAATTGATAGTCACGTTTAGACTCAAGTTTCGGCATAAGCTGCCGAGAAGCGACGCGAGCCCGAATAAATCCATGGCGGGACGTCTCGCCACACACAGCGGCTGAAGCTTCGGTAACTAGGTTCACGCATCTTTCCACCGCCTGTGTGTGACAAGGGAAGCGAGGGAAGAGGACACTTGGTGAAATTTGAGCAGAGATCATATCGTTCAATTCGTTGTCCGTCATATCCATCGTAACAGGAGGCTCCGTCACGGTCAAAGTCTGCCAATCGACCATGTCCTGGTATTCGGTCGCGTCGAGGTTGAGCGGTGGCACTCGAAACCTGCGAATTTTGTTTGCAGACACATGTGATCTTGCCTTCATGATTCTTCTGAGTCCGAGTTCCCTTATATGTGGTCGCTCATCTGTGATCATGGCTAATAGCACGTTCTCGGGGTGTCCGCAGAAGCCGTTTCGCCGAATCACCGGGTCGACGACTTTCTTTAGAGAGGAGCTGAGGTACCATGTTCTCACCATCATCCCGTGCAGATGTTTGGCTCCATCTTTGCATGATGGCTGCGTCTTGATGGCGAACCATGTTGGGGCGTAGACCCGGATGATGAATGTGACAAGAGTTTTGATGTTGTTGGATGGTGCATCGAGGCCAACATAGAGGCGGAGGATTCTGTTGGCAGTTGTCAACCATCGCGAGTGGTTCAATGGTCCCGGTTTTCGCAATGCTAGATCACAGGGACAGTGTCCTTCACTGACAGCTTGACACATCTGCTACAGGTACTGCTGGTCAGTGCTCAGGTCCTTCACGTCAACATGCGGCAGTGGCTGTAATGGAGATATAGGTTCATACGATGTTATATGGAGTTCCGTGCATGCTGTGAGAGATTTCCCTATCGGTCCTGAGAAGCACTTAGGTCCTGTAGTTGCTCCATCTAAATGCTGAAACAGGTGTCGCAGGGGGAGCTCGTTAGCATGTAATAAGCACACGAGCCATTGCAGCGGTTTTTGCAGTAATTCCTCAAGCTGCCGAATAACTCCGCCATTATGTCCAGTGTTGACAGCGGTTCCGTCGCATCCGACGACTTTCACACTGTCGAGATCCACACTTCGCGCAGCCAAGCATTCAAAGATTACTTTTGAAATCGCCTTGCTTGATCCACTTGACGGCGTCACGTGGCCAAAGTACGATGAACCTGGTTCACAAATAATGCTGACGTGCTCTTCTGTATCTCTGTCCCGGTGGCCATGTCCTGCGGCGTCTCGTACATTTTTCATCGTTCTATCCTTTCGACCGTCGAAGTACAATCCAGGCAAGTCTGTCATACTGCTGTCTAGTTTTGTCAGTTCTTGACGAGTTCTACTTCTTTCTCGGCGAATTTTACTACGATCAATGACTTTGGAGGTGTCATTTGTAGACACAATTCCAATGTCTTGTAGCACGGATGAGGCAATAACGGCTGCTGCTCGATCTGAGACGCCCGTTCTATCGCACGCTTTAGCCAAACATGGTAATCGTACAGTCATCGTCATTCTTTGACGTTTACTCTCCAGTGTCGATAGATCAGGTTTACAGTGTGACTTAGATAGGGTGTATTCTTCGTCGCTGTTGTCGGTGTCGTCGTCCTTGTCTTCCTCGTTGAAGCTTCCAGAATTGCATTGCTGCTTCGATTGTTCTTGGTGAATGCTGTGTCTTCTCGATTCACAGACTTTCCTGGATATTTTCTTCTGTAGCTTTGTTGTTTCCACCAAATCGATGCCTCCTATAATCATTTCTGGCTCCTCTCTGGTCCTCTAGAAACTTTCTTTCTTTGAGTGGTACTTTGTCCGCTCTTTCGCACTTACAGCTCATGACGAAATCTACACATTTGCATTTGCTAATGTCGAAGAGTTTATCTGCGTCTTCTCTGAACTGTTCAAGTTGTTGCTTGTAGTTGTCGTTGTCCTTCCGAGCCTTGTATGGTTTCAAGATTTTCTTGTATTTCTCGTTGTACGGTCTGAGCGTTTCAATCACTCGTCCGTGCGTCACGGTCGGAAGAGACGCTTTCTCCCAAACAAGTTCAACATCAACGCAAACTTTTTTTGATACTTCGGCGAACGGTGGATATTTGTTATTCTTCGTTGTCAGCTGTTGTCTTGAATGGATGTAAGCCTTCATAACATCAGCGTAGGTGGGAAGAACATTTGTGGGTATCTCGCGTGGCGCGCCAAAAATCACACATGCCGCCTTCTCCCTCGTAATAATTTCCATTCTGAAAAAAAAAAAACAATTATTATAAATTGTAAGCAATGTAAGACTATTAAAGAATTTCTGCAAGAAAAAGAAATATCAAATTAATACTGTCACACTCACTTGTCAAACACCTATAAACAGATATCAAATGTAATTAACTTACTTTTAATATCAAGTTTCACGAAAAAATGATGATAACAGCACAAATAACCTTCAATTCTCACTGCCACATGTGCACTGAGCTTGGCGGAGCAGCCGCGCTTTGCATATTACTCACTCTCCCCCCACTCCCAATCTCCCATCCCCTCTGACTCACGGACTGCATATGTTATCGCACCAAATCACTACCATCACTGAAACTAGCATTAAATCAATGTATGGTTAACTAAACTCTTTCTTATCTCACTTACTCACATCAGCTCTAATAATTTGGCCACCCTCTGTAATTGCCATTAATTTACATTCCACACATGTTGTAATCTTAAATGTCAACCTCAAGTATGCAATAACACAGTCTACAGCAAACTAAGCTGTTAATTATTTGCATAAACATGGATGAAAGACCAGCATCTTGGATGACTCCTGATGGGCAAAGCGATCGTTAAAACATGAAATATGCCATATATTAAAATCGCTGGTGGTCAATCAAGCAATGCTTCAATTGTATTATAATTTCACATGCTTGTTTCTAAAGCCCATTGGCAACTTTTCCACACTCAAGTAAATTAAAAATCCAAAAATGATATTTTCATTCCACCTTAATATACATATATATATACAATAAACAGAGATAAAAAAAAAAAATTATTAAACATTAAAGGATTGTGGGAGGAGCATACAAATTTGTAAGGAAAAACTACCGATTTTTAGCACAAGATTAGCACAAGATCAAATGAATTGTTTCCAACCAATGTTATAGAAAAAAAAATAAAAAAATAAAAAATACAAATTTATACTGGAAATCTACCCGGGTTTTAGCACTTTGCCCTTCTTGTTTAGGTTCGATGTATATAAAAAAATATTAAAAAAAATAAAAATACAAGTTATTTGAGTAGCATACAAGTTTACCAAAGATTTAGCGTTCTACCTTTCTTATCTAAATCTGTTCTGAAGGAATTCAAAACAACAGGATCGAGTTGAAAAAGACCTTTGCTTATGTTGAAGTTATTTGTAAGTTGGATGATGGCAGACTCAAGAATATTTCTATTAACAATGTTGCTAGAGTGAAATAAAACTGAAGCATTATTCCAATCAATACAGTGGGATAACTCTGACAAATGGACAAAAAGGGGACTGGACGACTGTCCTGTTCTAACGGAATATTGATGCTGTTTTATACGTGTGTGCAAATCCTTTCCCGTCTGAACTATGTAAAAGGAATCACATTGTTTACAACCAATTTTATAGATAATGCCCTTATGATCGCCCTTAGGATCGCCAGTCCGGAATACATCGATGCCGAATTGGAAAAAATCAACGGTATTGGAAGTGATCTGTGTTATCCATCTGCGTTTATGGAATCTTGTCTCAACAAGGCAAAACGAACTTTCTATCGTGTGAATAATAACACTCATACTTTGTCAAAAAATATTTTAGTACTTCCATTTTTTCCGAGCTTTTTATGCATTGCTAATGTACTTAAACTTTTGGATATTAATGTAGTATTTTCATATAACAATATTGTGAAAAATATCATAGTAAAAAATAGCCCTACCAATAATTCAGGCATTATCTATAAAATTGGTTGTAAACAATGTGATTCCTTTTACATAGGTCAGACGGGAAAGGATTTGCACACACGTATAAAACAGCATCAATATTCCGTTAGAACAGGACAGTCGTCCAGTGCCCTTTTTGTCCATTTGTCAGAGTTATCCCACTGTATTGAGTGGAATAATGCTTCAGTTTTATTTCACTCTAGCAACATTGTTAATAGAAATATTCTTGAGTCTGCCATCATCCAACTTACAAATAACTTCAACATAAGCAAAGGTCTTTTTCAACTCGATCCTGTTGTTTTGCATTCCTTCAGAACAGATTTAGATAAGAAGGGTAGAACGCTAAATCTTTGGTAAACTTGTATGCTACTCAAATAACGTGTATTTTTATTTTTTGTATTTATTTTTATATACATCGAACCTAAACAAGAAGGGCAAAGTGCTAAAACCCGGGTAGATTTCCAGTATAAATTTGTATTTTTTAATTTTTAATTTTTTTTTCTATAACATTAGTTGGAAACAATTCATTTGATCTTGTGTTAATCTTGTGCTAAAAATCGGTAGTTTTCCTTACAAATTTGTATGCTCCTCCCACAATCCTTTACTGTTTAATAATTTTTTATTTTTTTTATCTCTGTTTATTGTATATATATGTATATATTTTTTTTCTGTAGCCTATATATAGGCTGTAACCCTTTATGTACTTCAGTGTTGCTGAGGATGTCATTAGACGAAAGCGCTTGAGCACCATTCTGTGTTTCCTTTCCTTCGTGGTTTTATTCATCATATATATATATATATATATATATATATATATGTGTGTGTGTGTGTGTGTGTGTGTGTGTGTGTGTGTGTGTGTGTTATTTAAGCGATATTTTGCGTCGGTTTTTTAAACACTCCCAAACACGTTTAGACGTGTTTAAACAAGCATCGTACTGAACTACTGAAATATGAAGCGCGAGGAAGCTAAACACAGCTCGGCGCCAGTTAGTTTTGCATGCATTGCAGCATAGTAAGTACATTGTGACGAGTGGGGCGTGTTGCATCATTGCATGTTGGTCAAGCTTCGTTAATTCGTTATACAATATTGCGATGGATATACGAAAATATTTCAAAAGAAAATCAGTTGAGTCGGTTGAAGAACACAATGAAAGAACTCTCCCGTGAAGTTATTAGACAAACGGAAGGCGATGCACATCGACCAGAACTAAGCGATGAAAATTCACGTGTCAGCAATCAAGTACAGGTTGAGGTGCCGTCTGAAACGAAGGCTTCACAGGACCAGCCGACCACTGGTAAGTTGATCTGGTATAATTACAAATTTACAAAAGAAATGTCTACGTGTTTGATGCATAAAAAGTCAAATAATAAAACAATATAATATACTTAGTAAATTGCTGGTCAATGAATGTAGAATTATCAAATATCATGTTGCGAATCATTTAGAATAACTATCGAATATACATATGTAATAATATATTAAAAAAATCGGATAATCGTTAACACAAACGAACAGCAAACAATTGTTATTGCCATATTATGTTATCGTTATGTACCTTCTAATATTAGGCTGCTAATTTGCTAGATGGTTGTGATCAATGTCCAGTGATGTTTATTGTATCAATTGTCAACAGGTCATGGTCTATATTCGAAGCGTTTTGACGTGATGGAGCAAACCGAAAATGATAGCAACTGAAAGATGCACGTCATTACAACTCCGTGGAGCCAACCTACATGCTTAACTGGCCTACATCGACACACAAAAAGAAAAACAAAGAGGAAATCAGGTAAAGTTAATTATTCCTCTCAATGTTAGCTTTAGCTGTTATTTAGTATAATATATTTAATATAATAATTCATTTTTGCTAGATTCTGACCTTCTGAATTTATATTTCAGCATTATTTCTAAAGTTTGCAACCGCACATTGTCACTGAAATCCTAAACAATGCAATTTTCGCTTTGTTCTTTAATATTGAGAAAATTTATGGAAAAATAGTGCATTGTATTTAAAAAAATGAAAGTTTACATGAATGTTTGAGTTCAGTTGATGAATGCGAATTTACATTTTTCTTTCTCTTCTCTTGCAGAAAAATAAAGCCGCAACACCTGGATCATTTCAATTGGTTATGCTATTCAGAGAGCAAAGGTGGCTTTTTTGGCAAGTTTTGCGTTCTCTTCGGTAAAGGCACCATCGGAACTACAGTACAAAATGTGAGCAGGTACCAGCTAAGTTGGGGAAGACGCCTCTTATTTCTTTTAATAAACTCACTGGAAAGGATGGAGACATCACATGCCACGAACAAACGGACTACCATAAAGGAAGTTTACAAGCAGCACAACTTTACTTACACGCTTGTAAAGAACCATCACTGAACCATCACAAAGTGTCGAGGAAGTGTTCTCTGATGTCATAGAACGTTCCTCCAAATAGTGTGGCACCAGTGTCACTCCCAGACGGTCTGAGAAACAACAACATCACTCCAATTTATCAGCAGAGAACCCTGAGGTTTACTATAGAATCTGTTTTCTTGCCTTTCTTGAACAGTACAATACAAAATCTAGAACGTCGCTTCTTGTCTCATAATACGCAAGCATGGGTTTGGACTTTCTACCCCCTGCCTGCATTAATTACTCCCGAGAAACTACTGCACAGCACAATAAAATAGAAGAAGCATGCGAGTTTTAGGAAGCTACAGTATATTTCCACATCAAAACGAATCGGCACAGAAAGCCCTTGGTGAGTGGGATGTGTGGTACGAGGTCTGGAAAACCTTTGAGCCTTCTGAGAGGCCCTCCGATACAGTTTTGGCTATAGAGAAATGCGATAGTATTGCGTTCCCAATCTTTCATCGACTACTGCAGGTTTTCGCTGGTCAACCTGTTTCCACAGCTGCGCCAGAGCGTTCATTTTCAAACCTTCGCAGGTTGAAGACATGGCTACGAAATATAATTAGTGAAGATCGTCTGACAGGATTAGCTTTAATCGCCATGGAGAGAGACAAGCTAACTCTAGATGATGCGTCCGAAATATTGGATAGATTTGCGAGAAAAAAGGCGAGACGACTCAATTTGTTACTGGATTAAAATGGAGGGTGGGCGGTAATGTGATTTGTGGTGTATCTATATGTAAATTGCATATTTACTAAAGTATCCGATTTTGATTTAGTAAAGTAATTGCGTATTTGATAAAGTACATATATTTTTGTCAAGTAGACCCTAAATTATTTTTCCATGCACTTATCCTGTTTAAAATTTTATACATGTTAAACAGATGTGCGTTTCTTGTGTCTCAACTGATCTACTGTAGTTGTTTCTGTATCCGTTCGACTTGCCTTATACGTGAGAGTTTCATTTGGATCTCTTCTTGCGTTATTCATAGATATGTTATACTGTTGAACGTGTATACACTAAATAATTGTATGCATGAAATCAATAAATGAGGGGTCCCGCGTCTTAAGGTACCTAAGCGCCAAAATTAAAATTCGCCAGAAATCGCCTCCAAAGTTCAGCAATATTCTCGCAATAGTATCTCTGTTATTAATTGAGCTAGAACGTTCATTTTTGGCTAAATTAGAGTTCTAAGTATGCTAATGAAGATGGTGATGAGTTTTTGAATAGATTTTCATATTTTATATTTTATATATATTTTTTTAAATTTTTTGATTTTCTTATGCCGAACTTTGGGTGAACATTTGGCTGGCGATAGAGGTGAAAAAAGTAGTTCCCTTCATAAGGTTTTCAACCATACTTCTAGTGTCGTAAGGTCATTATAACCCAAACCACGCGATAGAGGAAGGGTGAAAATAGTGATAGCCATCAAAAACACGTTTTCGCCTGTGGTGGTGCTTAGGTATCTTAAGACGCGCGACCCCTCAAATGTGTGAATAAAATAGTTACTTCCTTTGTTAAATATGAAAACTATAGGATCAATACCTGATTTAAAATTTCAGAAAATACAAGTAATTACATCATAATATAGCTTAGATTGCACCAATGTGACTGTCCTATCTAGACTTTTGTTGGAAAGGGTATACTGTATATTTCATGTGGATGGCTGTATAGTGTATACTCAGGTAGGGTGGATCGATTTTACATTTTTTTCGATTTCCATATTCTAATAGAGACACAAGCTTGCGCATGCATGAGAAAATAGCCTCTGCAAAATCTTAGCTTAATAGGTAATCATCTTCTGCCCCCGGCAGAGCGATGAAAATCATATTTTAGTTGTCAAAAACGTATTTTTCTTATAATTTTTAAAATATTTCAATATGCATCAAAATTATTCCTAATAACTATAAAGTCGATGAAAAAGACCTCATATGATCGTTTTTCGAAGCGCGTTGTCCTACGTTAATATCTTTTGCCCCCGGCAACAACGTCAAATGTTGAAAAAATAGGTAATTTATATACATATTTTCAGATCGGCTCTTTGTCTTAAATAATGCATTTATATATTTCCCATAGCATTTATATCGTTGCTTAGGCATGAAATAACACACACGCAAAATTTTATGACTCTAGGCTAGGGTTTAAAGGTCATCTCTGGTGAGTGCTGCCAGCAGCAGCTGCCACTGACGCGCCAGTACGCACTGCGCAGTTCCCTCAGTTGCCTTTTGACAGCGTCGAAGGCAGGTGTGTATTTTGCAGCTGGCTCCTCGAGTCCTCAGTGTGTGTGTGTGTGTGTGTGGCTCCTCACTCAGAGTCCTCAGTGTGCTCAATCTCTCTGCTCATATCCTTGTTTGTTTTTCTCATAACTCTGTTTTTTTCGATTTTATTGCGTAACAGAACAATACATTATTCTTTAATCTTTACAGGATGGCTACCGCTACAACTAGAAGATCGGTTACGTGTCCAATATTTGGTGCTGGGAAAGATTTGAATTTGCGATGTCTTCCCACATGTGAAGATGTGATGCAATACTACCATCATGTGAGAACTGAGTTGAGATCATCAAAGAAGGAACCTCCATTCAAAGACATCGCCGCTGTGGTCACGGAGAGACTGGAATACTTGTGGAAATTAGCTTCCATTCCAACAGTTTCGACAGCACGGATAAATCAAATGTTGAAAAGTTATCGTGATAAAATGGCTAACATCATCAAATCAGTGAACGCGAAAAAGAAGAACGAATCGTTACAGAAAAATCTTGAGGCCTTCAAGAAATCAACTAAGACCACCTTATTTGACATATCGGCTTGTAAATGCCCTGATTTGACAAAATGCAGCTGCCCTCGTGAACGACGAGTACCACTGAAAGAGCAACAGTTTTTACTCGACCAAAGAAGTGATCGCAAAATGGCAATATGAACTTTGGATGTTGAAACAACAAATAAAAACGAGATGACTCTTGCAAGATTGGCGATATTGAAACAAGAAGGAATAGCAGAACATCAAGAGCCGTCGACTAGTAAACGACAAGAAACTTCTCAAGAACAACCTTCTTCGTCAGCCTCTAGTGAAACCGAGGATACATCTATAGAATCATCGTCATCGTATGAACTAACACCGAGAGATAAACATGACATGAAGGAAAAAACACGAATGAAACTCCAGGTACTTGCTGAAGCTTGTGATCGTACGGGCGTCTCAGACAGAGCTGCTTCATTTATTGCTTCTTCGTTGTTAGAGGATGTTGGCTGGATACGAGAAGATGATGTCAGTTCAGTGATTGATCGAAATAAGATAAGAAGAGCCAGAAAAAGAGTTCGTTCTGAGCATCAGCAAGATGACAAGATCACGCTACCATTACAGGGCATTTTCTTTGACGGACGTAAAGATAAAACAATGACACAAGAAGAAATAGACAATGTGAAGCATAGAAGGACTGTGGTAGAAGAGCATATAGTTTTAGTTCAAGAACCAGAATCCCAGTACATGGGGCATTTCACTCCTGCATCAGGTTCTGCCACTGCAATAACATCAGGTACCATCAACTTTCTAGAGACTAACAATATTAGCACGGACGACATTGTGGCTATCGGCTGTGATGGTACCGCAGTGAACACGGGTCGAAAGGGTGGAGCCATTCGTATGATTGAAATGAAACTACAAAGGCCAGTTCAGTGGATCATATGCCTATTACACGGTAATGAATTATCACTGCGACACCTCATTCAAGACTTGGACGGCAAAACAACTGGGCCAATGGGCTGTACTGGACCAGTTGGAAAACAACTGAACGACTGCGAAAAACTTCCAATTACAGAATTCGATGCCATTCCATCTCCCGACATTGACATAGATGATGCCGAGTTGAGCACTGACCAAAAATATTTGTTAGGCATCTACAGAGCAGTGTCGAGCGGTAGCTGCTCTTCAGCTCTCGCGGCTCGAAATCCAGGTAAGATGGCGCATTCCAGGTGGCTGACAACAGCAAATAGATTTCTGCGCCTCTATGTTTCAACCAGTGAACCCTCCAGCACCTTCAACGAAATTGTGCGATTCATTATGACAGTTTACGCACCAATTTTGTTTAAGATAAAGAAAAACTCCAGTTTCACTGAGGGCGCAAAACATTTTTTCGAAATGATGCGTCTCTCTCAGACCATGCCTCAAAGATCTAAGACAATCGCCAACAAAGTCCTCCGTAGAAATTCTTTCTTTGCTCACCCAGAAAATATTTTGATCTCCATGCTACATGCCGATAAGCAACACATAAGAGAATTGGGATGGAGAAGAATATTAAAAGCACGATCAAAACAATCACCAGCTGGGAAAATTCGAGCCTTCGCCATGCCTGAGCTGCTCTACGATAGTCAAAACTATTACGAAATGATCAACTGGCAAACGGCTGAGGTGACCGAACCCCCCGTTACAAAAACAATACCTGATACCCGAATAAAAGTGTTTGTTGAGACGGGAGACCAGCCTGATGGACTGATCCCACTATTCCCTTGTCATACTCAAGCGGTCGAGAGACTCATCAAATTAGTAACCGAAGCCTCTGCCAGTGTAAGTGGAATAGAAGAGAGGGACGGATTCATCCGCTCCCGTCTTCACTCCCGAACAAAAATTCCACGATTTGATTCTAAGAAAGATTACCGTATGTAAATCGACATGCAGCCAAAGGAAGGGTGGTTGGGGCTGGATAGGGTGGAACTCGACGTACAGCCACCTCCTCGTGGTGAGTTCTGGGTTGCTAATTTTATAAAATTAGCAAGCGAGGAGCTGTACTTAGTACTTATCGTACTTATAACATCGCATTAACGTAATTATAATCCACATTTAGACTTTTCTCGGGGACAGAAGATATTACTCTTGAGTCATAAAATTTTGCGTGTGTTATTTCATGCCTAAGCAACGATATAAATGCTATGGGAAATATATAAATGCATTATTTAAGACAAAGAGCCGATCTGAAAATATGTATATAAATTACCTATTTTTTCAACGTTTGACGTTGTTGCCGGGGGCAAAAGATATTAACGTAGGACAACGCGCTTGGAAAAACAATCATATGAGGTCTTTTTCATCGACTTTATAGTTATTATGAATAATTTTGATGCATATTGAAATATTTTAAAAATTATAAGAAAAATACGTTTTTGACTACTAAAATATGATTTTTATCGCTCTGCCGGGGGCAGAAGATGATTACCTATTAAACTAAGATTTTGCAGAGGCTATTTTCTCATGCATGCGCAAGTGTTTGTCTCTATTAGAATATGGAAATCGAAAAAAATGTAAAATCGATCCACAGTGTATAGTGACTGTTCAAAAATGGCAGTTGCACGGACATTTTCAGACAGTTTTTACACAAAATAAGCTTAAAATGCGCTCCGCTCCGGAGCGCATTTTTCACAAGGTCTCACCGTCTTTCATTAGGGGCATTTCTGGGTTTACCCCTTGAGGGTTAAGTTAACCTAACCTAATATTGAGTTGAGTAGGAAAATATTTCGTTGCTTTTTTTACGCAGCGTTCTAGAAAAGGACACATCCGGTTTTCGTTCAGCCCGTTAGTTTTCAGCTTAAATCACGTCACTTCTGATCGCGTTGAAGAAGAGTTATTTATGCATGTAGGGGAGCGGTGTTTTTCACGCATCAGGTTTCTGTTGATATATATATATATATATATAGTCATGCGGTTTGCTTCTACAAAGCTTCAATTTAATATTTAGGAGAAATCCAATGACAAGGAGGAATGTAAATGCCATGAAAAGTCTTCTTTAATGCGCAACGTTTCGAGCAATACGCTCATCATCAGGCTAGATAATAACAATATGAAATTAGAATCAATAAATAAATGTGAACAAGACAAAATAATTTCTTTAAAACCTATTGATTAAAAGCAAATTTTAAAAGACTAAAAGAAGAGGGTTAAATTCAAAGTTATAAAAATTTACATATAAAATTACAAGAAATTTAAAAGCTATTTTTAAATTACATATAGTAAATTTGAAATCAGTACACTGGAATAATTAACACTAATACAATGGAATAATTAACACTACGAACCTTTCAATGCTGGTTCCGAGGCACGAGTAATTTAAAACAAAACAAAACAGGAAACAAGCTATGGGTTGGGCGGTTGGAGTTATAAGTTAGGGGAGGGGGGATTATAAAAAATTGGGGAGGGGGGAGGGGAGTTGGGGAGGGGGGTTTATAAAAAAATTAGAGGGACAGCTGAGGAATCCACGTTTAGAGAAGGGGTCAATGTTTTAATATAAAGAGATTCCAAAATTCTAAGTGAGTTAGGACAAGAATTACAACCGAGAATTTTAAAATTATCTAAAGTGACATCAGTTTTACATTTTATACTGTGTTCCCGAATACTGGAGGCTTCTTTTTTATTTAAAATTTTACCTGTTCGGCAACTTATTCCCATATGCGAATAAAATCTAGTCCTGAGGGAGCGCACGGTGCTGCCAATGTAAGTACCAAGGAGACACCTTGGGCAGGTAAATAAATATACAACACCGCTACGCAACGAATCAGGAGTTCGATCCTTCGCTGAGAAAAAGCTACCTAAAGACATTTTGTTAATAAATATAATGTGAAAATCAGTATGATAAAAAAATTTTCTTAACAACTTTGTAAATTTAAGTTTAAATTCTTTATTCATGGGACCCATTTCAGGTACCAGGAAATATTTTATATCTTTAGGCACTGAAATACAGGAAAGTTGAGGGCTATAAACATTATTTAAGAAAGATCTTATTAGTTTATCTACAAGCGCAACAATTTTTTAACTTCTTAAATTCTCTGCACCCCAATATAACTTATACAATGGAAACTGAGAAAAATGGCTCCCTTCCCTTTTTAGATCTTTTAATTTCGAAAAAAGGTGATTCTATTACTACATCAGTTTACAGGAAACCCACTTTTACTGGTTTGGGCATGAATTTCTTTAGTTTTACTGATTTTAACTATAAGATGTCGTGTATTAAAACTCTCTTGTTCAGAGGATATAATTTGACCTCTAGTTTTACCTTACTAAACGATGAATTTAATAATTTAAGATCATATTTTACCAATAATAGTTTCCTGTTCAATATGTAGATAAACTAATAAGATCTTTCTTAAATAATGTTTATAGCTCTCAACTTTCCTGTATTTCAGTGCCTAAAGATATAAAATATTTCCTGGTACCTGAAATGGGTCCCATGAATAAAGAATTTAAACTTAAATTTACAAAGTTGTTAAGAAATTTTTTTTATCATACTGATTTTCGCATTATATTTATTAACAAAATGTCTTTAGGTAGCTTTTTCTCAGCGAAGGATCGAACTCCTGATTCGTTGCGTAGCGGTGTTGTATTTATTTACCTGCCCAAGGTGTCTCCTTGGTACTTACATTGGCAGCACCGTGTGCTCCTCAGGACTAGATTTTATTCGCATATGGGAATAAGTTGCCGAACAGGTAAAATTTTAAATAAAAAAGAAGCCTCCAGTATTCGGGAACACAGTATAAAATGTAAAACTGATGTCACTTTAGATAATTTTAAAATTCTCGGCTGTAATTCTTGTCCTAACTCACTTAGAATTTTGGAATTTCTTTATATTAAAACATTGACCCCTTCTCTAAACGTGGATTCCTCAGCTGTCCCTCTAAATTTTTTAAAAACCCTCCCCAACTCCCCCCCCCCTCCCAATTTTTTATAATCCCCCCTCCCCTAACTTATAACTCCAACCGCCCAACCCATAGCTTGTTTCCTGTTTTGTTTTGTTTTAAATTACTCGTGCCTCGGAACCAGCATTGAAAGGTTCGTAGTGTTAATTATTCCATTGTATTAGTGTTAATTATTCCAGTGTACTAATTTCAAATTTACTATATGTAATTTAAAAATAGCTTTTAAATTTCTTGTAATTTTATATGTAAATTTTTATAACTTTGAATTTAACCCTCTTCTTTTAGTCTTTTAAAATTTGCTTTTAATAAATAGGTTTTAAAGAAATTATTTTGTCTTGTTCACATTTATTTATTGATTCTAATTTCATATTGTTATTATCTAGCCTGATGATGAGCGTATTGCTCGAAACGTTGCGCATTAAAGAAGACTTTTCATGGCATTTACATTCCTCCTTGTCATTGGATTTCTCCTAAAATATATATATATATATATGAAAATTATTTCACGAAAGTAACACGTGAAAAATATTTATGATGAATAAAACCACGAAGGAAAGGAAACACAGAATGGTGCTCAAGCGCTTTCGTCTAATGACATCCTCAGGAACACTGAAGTACATAAAGGGTTACAGCCTATATATAGGTTACAGAAAAAAAAAAAACTATATACACACACACACATATATATATATATATATATATATATATATATATATACAATAAACGGAGAGATAAAAAATTACTTATAAACTCTCCAAATGGCTTGTCAAAGTCCTGTCCCCCATTCTCGGAACTATCTCTGATTCACATGTAAAAAATTCCATGGATCTTACTGAAAAATTGAATAATGCACGTACTCAAACCAACGATAGATTGATCAGTTCTGACGTTTGTTCATTGTTTACAAAAGTGCCGATTGACAATATGCTTGACTTTCTCTCCCGAGAATTACATAAGTATGACCTGCCACTTCCTTCACACATTGTTTTGGAACTTATTAAGCTTTGCATCAAAGACTGTAAATTCACTTTCAATAACGAGTATTATCAACAAGTTTTTGGGATGGCCATGGGCAACACCTTGTCGCCCCTCCTCTCCAATATTTATGTGGAGTTTTTCGAAATTACTTACATTCTGAGAATCCTGGGGGTTGGCATCGCTTGGTTGCGGTACGTCGACGATATTTTGTGTATCTGGCCCATAAATCGTGACCTGGATAACTTCCTCCTTCAGTTAAATGATCAAGTCCCCTCCATTAAGTTTACTTTAGAAGTGGAACAAGACAACTGAATCCCATTTTTGGATGTGCGTGTACATAGGGAAAGCCCAGGTTTTAAGTTTAGTATCTATCGGAAAAAAACAAACAATTTGTCCTACGTACATTTTTACTCGGGACATGACACCCCCACTAAGAAGGCCATTTTTTCTTCAATGTTTCTCCGCGCCCTTAGGATCGCCAGTCCGGAATACATCGATGCCGAATTGGAAAAAATCAGCGGTATTGGAAGTGATCTGTGTTATCCATCTGCGTTTATGGAATCTTGTCTCAACAAGGCAAAACGAACTTTCTATCGTATGAATAATAACACTCATACTTTGTCAAAAAATATTTAGTACTTCCATTTTTCCGAGCTTTTTATGCATGCTAATGTACTAAACTTTTGGATATTAATGTAGTATTTTCATATAACAATATTGTGAAAAAATATCATAGTAAAAAATAGCCCTACCAATAAATTCAGGCATTATCTATAAAATTGGTTGTAAACAATGTGATTCCTTTTACATAGGTCAGACGGGAAAGGATTTGCACACACGTATAAAACAGCATCAATATTCCGTTAGAACAGGACAGTCGTCCAGTGCCCTTTTTGTCCATTTGTCAGAGTTATCCCACTGTATTGAGTGGAATAATGCTTCAGTTTTATTTCACTCTAGCAACATTGTTAATAGAAATATTCTTGAGCCTGCCATTATCCAACTTACAAATAACTTCAACATAAGCAAAGGTCTTTTTCAACTCGATCCTGTTGTTTTGAATTCCTTCAGAACAGATTTAGATAAGAAGGGTAGAACGCTAAATCTTTGGTAAACTTGTATGCTACTCAAATAACTTGTATTTTTTTTAAAATTTATTTTTATATACATCGAACCTAAACAAGAAGGGGAAAGTGCTAAAACCCGGGCAGATTTCCAGTATAAATTTGTATTTTTTTATTTATTTATTTATTTATTTTTCTATAACATTGGTTGGAAACAATTCATTTGATCTTGTGCTAATCTTCTGCTAAAAATCAGTAGTTTTTCCTTACAAATTTGTATGCTCCTCCCACAATCCTTTAATGTTTAATAATTTTTTATCTCTCCGTTTATTGTATATATATATATACACAAACTCAGAATGGTCCCCTGAGAAATTTTTATGTTAAACACAGACCGTGCATGGAACAAGGAACTCTTCTGGGAAAATTAAATCCACTATAGTCCGAATAAGTAATGGTAAATGACAAATACCATAGTTTTTCTTTTTCATGATGCTAGCCCGACGTGGGCAACGGGTCTCTCGCAAAGAGATCCCATAAATATAGCTTCCCTCACCAGCTATCTGCAAAGCAGACAGGATCCAGCTTTGGGACATGGACCTAGGGTTTAAAGCAAGCCTAGTCCCTACATTCAGAACCTCTATGCACGGTCTGTGTTTAACATATAAATTTCCCAGGGGACCATTCTGAGTTTGTGTATATTAAACGGACGTGTTACGTGCCTTGAAAAGTGGACGCTCAATGTCCCGGTTGAGGTTTAAGTTTTGTTTTTTTTTGGCTAAAAATACAATAGTTACCCCTTTTTCTTTGTTTATTCAATCCGACGTGAATGCAACGAGTCTTTTACTTATATAGAGGTTCTGAATGTAGGGACTAGGCTTGCTTTAAACCCTAGGTCCATGTCCCAAAGCTGGATCCTGTCTGCTTTGCAAATAGCTGGTGAGGGAAGCTATATTTATGGGATCTCTTTGCGAGAGACCCGTTGCCTACGTCGGGCTAGCATCATGAAAAAGAAAAAAAACTATGGTATTTGTCATTTACCATTACTTATTCGGACTATAGTGGATTTAATTTTCCCAGAACAGTTCCTTGTTCCATGCACGGTCTGTGTTTAACATATATATATATATATATATATATATATATATATACGTGTGTGTGTGTATATTTTTTTTTTTCTGTAACCTATATATAGGCTGTAACCCTTTATGTACTTCACTGTTCCTGAGGATGTCATTAGACGAAAGCGCTTGAGCACCATTCTGTGTTTCCTTTCCTTCGTGGTTTTATTCATCATATATATATATATATATATATATATATATATACTAGTAAATATAGCTCAGAAACAACGTGAATATATATGACATTATGTATGTAAGAAGAACGGAAAGAGAGTAAATCAAGTACCATCATGTACCGACGTCACAAATATCAAAGTTTCGAGCTTTATTTAACCCTTTAACGCCGACAGTTACCCTATGACATCACAAGCTTGACATTCGATTTTGAGCCTTACATTCTGAATATTAGAGGCTATTTTGGCTTATGTTAATTAATGTTAATTAATGCCTATATTACAAAAACAAAAACAGATTAACTACAATTTAATTCCTAAACAATTATTTTGTTCTGATATTTGTATGAGGAAATAGATCCAGAAAATATAAACTAATTTTATTTAAATTACATTTTATTTATCTAATCTAGGGGTAACTTATTTATTTCAATCAACAAATGTTGAAAATGGTATAGTAACCAGGTAATATTGTAATTATCATCTGATTAACTAATACTATCATTATTATCATCATCACAAATAATTATTTACCTTATTATATATATATATATATATATATATAAAGGGTGTCAGGAAATGATTGCCCCCCTGTACAGAAGAAACTGAAAGAAATAGAAAAAAACAGACAAAACCACGCGAAAGAGCGTTTAATTTTGAATATAAAACACTTGTTTTAATATCGGGTGTTGCAACCCCATTTGCAGCTCTGACGGCCATTAATCGACGGGGGTATGATACCAGAAGTGTCTCAAAGAGATCAGTATCATGACTCATTTCTTCAAGGACTTCGTTGATCTTTGCAGTCATAATTTCTGTTGAATACCGATTCTGAATGGGTTGTTCCAGCATTAAGGACTCCACCCGATCCTTCATGATGGATCCGACATGTTCACAGACATTAAGATCGGGAGAATTGCCAGGCCATTCATTATTTCCGAAAAAATCAATGTTATTGTCCTTAAGCAGTTGTTGAGTCGCAAGTGCTTTCATACAGGGGGCTTTGTCGTGAAGAAACGTTGCCTGTTCAACATCCAAAACACACTCGGGGTCTTTCAAAAACGGAATTACATGTTGGGCTAAAATTACATTTCGAAAATAAGGCCCATCCCAACTGGTTCCTCTTGGTTTGATAACCCAGATGAGCTTCCGAATAGAGAACATAATGAAAACACCCACACATGCTGGATTTTTTACTATTTTTCGATACTTCTGGTCGTCTGGGACTTCATCAGGAGTTGTTGCCCAAACCCGATCATTCTGAAAATTTGGTTTTCTGGAGACATAAACGAAGAATTCATCGCTGACAACCAAGTGAAGGAAATCGTCTTCCGTCCATTCCTCAAGATAATCACAAAACCATAGCCGATCTTCAATATTAAGATCACTCTTCCGTGGCTTAGCTATTTCATGCCAAGCACTCAAACCTTGGCGAACTCGAAATTGATGCACAAGTTGCCGATTGACTATCTTACCACGACGGATAAGTATCTCTTTCGCTACCTCAGAACAGCTCTTCTTTCGGCGCCGTGATGCAGCAAGCACAATGTCTTTCGATTCTTGAGATAATTTCTCCGGTCTTCCTCCTCGAAATTCTGTTTCACAATCTTCAGGATTCTTATTCCAATTCCTTTTGACAAAGTCTTCTGATCTTTTTAATCTCTCAGCCACCCAGTGTCGAGTTATGAAAGTTGCATCAGCTTCCTTTGCTTCACGAAATGTGACAGCTCGAATGCGGTCAAGAACTCGCTTTTTCTCTGAATCGTTCAAAATAGATGATGCCATGGTTTCTGTGGGGAAAAAAATGGTAAGAATTAAAATCACAGGAATAGAATATAATGGTTTTTGTTCAGATTTTAACGCTCTTTCAAGTGGTCTCGCTGGTTTTTATCTATCTCTTCTAGTTTTTGCTCTACAGGGGGGGCAATCATTTCCTGACACCCCGTATATACCGGTTGGACCAAAAAAATTATTACCCTGATTTTGAACAATATAATTTTACCTTTATCAAATGTTATTTGTACAATCAATATATGTGTCCTGTATAAAATCTTATGGTCTATCTCTTGGTGAAGTTGGATTTTTGCTAACTGTAACCATTATTTTGTAATTCGCTGTTATACGGAGACGGGTAGAAAAACTTTATGTTTCTATACAGTTACCTAATTGAGTCCAAGATTATGCGGAATGTGCCCTCCTCCATTATCATTGCATGCTTGCAACCTTGACTTCTCCCTTATCGACGGCAGTACCGCATCAAGGATTTTTTCTTGGTAATAAGCAGCAGTGATTTTGGCATTTTTATCAACAAAAACAATCTCTGACTTCCCTAACTTTGAAATAAAGACGGAAACCATGACTTATTGAGAAAAATGCGGACGTTCCCTGCAAAGTCGATATTGACTGATAGATTTTTTGTCCTGTCTTCCATAAACTCAGTCATTCTGTGTGTTTATTGTTGAAGCAACCATAAAGGTCTTCTCGTCGCTGAACCATATTTTCGACACTTCTTTGTCTGGGAATCGATCTAACAGAGCACAACATTTTTCAACTCTTGCTTGCTTATTTGATGCAGAGAGCTTATGAACTCCGACTCTTTTTAAACATTTAAGATCCAGATCATCTTTTACTATATGACGAACACTAGAGCGAGAAATACCAGTAGTTTTTTAAATTTCTCTAACGGACTTGTGGGTGTTGGGCCGTTCTTCTTGACTGCATATCATGGATGAAACCATGTCAATATTTTCCTCAGTACGTGATGTTTTTCGCCTTCCACTGCCTTCTTTTCGTTTGGTCGACCCTGTGATGTGGATTTTCTTTGAGATATTGAAGTCCAGGTATCGTCCATCGTTTATTTGGAAACCCTTTCTTCATTCATTTTGCACCCCAGTGTTTCTCCTTACGCAGGTTCAATATCAATGCTTCATCTTCCAAAGAGTATTTCATTATAACTTGTTCACCAACTATAGCAGAATGATGGTCTGAAATGAAAGAGGAAATAAATTACTTATTTTGTGTAAAAATTAGGAAAAATAATTATTTATGGAGAAACTGACTGTCATCTGAAAGTATCAGTTCCTGACTTTGACCGCCTTTCAATTGAGCACCATATTCTGATACCTCCCTCCAGTTGTGAGCCTGTATCTCTACTCCTGGGGCGTTGAATCTAGATTCAAAGCCAGCGTTTGAAAGAGTAAAAGTATAGGTACAACATACGGCCTCAGCAGTAAGATCAGTGTACAGAGTGAGCCAAAATTTTTCCAAAAGTTGGCTAATAGTTTTTTCCACCATATATATATATATATATATATATATATATATATATATATATATATATATATGTATATTATATATATATATATATATATATATATATATGCTGCAAACCCACAAAAAAGAAAAACGATTCCAAGTCCTTTCGTGTATTCAAAGCTACACCTCGTCAGGGAATGAAGATAAACGGCGAGATACCCATAAATATATACAATGTACAGGAAAAACAAAACAATTAGCACATACTTAACAAGGGTTAATGAGAGGCAAAAGAAATTTTAACATGATATCGTCAATTTTATACGTCCCCGCACTACCATATCTGTACGGCTTAGTAAAAACACACAAAGTTAATAATCCCATGAGGCCTATTGTTAGCTCAGTGGGCTCCGTAACCTATAAGCTATCAAAATGGTTAGTTAGTTTATTAACACCGTTAATTGGCTCTATTTCTGAGTCACATATTGTAAATAGCATGGATCTTATTGACAAACTGAAGTTCCCTAATGACCCTAATTTCAAATTGTTAAGCTTCGATGTATGCTCGCTATTCACAAAAGTCCCTGTTGATGACCTACTTGATTTTTTTAAAGATAAGATTTCTGAATATTCTTTCCCTGTTCAACACAACACTCTTATGGAGTTAATTAAGCTGTGTGTCAAAGATTGTAAATTTCAGTTTGAAAATAAGTTTTATGTTATGTCGTTTGGATTGGCTATGGGAAATCCCCTTTCACCTGTACTAGCTAATTTATATATGGAATTTTTGAAAGTAGAATTTTGCCTACGATTGTTAATTTTAACCTGGTTTGGTACAGGTATATAGATGATATTTTATGCCTTTGGCCTAATAATTTGGATGTGGACTTATTTCTTGGTAGGCTCAACAATTTAGTCCCATCTATTAAGTTTACAGTTGAAAAAGAAAATGATGGAAGCCTATCTTTTCTTGATCTAAAAATTTGGAGATGCTCTAATCAGTTCAAATATGAAGTCTACCGTAAGCCTACTAATAATAACTCTTACGTGCATTTTTATTCTGACCATCATCCTTCGATTAAATCCTCTATTTTCTCTGCTATGTTTCTTCGAGCATTGAGAGTTGTCAGTCCTGAATTTTTAGATTCCGAGTTATGCAATATCATGAATATTGGTACTAAATTATGTTATCCTATTTCATTTTTAGATAACTGTCTTAAGAAAGCCAAGAATAGGTATTATAATAATGTAATTGTAAAGGAATTTCAGCATAAAAATATCCTTAGCCTACCTTACCATGTTAATTTTCAATACCTTCCAAATGTACTTAAAGCAATTGGCATTAATGTAATCTTTAAGTATAATAATACTGTTAAATCACGCCTAATAAAGAATAGCCCTGATAATGTTGTTGGTTGTGTGTATTCGATCGGATGTACACAATGTAACTCAGTATATATAGGCCAAACCGGTAAAACGTTAGATATTAGGGTAAAACAGCATAAATATGCTTGTAGAACAGCTAATACTTCCAATGCTTTATTTAACCATATGTATAGATGTAACCATAGCATCAAGTGGGGTAGTTCTAAAGCGCTTGTTAAAAACAGAGATATAATAAAACGAAATATTCTAGAATGTGCATTTATTCATTTTAAAAGCAATTTCAATAACAGTGCGGGGACGTATAAAATTGACGATATCATGCTAAAATTTCTTTTGCCTCTCATTAACCCTTGTTAAGTATGTGCTAATTGTTTTGTTTTCCTGTACATTGTATATATTTATGGGTATCTCGCCGTTTATCTTCATTCCCTGACGAGGTGTAGCTTTGAATACACGAAAGGCCTTGGAATCGTTTTTCTTTTTCCTTGTGGGTTTGCAGCATTTATTCATTTCACGTGTTTTATTGTGAAATTCATCCCATATATATATATATAGATATATATATATATATATATATATATATATATATATATATATATATATATATATATATATATATATATATATATATATATATCTTTCAACCTTTCAAATGTTCCGCGCCATGACTCCTCATTTCACAAAGGTCAAGCTTGTCACCCCTCCTCTAGAGTTGGCCTGGTGAAGTAGTGAGTTGGTTTCTTGTACGCTCCACCTCACATAGCCAGGTACGCCAGGCTCATCGGGGATTGTTCTGAGTCAGGCCTCTAATCTTCTTTTGAAGATGTCCACTGCAACACCACTCGTGTTCCTTAGGTCTTTAGGCAGCTGATTAAACAGTTTTGGTCCTCTCACAACAAAACTATTTTTTTTTCAAGGTTAAGGATGTTCCCTGTCTAGCCTTTAATTCGGGAACACGACACAGTCTTCCTTTTCTACTTTCCACCGTTGGTTGGGGAGTTACAGGGTTCAGAGTAAGATTAGGAACTAGTTTCTCCATTGTTTTCCAAGTGTAAATAATGGTGTATCTCTCTCTTCTCCTTTCCAATGAGTATAGGTTTAGTTCGTGTAACCTTTCCCAGTAATTTAGTTCTTTGCACCCATTGATCTTGGCTGTGAAGCTTCTCTGAATCCCTTCTAGCTGTCTAATGTCTTCTTTTTTATATGGGGATGTTTGGACAGAGCATTATTCCACTTTGGGTATGATCAGTGTTTTCAGTAGAGGAATCATTATATTCTTATCCCTTCGTTTAAATGTTCTCAGTATCTGCCCAGTTACTCTCTTTGCTCTGTTTACTGCGATCTTATATTGTGTTTCAAATTTCGCATCATCACTCATTGCAACTCCTAAATCTTTTGCTCTGGAATTTCTCTGAACTTCCTGTCCATTTTGGTATAATATTCCATGGATTTTAGGTCCTCTCTTTTTCCGTACCGGAACAGCTGAAATTTCTCAGTGTTAAACTTCATATTGTTGTCTTCGTCCACTTGTAGATTCTGTTCATGTCTGTTTATAGAGATCCTATATCTTCTGGGTTTCTTATTTTTCTACTGATCTTTGTGTCATCGGCAAAGGATGTTGTAGTGAATACTCTTATTTTAGTTTCAAGATAAATGTTAATTTTACCGTCTTGAATTTCGGAATAGTATAAATTCATTTTAAATTAGTTACCCCATTATAATTCAATTGTGAACCACATTAATACTAATTTTATGTATACTATATTATTTTATTGTATGTAAACATAATTAATTATATATCACAATTGTCAGTTAATCATTTATATTCAAATATTTATTTTAATCTAATGCCATGTCCATTTTGCAAATAAATAATAGAAAACCAAAGGTTATATTTTCCACCTTTGGTACTGTCGCAGTTTTGCCTAACGGACTCAATACGGCTAGTGAGATAATCACTGGTTGGCACTTAACTAGCGGCAGTGCTTATGGCTACATCATCCAGGTTAACCTATACCGGATAGATGCGCTACGGTCCCAAGCCGTAGCTTGCCTAGGCCGACGACGACGACGACGTAAACCAACAATTGATGACCCCGGAGCTGGATTACCCCTTCTACCCGAACGACTAGGACTAGACTGTAATGTCGTTCGTGCCCATCACCCCCTTCACCCGAACGACTAGGACTAGACTGTAACGTCGTTCGTGCCCATCACCCCCTTCACCCGAACGACTAGGACCAGACTGTAACGTCGTTCGTGCCCACCACCCCCTTCACCCGAGCGACTAGGACCAGACTGTAATGTCGCTCGTGCCCTCTGCCCTCACCCCTGCCCGTGCGCTCTGTGCCTGCGCTCGTCTCAACCTCCACTCCTTCGTTGGGAACTTGTCGTCTTGCTTGTACGTTAGCAAGCATAGGAGAAGATGCCTGACGACGCTGGTGCCATCTCCCACTTGAGCGTAAAGCTCCCCGTCTTCTGGCCGGGTGATCCATTTATTTGGTTCCACCAAGTGGAATCACAATTCAACTTGGGAAGGATCACCGCTAGCAGGACGAAATACGATCATGTTTTGTCCTCTCTACCAGCGAGCATCATCTCTGAAGTCCGTGACGTCATCGTATCTCCTTCCACGAGTGAGGACCCGTACAACGATCTGAAGTCTGCCATCCTGCGCCGCACCACTGTCTCCGAGCGTGAGAAACTACATCAGTTAATCTCAAAAGAAGAACTTGGAGACCGTAAGCCCACTCAAATGCTGAGGGCTATGCAGTGCGCTCTAGGCGAACGCGCACAAACCTTCGATAAGGACATCTTTAGACAGTTGTTCTTGCAGACACTTCCTCCATCAGCTCAGCGTGTCTTGGCCACTATGGATCCTGCTACTCCAGTTGATAAACTAGCAGAAACTGCCGACAAAGTAGTGGAGATTGACACAGCTCCGGTCAACAACGTGAACACACAATCGGAACTGGAGTTGAAAGTGGAAGAGTTAAGTCAACAACTCAACCACGTTTGTTCTCTGCTACAAAATCAACGGCAAAGAAGCCATTCTCGGTCAAGATTTACGAAGAGGCATCGTTCGAGTTCCGGGAAGATCTGCTTCTACCACTCGAAATTTGGAAAGAAGGCTAGGAAGTGCATCTCCCCTTGCAATTTTTCGTCGGAAAACCCCAGCAGCGAGTCCTAATGGCGTCTAGTACTCGCACTGCCAACCTGTTATTCATAAAGGACAGGAACTCTGGTGTCAATTTCTTGGTCGATACCGGAGCGTCAGTCAGTGTATTCCCTCAAAAATCTGGTCATAAGCACTCGGAATCTCCGCCTCTATACGCTGCTAACGGTTCACGCATACCCACGTACGGTACTCAGTCGCGTGAACTAAACTTGGGCCTTCACCGATCCTTCAAGTGGATTTTCATCTGTGCTCAAGTGCAGCATCCCATAATCGGCGCTGACTTCCTCCAGCATTTCAAACTCCTGGTGGATCTTGACAAGCGACGCTTATGCGACCAGGCCACACTGCTTTCTGTTCTTGCCAAACAGGTTGCCCTTCCGGACGCCTCGAACTCTGCACTTTCCCTCGTTCCCCCTAATTCCATGTACCAGTGCCTTTTCCAGCGATATCCAGGAATTCTTCAACCAATGCAGATGGGTGATACCATTAAGCACACCATTACCCATCACATTACAACAAAAGGTCCCCTGTGTTTGCAAAACCCAGACGTCTTGCCCGGACAAACTGAAAGCTGCCAAATCGGAATTCCAGCTTATGATGGATCTTGGGATAATAAGACCTTCCAAAAGCAGTTGGTCCTCTCCCCTACACCTGGTCCAGAAGAAGTCAGGAGACTGGAGACCATGTGGGGATTACCGGTTTTTGAATTCGACAACCATCCCGGACCGATATCCGGTACCAAATGTCCAAGACTTTACTTCTCTTCTCCACGGCAAATCTATCTTCAGTAAAATAGATCTCGTTAAGGCTTTCCACCACATTCCCGTAGAGCCTTCGGATATTCCCAAGACTGCAGTTTGTACACCATTTGGGTTATTCGATTTTTGAAGATGCCGTTCGGGCTACGGAATGCTGCGCAAACCTTTCAGAGGTTTATAGATGAGGTCACCAGAGGCTTAGACTTTGTTTATGCCTACATCGATGATTTGCTTGTGGCCAGCTCAACGGAAGAGGAACATAAGGAACATCTTTCACTCCTCTTTCAACGCTTAGAACAATACGGTGTTACTATTAATGCATCTAAGTGTGTGTTTGCACAGCCAACCTTGGAATTTCTTGGTCACACGATTTCGCAGCACGGAATTACCCCCTTCAGGACAAGTGTGAAGTGATAAAAAATTACCCAATGCCAAATAATCAGCGTGAGTTACGTCGGTTTCTAGGTTTGGTAAATTATTACCACAAGTTCATTAAAAACTGTGCCAGTGTTCTTGCTCCTCTACACGCTATGATCACACACAAACGCAAGGTAACAAAATTGTTATGGTGTAGCGATAGTTTACAGGCATTCGACAATGCCAAAAATGCTATCAATAGTGCATTGTCTCTGTCATTTCCTATCAGTGATGCCCCCCTAACTCTGACGGTCGATGCCTCAGATGTTGCGATCGGGGGGTGTTGGAACAAACCATTAACGGTCAACAAGCACCCATCGCGTTTTACTCGAAAAAGCTGCAGCCAGCCCAAACGCGTTATAGTGCTTTCGGACGTGAACTTCTTGCTATTTACTTAAACGTGAAGCATTTTCAACATTTCCTTGAAGGCCGAGAGTTTTGTGTTTTTACCGACCACAAACCTTTGGTCACTGTCTTCAATAAAAACAGCTGTAACCACTCTCCCAGAGTCATCAGGCAACTCGATTATATCTCGCAATTTACCACAGATATCCGCCACATCAAAGGTGTCTTGAACACTCCAGCGGATGCACTCTCAAGAATAGAGATTACTTCTGTTACCCTCAGCTCTACACTGTGGAATGCTATTGCACAGGATCAAGATAAGGATACGGAACTACAAGAACTGCTCAGAGAAGACTCCACTCACTCACTTTCCCTCAAGAAAATGAGTATGCCAGGATTGTCTGTGCCCCTCTATTGCGACGTATCAACAGCTGCTATTCGCCCATATGTCCCTCCATGTCACAGACAAGCAGTCTTCATGGATCTTCATAAGCCCTCCCATCCTGGTATCCGTGCTTCGCAACACCTGGTTACCTCTCGCTTTGTTTGGCCCTCGATGCGGAAGGATGTCAAACATTGGACCAAAACGTGCCTTGCCTGCCAGCGTGCCAAAGTCCAAAGGCACACCAGGTCCCCCTTTGACGCATTTCCGCCCCCATCCCAGCGATTTGAAATAATTCATGTAGACATTGTTGGCCCTCTTCCAGTGATTCAAGGCCAACGTTATCTGCTCACCTGTCTCGACCGCTTTTCCAGATGGCCTGAAGCCATCCCACTTCCTGATATCCAAGCGGACACTGTTGCAAGAGCCTTTCTTCATGGATGGGTATCAAGATTTGGATTGCCGACAAAAGTCATCACTGACCAAGGTCGCCAATTTGAGTCTTCGCTTTGGAAGAAGTTTACCAGCTTGTTGGGTACAGTACATGCGCATACCTGTGCGTATCATCCGCAAGCTAACGGCCTCGTCGAACGCTTCCATCGCCAGCTGAAGTCATCCCTTATGTGTCACGAAGACTCCCATTGGATGGATAAGCTTCCACTCGTTTTGCTTGGTATTCGCTCTGCATTTAAGAGTGATCTGAAGACTACAGCGGCTGAACTAGTCTATGGAACAACACTGCGGCTACCAGGTGGCTACTTCACTGCAGGGGATAAGTCATGCGATCCTACGGAATTCGCTCAAACACTTTCCTCTCACATGCAGTCCCTTCAGCCTGTTCCCCCTCGATTGACTAGCCAACAGAACATCTTTATTTCCCCAGCCCTCCAGTCTTGCACCCACGTTTTCGTTCGTGTACCTGTCCCAAAACGGCCTCTCCAATGTCCATATGACGGACCCTATGAAGTTCTCCGACGTACGCGCAAATCATTTCTCATCCAGCGCGGTTCCAAGGTCGACAAGGTTTCTATCGATCGTCTTAAGCCTGCGTTTTTGGAATCAACCTTAAGTGAGGTACAAGTAGCTACCAAAAAGGTTCAGCGGAAATCTGTGTCGTTCGGAACTCTTTGAACTTCCTCTCTGGTGGGGGAGTGTGTAGTGAATACTTTTATTTTAGTTTCAAGATAAATGTTAATTTTACCGTCTTGAATTTCGGAATAGTATAAATTCATTTTAAATTAGTTACCCCATTATAATTCAATTGTGAACCACATTAATACTAATTTTATGTATACTATATTATTTTATTGTATGTAAACATAATTAATTATATATCACAATTGTCAGTTAATCATTTATATTCAAATATTTATTTTAATCTAATGCCATGTCCATTTTGCAAATAAATAATAGAAAACCAAAGGTTATATTTTCCACCTTTGGTACTGTCGCAGTTTTGCCTAACGGACTCAATACGGCTAGTGAGATAATCACTGGTTGGCACTTAACTAGCGGCAGTGCTTATGGCTACATCATCCAGGTTAACCTATACCGGATAGATGCGCTACGGTCCCAAGCCGTAGCTTGCCTAGGCCGACGACGACGACGACGTAAACCAACAATGTTATTGTGCTGTCTCTGGTAACGTCCTTATCGATGTCAGTTAGCATGATTATGTAGAATAGTAGAGCTAATACTGTTCCTTGTGGTCCTGAACTGAGGACCTCTGATTCTGATGAAGATACTCCTTGTACTGTAACGACTTGCCGCCGCTCACTAAGGAAATTATATATCCATTTCCCTACTTTTCCTGTTATTCCCATACACTTCAGTTTATGTATTATGATTCCATGGTTACACTTGTCAAACGCTTTGGCAAAGTCTGTATATATTACATCATAGTTTTCATTACTTTCAAGTGCATCAATAATGTTGTTGTAGTGTTCCATTAGTTGTGAACTTGTGATAGGCATGATCTGCCTGACCGAAACCCATGTTGGTTATCAGTGAATTTTTTCTGAGTTTCCAAAAAACCATAGATTTTCTGTCTAACTATTCTTTCAAATATTTTAGTGAGATATGATGTAAGCGACACTGGCCTATAGTGTTTGGCCTCGGATCGATCTCCTCCTTTATATATTGGGACTATGTTCGCGCTCTTCAGGATGTCCGGTATTTCTCCCGTGTCTAGTGATCGTCTCCATATCCAATATAGGGGCTCAGGATTGCATTGTTACAGTTTTTTATCAGTGTAGTATTCCATTTGTCCGGTCCTGCCGCTGAGTGTGCTTTTAGTTTCCCTATAGCTTGTGTAATATCATCTGTCGAAAAGTCGAAGTTGGTTATACTTTCCCTTTGTAGTTTTTCTTCAAAGAACGCGTTTCTATCGCATATCAGTTTGTCAGTTTTTGGGATACTGAAAGATGATTCGGACCGAGCTCTTAATATTTCAGATACTTCTGTTAGATCATCCGACAAAGCACTGTGTTCGTTTTTCAAAGGTCCAATAGTCGCATGGTTTTTCTACTTCCTTTTTGCAAAATTATAGAAGTACTTTCAGTTAACCTTTATCGCCTCTATCGCGTCGTCGTCTTCTTTTTCTGTATGCTTCTCAATTAGTTCCTCTATGACGCAATCGATACTCTGCAGTTTATCATTTACTATTTTTCTGATGTTATCTTTACAGTTATTTAATTTTGCAGTCACTCTTTTTCTCTTTCGGAACAATGACCTCATTTGTCCCTCGAACCTGCTTCTCTTTCCCCTTTGTTTTGTATTTTTGGGACATGTCTTTCCACAATTTCCAGCGTCTTCTCTAAGGTCATTAGCATCTCTTCCGTTGTCTTGGCCTTTAAGATGGTTTTCCAATCTATTACTTCCATGCTAGATGCAACATCTTTCTAGTTTATAGCTTTGGAGTGAAAATTAAAAATTTCGAATTTGATTCTTTCTGTTGTTCGTGTTCTTATATATATATATATAATATATGTATACACATATACCTATATATACATATAATGTTATAATATTATAATGCTCCAGACCAACAAAGACCATAGGATCCACTCATGGCTGGTCTACCTAACTGTGTTCGTAATTGTGTATGGTGCATGTCCTCCGTGGTGGCGGAGGGGACCTACAATTTTACGTGGGTTCCAATCCACGAAGCCTTAATTTTACTACCATGAACAATACCCAATCTATCAACATATGCGTCTAATCGATTTAAATATATTTATAGACGTGCTAGTAATTACTTCTACCGGCAAACTATTCCACCTCTTTACTATTCTATGCGTAAAAAAGTTTTTGGCAACTGCTGTCTCGAACTTTCTACTTGTCAACTTACAACCGTTATTTCTAGTCCTATTATATTGAGATATTTCGAAAAAGCTATCTCTATCTACGTTATCGAACCCATTCATAGTTTTTAAAATCTGGATTAGATCAACCCTTAGCCTCCTAGTCTCGAGTGTAGTCAATTTTAACTCCTTAAGCCTATCTTCGTACGACTTCGACCTAAGTGACGGAATCATCTTAGTTGCTCGTCTTTGAACTCTTTCGATTTTGTCTATATCTTTTCGCATATGCGAATTCCAAAATTGGATCGCGTACTCCAAATGGGGTCTAACTAATGATTTATAAAGAGCAACAATAATATCGCGCGATTTGTACTCAAAATTCCGAGCTATGAAACCTAGCACTTTGTTCGCTTTATTGACGCTGCTGTATTTTGTTTCACTACTTTTAAATCACCAGTGACTATAACTCCTAAATCTTTTTCCTGCTCTATGCTTGCTAACTGCTTCCCTGACATACTATACGCAAACTTACCGTTACGCGAACCTATATATAAAATTTTGCACTTATCGACGTTAAATCTCATTTGCCACGTGACTGACTAATCAACGATTTTATTCAGATCTTCCTGAATTTTACCTCTATCTTCGTCATTAATCGCCCTACCACCCAGCTTCGTTTCATCCGCAAACTTTGAAACTGTACTGACGTGGCCAACATCTAAATCGTTAATACATATAAGAAAAAGCAAGGGGCCCAATACAGAACCCTGAGGAAAGCCGCTCGCTACATTAACCCAGCAAGACTCGGCTCCATCAACGACCACCCTCTGTTTCCTACCTCGCAACCACTCTTCTAGCCAATTTATTACTACACCCCTGATTACATGAGCCTTAGTTTTTTCATTGAGTCTTTAGTGCGGTACGGTGTCAAACGCTTTTTGAAAATCTAAATACACTACATCAACCGCCCGATGACTATCGTAAACTGCAACCACGCTCTGAAAAAATTCTAAAAGATTAGTTAAGCAAGATTTGTTTCGCCTAAAACCGTGCTGCGTATTTCTAATCAAGTTATGCAATTCTAAGTGTTCGACTATACGATCCATAATTATTGATTCCAGTAGCTTACCTACAACAGACGTTAAACTGATTGGCCTATAATTTCCCGCTGCACCTTTATCGCCTTTCTTAAAGATAGGTGTTACATTTGTAACTTGAAATTATCTGGTGCGCACCCCTCAGAAATAGACGCATTAAAAATCTTTGTTAGCGGCACAATAATGCTATTTTTTAATTCTTTTAGTTGTATGGGATATATGGAATCCGGCCCCGGTGATTTATGCATTTTCATTTTATCAATATAACGCATTACCTCCCTTTCACTAACCACAATATTATCCAAAATATTACCATTATTAAAAGGTATTATGTCTATGACCGTTGGGATATTCGTTACATCTTCTGTAGTAAAAACTGACGTAAAAAATTCGTTTAGCATATAGCCATTTCCTTGTTTTCAGAAACTAGCTCTCCGTTAACATTTTTCAACGGCCCCAAGACACTTTTTACTGGATTTCTATTGTTGACGTATTGAAAGAATCGCTTGTTTTTTTTTTTACCGTCACGAGCTATGGAGATTCCAATTCGCGCTTGGACTTTTTTATCACACTTTTCGCTTCACGCCTTAGAGATATGTAGTTGTGTAAAAAGTGAACAATGAACAATAGTTTTATGTTCGAATGTCCATTTTTACATAAGAACCAAAATCGCTTAATGCGAGTTTGGATAATAATTTTACTTGTAGCTTCCTATTTTTGTTCGTGTCACAACCCTACGATCTACCCTTTCTATGGTTTAGTCGTATCCATCATCCATTTTCCATTTGTTATAGAAGTCATTATTTATGTTATGTACTATAAATATAACTATTATTCGACCATATCCCCGCCCCCATACGTCCATATTTTAGCTTGATCATTATCGTATGTAATTTTTATTAAATAATCATCTGTACTCGTGTCAGTCATGAAATGCAAAAAAACTTTCGCAGTTCGTTCGGGAACGCGAAAAAACGTTCTCGTATTTTTTTTCATTTTTATATTTTTATTTGACCTCCCGAGATGAACTCAAAAATGCTGAGATTAAATTATCGAAATTCCGCTCATCACAGCATAATTTGAACGCTTCTAAGATAAAAAAGGTCTCCTTTCGCTCTGATTCGAATTTATAACATTATAGCATATTATTTCGTAAAATAAATTATCCCGTAAGTGCCATGTACTTTGTATTATATTTCTAACATCTTAATTGTCTATTAATATGAAACACTGTAAAAACAAGACAAAGTTATGGTAACTGTTTAATTGTAATTAACTGTAATACTTTAAATGAACAATAACTTGTAATGTACTTCAGTGAAACTAATTAAATGTAATGATTTAATTTATAATGTAAGAATATACTTTAATGGAATTGTAATTAAAACAATAATAAGTGAATATGAATTAATTGGTAGTTGTAATCCATAATTGTAATCGTAATTGTAATGAACCAAAATTAATACGTACTCAGTCATGTACTCAAAATTGTGCTTATGTGCTAATACGAAATAATATCGCCTCCATAAATGTCGAATCAGCGATACTACTGTTCTTTTTTATTTTTTTATTTTTTATTCTTTTTAGTTGAAAACATGTGTTTAAAAAGGGGGGAAACTTAACCTTCGATTGTCTCCCCCAAACATTAGACTATATTATGCATGTACCATCTTCATTTAAGCACTCTTCTCATTAGACATCTTCTCATTAGACTTCTTCAGATTAGCACTTCATCGGGAGGGGGCAGAAGCCCCTTGCCTCCTTAACTTAAGTATTTTTAGATTCCGGCCTGAGCCATGGTCGAAAGAGGTCGAACCTCTACCCCTTGTAATTCAGAGTACCAACTGTAATTTTTAAGAAGTAAACCACACTTTAAGAAGTTTTTATCTTTTTCCTTCGAGCCGTGCTCGCTTCAGAACTTAGTCAGAAAAGTCGATAATTATAAAAAGAGAAGAATTAATAAGCAGAAAGAAAAGAATTAACAGAGTGTCGACCCCCTAAGGCGACCGAAAAGAATTATAGAAAAGTATAAAGAAGAAGCATCCGTTGCAGCCTCCTAACTAGAACCCCCTTCGAATCCGAACCGACAAAGGGCCATAAAGGGGGGGGGGTTAACAACTGGCGACCTTGCCAGGATCTCCACGACCCCAGGATTCTTCCAGTCCTCCAGACCTTTAACCAGGATCTCCACGACTCCAGGATTCTTCCAGTCCTCCAGACCCTTTAACCAGGATCTCCACGACTCCAGGATTCTTCCAGTCCTCCAGACCCTTTAACCAGGATCTTCACGACTCCAGGATTCTTCCAGTCTTCCAGACCCTGGAACCAGAACCAACACCCAGTTGACCGGCGTGTCACGACTTCGAGTTCGTCACATCCACCCGTGAACCGGTGCGTTACGACTCCAAGTTCTTCACGCCTACTTTTCATCTAGGAACAAGTGGCCAGCCAGACACGTCTTCAGGACACACCTCAAAAGGATTTCGCCATAGGAATCTTGTTAAGTATAAAACTTTTTTTAAAAAAAATAATTTCTAAACATTTGAAAAGTCATTATTATTAACAATTAATATTTAGTATTGAGCCAGAATTTAACACAAAACACAGTGAACATTCAGACACCAGTGATACATTTTTTTTTAGTGAAACAGTAATTTTCACAAAAGTTAAAAGTCACAAAAGTTAATTGTAACAGAGTTAATTGTAACCGAGTTAATTTCAAGAGAGTTATTTTCACTGTTATATTCAGTATAGAATAATTTTATTTTTATGTACCTTCCCGTACATTAGAATGAAATATTGTTTACATTTTTTTATTTTTTGTTTGCAAATTTTTCTTCAATTACTGAATTGAATTGACTTGCAAATTAAGAGAGAGAATTTCAGTTATTTTCACTGTTATATTCAGTATAGAATAATTTTATTTTATGTACCTTCCCGTACATTAGAGTGAAATGTTGTTTACCTTTTTTTTTATTTTGTGTTTGCAAATTTTTCTTCAATTACTGAATTGAATTGACTTGCAAATTAAGAGAGAGAGAGTTTACAGAGTTTAGAGAGAGTTTAGAGATTTATAGGAATACTTGAAGCAGGTTCAAGTTAGACAGCCCATTTTCAGTTTCAAGATACTACTTGATAAGAGTTCAAGTCAGTTTCATTTTCAGTTCAGAATACTTGATAAGAGGTCAAGTCAGAAGGTTGCGCCAAAACGGACAACCGCCCCAGAGATTTATAGAGATACTTGATAAGAGTTCAAGTCAATAGGTTGCATCTAAGAGGGACAACCGCCCCAGAGATTTATAGAGATACTTGATAAGAGTTCAAGTCAATAGGTTGCATCTAAGAGGGACAACCGCCCCAGAGATTTCAGTTAGATTCAAAGTCAGAGTTAGATTCGAAGTCAGAGTTAGATTCGAAGTCAGAGTTTATTTCAAGTCAGAGTTTTACTTGAAGTCAGAGATTTATTCCAAATCATTTTTATTCCAAGTCCCAAGTCATTTTTATTTCAAGTCCCAAGTTAGTTTTCAATGCAGTCAATTGAATTCAACTTTTCCTTTGTAATTTAAGAAAAATGTAATTTAAGAATTTAATTCAACCTTTTTTTGTGTTTGTGAGAAGAAAATTGACCTATCTGTCTTTTCTTTTCATGCCATGGTTACGTATATAGATATATAGTTATGTAATTCATTAATTGTAACCAAAATAGTTTTTACAATTGTTTGTAACGATTTTGGTAATTATTGTAATGTATACGTGGTAATAATAGTTGTGTAACAATTAATCGATCATGTACCTAATTTATCCTGCTCTGTACGATCGGGAAATTTACCCGTATGACCGCACATATCCTAAATTTCAGTCATTTAATTTTTAATAAAACTTCTACGCAATAAAACAGATGTATTTGTCTATATGCAAACAAGTTTTCCGACTAAAATATCAAATAATTCAAATTCTATCAACATTCAACGAAAAAGTATAATTTTTCTACTTAACAGGCAAAAAATATTAAACCTTTTTAATATTTTTTTTTATTATATAAAAATAATTTTTAATATAAAATTCAATTGAAATTATTAAAAGAAAAGATGTTCGAAATGCTTCCCTTTCATTTCAATAACTTTTTTATTCTTGATCGAAATTTATCTGATTCGATTTACTTTTATTTTTTTTAGAATATTATAAAATTGTATTTAGCTCGTGGAAATGCATAATTGATTCATATTTTTAATTTGTATTTTTTTATTTTTCTTTTGCTCAATTAATCATGAGTAACTGTCCTTAAATTGTTATTGCACCATTTGTAAAGTATCAAACGAAAATTATAGTCAAATTGACATACTACTACAGTATATGATTGTGAATTTCAGTAGTCGAATTTAATCTGTGTCTCGAAATTATAAACATAAATACACATTTGACCACAGGTCTATACATCATCCACTACGTAATTCGATTTGTACCTACAACAGTCAATAAAAATGCATGCACACTATATATATACTATATATATATACAAACCTGATGCTAAAATCATTAAATATCACAAAAAAAATATTTCATTACGTAAGTGCAACTTATGCTATTTAGTCTTAATCATTTTTTGCTTACTATATACAAATTCTCGCTCATGCATTTATACAGTTAATTTAACAATCTGTCTCGAAATTATCAGCTACACACTTTATACCTAGTACACAAAAATACACACTAGACCACAGGTCTATACATCATCCATTACGTAATTCTATTTTTACCTACACTAGTCAATAAAAATTAGCTTATAGCTTGTATGATTTATATTTTTCCCTTTACCTATTCATTATAAATGTAATTTTCCCTGCAGAAAAAAATAAAATTTTGTAAAAAATTTTTTTAACCATATCATTGTTTGTCTAACTTAATTGGTTGTCTAAATTAATGTATTAATCCTCTTAAATGTTTGTCTAAACTAAAGTATTAATCTTTGAATTCCTTTATATTATATAATAACTCACTTGTTCTGTATAAAACTTGTAATGTAAAGAAAAATTCGTCACCTAACTTGAATTAGTTAGGATGTTATTTTCTCATTTGTATTGTATTAATGGTACCCTATTAAATTATTGTATAAATATCATTTTAAAAGGGGAGTAATGTAAAAAGTGAACAATGAACAATAGTTTTATGTTCGAATGTCCATTTTTACATAAGAACCAAAATCGCTTAACGCGAGTTTGGATAATAATTTTACTTGTAGCTTCCTATTTTTGTTCGTGTCACAACCCTACGATCTACCCTTTCTATGGTTTAGTCGTATCCATCATCCATTTTCCATTTGTTATAGAAGTCATTATTTATGTTATGTACTATAAATATAACTATTATTCGACCATATCCCCGCCCCCATACGTCCATATTTTAGCTTGATCATTATCGTATGTAATTTTTATTAAATAATCATCTGTACTCGTGTCAGTCATGAAATGCAAAAAAACTTTCGCAGTTCGTTCGGGAACGCGAAAAAAAACGTTCTCGTATTATTTTTTTCATTTTTATATTTTTATTTGACCTCCCGAGATGAACTCAAAAATGCTGAGATTAAATTATCGAAATTCCGCTCATCACAGCATAATTTGAACGCTTCTAAGATAAAAAAGGTCTCCTTTCGCTCTGATTCGAATTTATAACATTATAGCATATTATTTCGTAAAATAAATTATCCCGTAAGTGCCATGTACTTTGTATTTATTTCTAACATCTTAATTGTCTATTAATATGAAACACTGTAAAAACAAGACAAAGTTATGGTAACTGTTTAATTGTAATTAACTGTAATACTTTAAATGAACAATAACTTGTAATGTACTTCAGTGAAACTAATTAAATGTAATGATTTAATTTATAATGTAAGAATATACTTTAATGGAATTGTAATTAAAACAATAATAAGTGAATATGAATTAATTGGTAGTTGTAATCCATAATTGTAATCGTAATTGTAATGAACCAAAATTAATACGTACTCAGTCATGTACTCAAAATTGTGCTTATGTGCTAATACGAAATAATATCGCCTCCATAAATGTCGAATCAGCGATACTACTGTTCTTTTTATTTTTTTATTTTTTATTCTTTTTAGTTGAAAACGTGTGTTTAAAAAGGGGGGAAACTTAACCTTCGATTGTCTCCCCAAACATTAGACTATATTATGCATGTACCATCTTCATTTAAGCACTCTTCTCATTAGACATTCTCATTAGACTTCTTCAGATTAGCACTTCATCGGGAGGGGGCAGAAGCCCCTTGCCTCCTTAACTTAAGTATTTTTAGATTCCGGCCTGAGCCATGGTCGAAAGAGGTCGAACCTCTACCCCTTGTAATTCAGAGTACCAACTGTAATTTTTAAGAAGTAAACCACACTTTAAGAAGTTTTTATCTTTTTCCTTCGAGCCGTGCTCGCTTCAGAACTTAGTCAGAAAAGTCGATAATTATAAAAAGAGAAGAATTAATAAGCAGAAAGAAAAGAATTAACAGAGTGTCGACCCCCTAAGGCGACCGAAAAGAATTATAGAAAAGTATAAAGAAGAAGCATCCGTTGCAGCCTCCTAACTAGAACCCCCTTCGAATCCGAACCGACAAAGGGCCATAAAGGGGGGGTTAACAGTTGTTTCGTAACCACAAATTGTCTTTATCGCATTTATGTAGCCTATAAGCCCTATCTCTACACTTTATAATGTCTCCTACTCTAGAAGTAAACCACAAGGGCTTGTTGTTTACTTTTGCACGCTTAATTTTGTACGATACACATTCCTCATTTATAGTCCGAAATACTGTTTCAAACGATTCCCACATTTGTTTTGCGTTGGAGATCCCCATTACGTTTTCCCAATTGACGTGTGACAATTCATTTCGAAATTTACAAATGTACGAGTGCTGGAAGTTTGGAATTTTAGTCGAGTTAGCTGGTTTCGAGTGACTTACTGAGAGGACAAACTCTACCATATTGTGATCGCTATTGCTTAACGGTTCTATTACTTGAAGATCCGTGATTAGCCTATCATCCGTAGTTATTACTAAATCTAAAATACGGTCTAACCGTAGTTTTCCCAACCTTTTGAATAAGAAAGCTATCCTCGAGAAAATTAACTAAACGATTACCTTCCGCGTCTCCCTGCATCGTATCGTATTTCACGTTGGCGCAATTAAAGTCACCCATAACTAAGGCCTGCTCACTGCCTATTATTCTCTTTAGTTCACGACATAACGCTTCGTCCGTATCAGCTGTTTGATTAGAGGGCCTATATATAACCACAACAAGTTTGAAATCGTTCAAGTTAAGTTCTGATATAGTCGAATCTATCGGTTCTGGAATTCTGTGCTTTACTTCTATAACGTTCACAATATTATCTTTGATATAGTCTTTATAAGCAATTAAAGAAAAAAATTCGTTTATTTTATTTCGTAGGCTACGAGCATTTAAGGATAGAACCGTCAAATTGTTTGTAATTGCGACACCTTTGCGAGCGCAGAGGAAATTTGAGGAAATTACGCCGGGACCGTTCGAGTTACGGCAGCCTGAAAAGAAGAGACAGTATTATGAAATAGTCTTCCTAAACGCGCAGCTCCAACGTCATTAAGATGAAGTCCATTTCCATGGAACAAATCCCTCCTGCCGTAGAAACTGTTTCAAAATTTCGCAAAATGCACTCCTTCCTGTTGGCAAAGAGACTTTAGGTTATTGTTGATATAGGTCGCCTTGCTGTAGAAATCGCTACGTTGGATAATTCGAGGAAGTATACCTGTTAAAACAATCTTATTAGTTTTTTCCTTTAGTCGCTCTAGTAAGTCCCTGTACCTAGCCAGCAGCTCTTCCGATCTAGAATTTAAAACGTTATTAGTACCGACATGAATAACACACGTTGTGTCCTCAGAATCTGTAAAATGGTCAACATTATTAGTTATATCCTCCACCCTTGCACCAGGGTAGCAGTAACGGTGCCTACGACGAGGGTTTCTCCCACAGAATGCATAGATATATATATATATATATATATATATATATATATATATATATATATATAATATATATAGTAGCCAATTTATAATGATGTATTTAATGGCCAGTTTGTAGCCATGTTTGATCTGTAAATCGGTACTATAAGGAATGATGGTAATTACCGTTACTTGATAGTAGTTATAAATGATTGTTACTAATAAATGCTTTGGCCGAGGTCAGCAAATCTTTCAGCTCAAAGAATGTTAATAATTAAGTTATTAATTAGGTTGATTAATAGAAGTTTTCTTCCTTTATTACATAAAATAAATTGATTTAAGAATGCAACAGAATTGCTGATTGTTTACATTGGAAATAATGTGTACACTTGAATTAATGCTTACAATATAATGAACGGTAATGAGTAATCTTTATATAAGTTAGGTGAATGACTCCAAATCCAAATGGGGTTTACACGAATGATGCTCACATGATGGTAGCTCGTGGGTCACTAAAGTGGTGTTCGAAGGGAGAGAAGTCGAGGTGCGTCCAAAGGTCCTTGTAACGAAGTTGAAGCGCAAGACAACATGCCTTGAGTGAAATCCTCGCGATATGACGTCATTTTAGTCGTGCTTGTGTGACGTCATCTTGGTCGTGTTTGAGTTGATGGTATATCGCTAATTGTTGCCGGAATATTGAATAGCTTGTTTGCAAACGACTCTGCATTTTCAGTTGGTCACTACATATATACATATATAATATATATATATATATGAAAATTATTTCACGAAAGTAACACGTGAAAAATATTATGATGAATAAAACCACGAAGGAAAGGAAACACAGAATGGTGCTCAAGCGCTTTCGTCTAATGACATCCTCAGGAACACATCCTCAGTGTTCCTGAGGATGTCATTAGACGAAAGCGCTTGAGCACCATTCTGTGTTTCCTTTCCTTCGTGGTTTTATTCATCATATATATATATATATATATATATATATATATATATATATACAGGGTGGGCCGTAAGTTTCCATACATAGGAAAAATAAACATTTTTTTATGGACAACCATTTTTATTTATATAATATGCTCTACATGGTTGCCATTGTTTTGAAAACACATTTCAATACGTGTTCCCCACTGTTGATGAACACGCATTAGCACAGTTGACGTTATGCTTGTAATGGCGTTGGTGATACGTTCCTTTAGATGATTTATGTCTCGTATCTTTTCCTGATACACCATGGCCTTCAAGTGCCCCCAAAGATAGAAATCAAGGGGGGTGATATCTGGGGATCTGGGAGGCCACTCCACAGGACCACGCCGACCAATCCAAGCATCCGGAAACTGCTGATCCAAATACCGACGCACGTGAAGACCATAATGAGGTGGAGCTCCATCTTGCTGGAAGTAAACTGGGAAGTTACCTTCCTCGTTTAGCAGGGATGGGAAAATCTCTTCTTGCAACATGTTAAGATACCTTTCGGCATTAAGATTTCCACTGACAAAAATTGGTCCAATAATTCTGTCACCCCATATCCTGGCCCACACCATCACTTTACCGGCACCTTGCATCTTCGTCGGACTCAGCCAGTTAGGGTTAGCATTACTCCAATAACGTATGTTTTGTCGATTAACCTCTCCATTGACGTAAAAATTTGCTTCATCAGTAAACAAGATCTTACGTCAAACGTATATTCTTAGGGTATCTCAAACATAAAAACAAACGTTTAATTTTTCCTATGTATGGAAACTTACGGCCCACTCTGTATATATATATATATATATATATACACACACACACACACACTCTATATATATATATAGAGTGTATATAATTATATATATACACACACTCTCTCTCTCTCTCTCTCTCTCTCTCTCTCTCTCTCTCTCTCTCTATATATATATATATATATATATATATATATATATATATATTAGGGTGGAGCGAAAAATACTTTTTTTCTAGGATGAAGTTCTAATAGGGATTAAAAGTTGCATTTAGTGGACGATATATATCTGCCAAAATATGAGTTAATTTCTTTAATATTTTCAGCTGCCACCAGGGGGCTAAAGTTAACACAATTTTGGGTAAAAAGGAAAAAAATGCTTCTATTTTAGGTTTATGAAACTATTATAAAATTTTATCTTAGAATTATCTAATAGTTTGATTAAGATTCTTACATGATAAGAATTCGTTTTGTTAAAATGCCTTTTCATATGCTTAATATCTTCAGCTGCCACAAGAGGGCTGAAGTTAACTTAAAAATGACAATTAAGTATGATTCTGTATTTACTTGAAAAAGGGAACAGTAATAAATTAGGATGTCTCTCCTCCTTTATACTGGCTTGAGACAGTTAAGAAACGTTATTTCGTGCCTTAGCGGAGTTACCACCCTTTCCCCAACCAACCTCCCTCTAGAAAGGGTTCTTGCTGAAGACTATTTAGTAATTTGCTTTTTGTCAAATTTTGTCTGTTTTTTCCTTGATTCTAATGTAGCACGAATCCAACCGTCTCTGTTTGTAGGTCCGCAGACTGATCCAGCAGCGTCTGTAACGAGCTTGACGCATCTCTCTACGGCTTGTGTATGACATGGAAACTGAAATAATTCTGAATGAAGAGTAGTACCATGTTTGATGCATGATTCAATATCATCAAGAGAAACTCCTTTCGTTATCGGTGGTTCTGCTATCTGAAAATCTTGCCACATAATGAGATCTCTATAGTCTGGCATAAAAATTTATTTCTGGCACCTTAAAATACCTGATAACATCTGTTTCTTGAATGCATGCCCTTGCTTTTATGATACGCCAAAATCCCAACTGATGCACATGCTCCCTTTCATCAGCTATCATTGCAATGAGAATGTTTTCTTGATTCGCGTAATATGCATTTCGCTGAATGACTGAGTCATGTACTCTCCTAAGCTCTTCACGGAGATACCGGCTTCTTGCAATCATATGCCACATATGTTTAGCACCATATTGGCATAATGGTTTACGCTTTATCTGAAACCACATTGGTGCGTATACCCTAACAATGAAAGTAGCTAATTCTTGTAAATTGCCTGAATGATTCTCTGTGCTTGCATATAACCGCAGAGTCCTGTTTGCTGTGGTGAGCCACCTTGAATGTGATATATTGCCTGGACTCTTATGACTAAGACTCTTTGAGAATGTTCCACTTGATATAGCCTTGTGAATTTCAAGAAGGTATTTCTGGTCGGTACTTATGTCATCTACATCAACTTCACACATGTCCTCTTGAATTTCAATGGGTTTGAAGTTAACTATGGGAAGCTTTTCACAGTCTGAAAGTGCTCGGCCAATTTCTCCTGAAAATGCTATTGTCCAGTAGTGGTACCATCCAAGTGATGAAACAGATGGCGCAATGGAAGTTCATTAAGGTGTAAAAGGCATATCAGCCACTGCAATGGCTTATTAAAGGCTTCTTCCAGTAATCTTATTGTGCCTCCAATACTACCAGTGTTAACCACTGTCGAATCACAGCCAACTGCAACGATGTTCCCTATATCAACATTCCTTTCTTTCAAGCAATTCACTAGCGCTGTGCAAATGTATTTAGCTTTGCCACTGGAAGGTGTCACATGTACAAAGTACAGAGAGTGTGGTTCAGATATTATGCTGATATGCTCTTCGCGTTGGTTCTTTGGTGGTTAGAGCCATCACTCTCCTGGACTTGAATCATTGTTTTATCCTTTCTGCCATCAAAGTATAATCCCCGCATGGTTTTTGGCTCTCCTATCTGTTGTAGTTCCTTTCTCTGTTTTTGTCTTTCACGTCTTAGCTTACTTCTGTCTATAATATTCCCTTTGTCTTCGGGAGTAACAATTTTAAGATCTGCCAATACTGCAGAAGCAATAGCAGCCCCAGCTCTGTCCGACATTTTAAATCTATCACAAGTAATTGCTAATGAAGGCAGTGGCTCACGCATCTGTTGTTCTGATATTACATATTGAGTCGAGGTTGTATCTTCCTCATTATCTTCAGATATCTCTTCTAGTTGTTGAAGTTCACTTGTCTCTGTTTCGATTTGTAAGTTGGACGTATTGGTTATAGCAGCACTAGTTGTTTGTGAGGATTCCAGACGTGCTTTTTCCATTTCCTTTCGATGTTCTCTTGCTTGTAATCGTCTTGTGTGTGCTATGTCAATGCTTCCTATCACCATTATTCTGCGTGTTCGTTGGTCATTTAAAAAATCCTGCTCTTTTGGAGGGACTTTCTTACTCTTTTCACATGAGCATCTCCTAAACTCCTTACATTTGCAGGTGCAGATGTCAAACAAAGTGCATTTTGAAGAGTTTTCAAATTCTTCAAGCTGATTTTTGTACTTAGGCTGATCCTTGCGTGACTTGTATGGCTTTAATAAGGACCTGTATTTATCATGGTACACTCGCATCATCTGTAAAACGCGTGTATGTGAAACTATTGGCAAAGAGGCCTTCTTCCAAATATTTTCTACCTTTTTGGAAACTGCCTCTGCTATTTCAGAAAATGAAGGCTCCTTGTTATTCATCTGCTCCTTCACTAAATGTTTTGTGAACAGGTAATCTTTCATAATGCAGTTATAAGTTGGTAGTTGCATATCACTCATCTCACAAGGTACTTCAAATATGGCACACTTCATATGTTCTCTAGTGAAATGTTTATATTTAGTATTTGATGCCATAATATTTTTAAGAAAAATTCACAATCACAAAATATCCTGTAACATCAAAACATTATATAATTAATATATAATATATTTATAAGTATATATAATATATTACATAAATATATAATATATTATATAAATAAACTAAAATTATATAATACATTATAACAAGCATTTTATAATAAAATCAATATTATCTCTATATAAATCACTTTAAAATAAAGTTTTATAATATTCCGATCATATTAAAAAACTCTCCGATCAACTGAGCGACTAGGCCTACTACCTAAGAAGACAAGTGTTAACACACTGTTCTAATGACTCACAGAAAGAAATTCCTTCACACCAAAACCCTCCCCCACAACCCTCCCCCACAACATTCAGTGTAGTCTCAACATGACTCAGTTACTCTAAATTGTGTTAACTTCAGCTCTCTTGTGGCAGCTGAAGATATTAAGCATATGAAAAGGCATTTTTACAAAACGAATTCCTATCATTGAAGAATCTTAATCAAACTATTAGATAATTCTAAGATAAAATTTTATAATAGTTTGACAAACCTAAAATAGAAGCATTTTTTTCCTTTTTACACAAAATTGTGTTAACTTTAGCCCCCTGGTGGCAGCTGAAAATTTTAAACAAATGAACTCATATTTTGGCAGGCATATTCGGTCCACTAAATGCAACTTTTAATCACTATTAGAACTTCATACTAGAAAAAAAGTATTTTTCGCTCCACCCTAATATATATACATACCGGTTGTCCCATTCGAAATGAAACAACTTTGAAACCTTATAATTTTTTATTGAATGATACAAACAATGTAATATTCACACAGTAAATAGTGAATGTCATAAAGTTTCATATGATATATGTGAATTATAATATTTAGATACATTAGATACATTAGATACATTGTGCATAACATAATGTTTCCTTTTGTTAAGATCTTCACATGTTATATGCTGAACAATTTGAAGCTTATATGGATAGAGCTGCAGCCGGTTGCGCACGACTCTATGCACAGTTCAACGAGGAATCTGCAGTTCGACACTGGCACGACGGATGACTTTCTCGGGCTACTACCAAAGGCGTCGCGTATTCGTTCAACATCTTCCGATCTAGTTCGCCCTCGAGAGTGTTCCTTTAGAACACTGCCAGTTTCCTCAAATTTCTTTGTCCATGCATATAGGTCTCTTCTAGTGGGTGGTTCCTTGTGAAAGGTTGTACGTAATCGCCGTTGCACCAGAGTAGGGGACTTCAACTCAGCCATCCATAACACACATTTCGCTTTTTCTTGTGGAGTAAACATAATTCAATCTGAAACAAATAAAAAACATTATGACAAAAACCTACGCATATGGTGTAGTAAATGGCAAAGTTTCAACATTCTGACATTAATACTTTAAAAATTACAGAGTTTCAAATTTGTTTAATTTCGAATGGGACACCCAGTGTATATATATATATATATATATATATATATATATATATATGTATCAGACATGGGGTCTATTACTGGGTTTCTATTACTATTACCATTTCTATTGCTGTTACGTTTGATTTCTTCTATTACTATTGCTATTACTTTATTTTTCATGTACTACTATTACTATTAGTACTAGTACAGTTCCCGCCGCTTCGCTGACGGTTAGACAGGCTAAACTACAAAAAAAGAACCCAGCCGTGAAAATTTTGAGCTTCACATTGTGTCAACATTTCTGAATCTGGTATCTCCCAAAACCTCCTCACCCCCATTCATACAACTTGGGGGCTAACCCCCTCCCCCATTAACCCTACCCATCCCCATTACCCCACCCATCCCCCATTACCCCCACCCCCACCCTTCCCCCATTGCTAAACTACAGAAAAGAACACAGTCATGAAAATCTTGAGCTTCACATTGCCGCCCGTAATACAATTTCTGAATTTTTTTTACAATTTCTGAATTTTTTTCTCACAATTTTTTCTCACAATTTCTGAAAGTGTGACGGACAGACGGACGGACAGACGGACAGCTCTCTTATTATAATATAGATAGATTACATTTGTATGTGGGGTATTTCACTCATTTGAAAAGGATATTTATGTCTTTTTAAATGCAGTTAGAATCAGTGTGTTAACAAGTATTCGGATGATTCATGATCAATTACTGATTCATCGAATCTGTTCATCGCCTCTTAAAATCCACTTAAACATTATTATTATTATTATTATTATTATTATTATTTTAGAAAGTCGATATCAGCCTATGTCTTTATAAAGGATTTACATTTAATTTCCAATATTCTGAATAGTTTTTTATTTTCAGTACGGAGTTTCTTAATAATAATTCTAGATAAGAATTTGCAGTATGCTAAGAATACTGTCTTCATTTTTTCTTCTGCTGACGCGTTTCGTTCATATACTTTGAACATCTTCAGAGCTTTATACATAATTTTAAAGTAAAATGGGTTATATATATATATATATATATATATATATATATATATATATATATATTGATTGTGAATTTGATACAATTTCAAATTAATTTAAGAATATTCGAAAGTTCATTAAATTTTATATTAATTTTCGGTTTTTTCATTTTAATGTAAAAGGCTTCGGCAATTCTTAGTTTTTGTATGTTATGTGACGAGTATAAGATTTGAAAGTTTTTTGAGATATTTTTTAAATTTAATATTTTTTGATCTAGTCTGTAATGTTCGTTAATTTTACTTGGACGATATTTATGTTGGTATGCTCTCTCTTTAATGTGGTTTGTGGTGTAACCAATGTAAGTCGACGTACCGTCAACTACAGGACACGTAAATTGGTACACCACATGATGTTGCTTATCAGGGTTTTTGTTACGTGTCGAAAAATGGCTTGATAACTTTTTGTTTTTATAGTATATGTTAACATTGATAGTTTTTTCTTCATCCATTGGTTTTATGTGCCTCTTTAATATATTGTTTAAACATTTTTTTTCATGTTTTAGTCTTTTTGGGTTTCTTGTTTCGAAGTAAAATTTTATACCTGTATTTTTATTTTTATTTTCATCCTCCTCCTTATTTTTGTTATATAAATTTGTTAGGGTTCGGTTTATGATATCGATTAAAAATAGCGGAAAATCACTGTTTATTAGATTTTGCTTTATTCTCTCAATTTCTTGATTAAATAGTTGCCAACTTGAACATATATTGAAAGCTCTGTGCACGAGTTTTAATTATTGATAGTTTATATTTTTCTGGTGAGTATGAATTATAATTTAAATACGTTCCTTTGTCTGTTGGTTTAACACATACACCAGTCGTTAAACATCCATTTTGACCAATGAATATATTAATGTCGAGAAAAGAGAGTGTATTATTCAAGGAAGGTTCAAATGTGAATTTTAATTTACTTAGTTCATGAAGTCTTCGAATAAATAAAGGAATGTGGTTATTGTTTTTAAATAGTATCAAGGTATCGTCGACATATCTCATATATAGTTTTGGGTTGTAGAAGTTGTTTTCTTTCATTTTTTTATTTTCTAAGTTTAACATATAAAAGTCTGCGAAGGTAGGTCTTAATGGTGTGCCCATAGCAACACCATCTATCTGTATGAACGTTTCATCACAGAATCTAAACGGAGTTTTTGTACAACACAAAATAAGTAATTGTTTCATATCTTCTTTTTTTAAGGTTGGTGCAATTAAATTTTGATTATTGTAAACAATGTTCAAAATTATTTCTATGGTTTCCATGACTGGTACACTTGTAAAAAGTTATTTCACGTCAAGAGAAACAAGTTGTTCAGCGTTGGCTATTTTTAAGTTAGATAATTTAGCTAGTGTTTCAGTTGTAGAATTTACAATAAAATTTTTGTTAAGATACGGTCTTATTATCTTATTTAAAAACTGAGCGATATCATGTGTCATCCAGTCTTTTCTTAAAGACTTCAACTTTGACCCCCGTTACGTTTCTGAGGTCCTTAGGAAGCTGGTTGAAAAGTCTTGGCCCCTTGACAACCAAACTATTCTCCTTCAGGGTTGAGGAGGTCCCTTGTCGGGCCTTTAATTTGGGAACACTACACATTCTGCTTTTCCTATTTTCCAGTGTTGTTTGAATGGTAATTGGGTTTAGTTTTAGGTTTGGTACCAGTTTTTCGATCATTTTCCATATGTAGATTATGATGTACCTCTCTCTTCTTCTTTCCAGTGAGTACAGATTTAGTTTACGTAGTCTTTCGCAGTAGTTGAGTTCTTTGCAGCCATCAATCTTGGCTGTGAAATGCCTTTGCGTTTCTTCTACTTTATTAGTTTCTTCCTTTTTATATGGGGACGTCAAAACTGAGCAGTATTCAAGTTTTGGTATAATCAGTGTTTTTAGCAGGGGAATCATTACTGTCCTGTCCCTTCTCTTGAACGTTCTTAGTACCTGTCCGGCTACTCTTTTTGCTTTATTTATCGCTATCTGATTTTGTGTTTCGAATTTCGCATCATCTGTCATTATTATCCCGAAATCAATCGCTTTCCTGCTTCTCTGAATTTCCTGTCTATCTGGAGCATAATATGCAGTCTGTTTAAGTTCTTCTTTCTTTTCTACCATATCTCAAGAGCTGAAATTTCTCGGCGTTGTTGGCATGTTGTTGTCTTCTGACCATTTGTATATTTTGTTTGTGTCCTCTGCAAGGCCTCCACGTCATGTACATCGCTGATTTTTCTGCTGATCTTGTATCGTCTGCAAAGGATGTTACTATACTGTTGCTGTTTACTCCGCTGTCTATATCTGTTAGCATGATAATGAACAGGAGTGGGGCCAGTACCGTCCCTTGTGGTACTGAGCTGCGTACTTCCGATTCTGATGATGATATACTTGAATTTGACGACCTGCAGACGATCTCTAAGGAAGTTGTAGATCCATTTTCCCACTTGCCTGTTATTCCCAGATATTTAATTTTGTGCTATTATACCATGGTCACATTTATCGAAAGCTTTAGCAAAATTTGTGTATATAACATCGTAGTTGTCATTGCCTTCCAATGCATCTAGGATATTTTTGTAGTGTTCTATTAGTTGTGATAGGCATGATCCACCTGATCGGAATCCATGCTGATTTTCGTTGAATCTTTCCCGTGTCTCCAGGAAATCATAAATTTCTCTCTAACTATTCTTTCAAATACTTTGGTGAGGTGGGACGTCAATGACAGTGGTCTATAGTTCTTTGCTTGAGATCTGTCCCCCTTCTTTATATATAGGGACAATGTTTGCTCTTTTCAAGATGCTCGGTATTTTCCCAGTGTCTAGGGATCTTCTCCATATCCAGTATAAAGGTGTAGCTATTTCATTTTTACAGTTTTTCAATAATGCGTTCCAATTGTCCGGACCTGCAGCTGAATGTGGTTTCATTTGTCCTATAGCTCTCGCTACATCTTCTGGTGTAAAATCAAAGTCCGTTATATACTTTCCTTGCAATTCCTCTTCAAAGAATGCATTTATGTCAGGTATCGCTTTGTTACTTTTTGGGGTACTGAAAACTGATTCATATTGAGCTCTCAGTAATTATTATTATTATTATTATTATTATTATTATTATTATTGATTTATTATTATTATTATTATTATTATTATTGATTTATTATTATTATTATTATTATTATTGATTTTTTTTATTATATTATTAGTAGTAGTATTAGTATTAGTATTGATTTATTATTATTATTATTGATTTTTTATTATTATTATTATTATTGATTTATTATTATTATTATTATTATTATTGATTTATTATTATTATTATTATTATTATTGATTTATTATTATTATTATTATTATTATTGATTTATTATTATTATTGATTTATTATTATTATTATTATTGATTTATTATTATTTTTATTATTATTATTATTATTATTATCGATTTATTATTGTTTTTATTATTATTATTATTATTATTATTGATTTATTATCATTATTATTATTATTATTGATTTATTATTATTATTGATTTATTATTATTATTATTATTATTATTATTATTGATTTATTATTATTATTATTTTATTATTATTTTTATTATTATTATTATTGATTTATTATTATTATTATTATTTTATTATTATTTTTATTATTATTATTATTGATTTATTATTATTATTATTTTATTATTATTTTTATTATTATTATTATTATTGTAGTAGTAGTAGTAGTATTGATTTACTATTATTATATTTATTATTATTGATTTTTTATTATTATTATTATTATTATAGTAGTAGTAGTAGTAGTATTGATTTATTATTATTATTATTATATTATTGATTTTTATATTATTATTAATATTTTATTATTATTGATTTTTATATTATAATTATTAATATTATTATTATTATTATTATTATTATTGATTTATTATTATTATTATTATTACTATTGATTTATTATTATTGAAAATGAAAATGAAAATGAAAAGGTTTATTGGCAGACTATAGTCCATATGACAAATATTATTAATACAATGACAGTTCATATACTAAGGAGGGAAATATATACAATTGGTTATTATTATTATTATTATTATTATTGATTTATTATTATTATTATTATTGATTTATTATTATTATTATTGATTTCTTCTTCTTCTTATTATTATTATTATTAATTTATTATTATTATTATTATTATTATTATTATTATTATTATGTGTTTCAGTACATGGCTTTGTATTTTATTTCTCCTTTCTCCATAATGAAAATTTTACTTAAAGCTACCATTTCATAGGAAGATTACCATCTACATGCCAAAAGAACATTATGTTATTTTACGCATCTACAGTACATCAAATTAATTAAACTTGCCAACGTATCGTTAACATTATATAATACAAACACACACACACACACACACACACACATATATTATGGTGTGTCAATTTTGGGAGTGAAATGACTAAATTGAAAATCATGTGTTTTGGTAGCAATTTAATGTAATCATTTGGCATACAAAATAATATCCTTGCTTCAAAAACAATAAAAAATAACTCCTACCTACATCAATTTTAATTCAAAAATTCAATTTTTCCATAAATTCGTAACAAAATAACAAATGTGCGCAAACATCCTATCAACATTTAAAGTGGCAATAAGATATCATTCAGAGTCTTTATTTGAAAGTAACCAATGCAGTCATGTCCTTTTTGCTGTGGTTCCTTGACATCAGCATTCGGCTTGCTACTTGCGCTTTCACGTAGCCTTCTCGCCTCTCGTGACTGTAAACTTGACTAGCTGCTTCTGTGACCATTTTCACACATCTCTCCACACTCTGAGTGTGAGAAGGCCACTTTGGCACTTGCATTGGCGCCCCTTTAAGTTGTGTTAAATCTTTGTTTGTTATACATGTTGTCAGTGGTGACTCCAAAACTAACGAACTCAAGTTAACTAATTCTGACAATTTTGTGGCATTGACGTTTATCGGAGGTACCTTCCTTGTCAACACACACAGAACAGTCTCCCAGCTGGTCATCATCTAGTGATGTTCCTCTAAGCTGTAGAATAATTTCCACAGCCTCAGTTTGCTCTTTGGTACATTGGCTGCAGAGTATTGCTTGCAAAACTGCCTCTGGTCTAGCATACCAAGCGGACCTTCTCACCACAGGTAACACGATGTCCACCACTACTTTTCTTTGGGTTCTCAGTAGCTGTAATTGAAACAAGATGTGGCTGGACCCCTCCATCCACATTGGATTAAGTTTTACATTGAACCAGTGAGGAAGATAAAACCCAATAATAAATTCAACAATCAACATCAAATTCTGTAGCATTTTGCCCTTCAGTGCATGTTTGGAAACCCAAATCCTGCAGAAACGAATCGCTGTAGTTAACCAACGACTGTGACTTACGGGTCCAATCTCCAAGAGAGCCAGATTTTGAGGCAACTCTCTTGATCTGATTGCTTGAACAATACGATAAGCGTAAGATTGATCCGTGCTGAGGTCTTTGATAACTTCTTCAGACAACACTGGAAGGGGAGGGCTTACTTCGACCTTTGGAAATTTTGTATTTATTTCTAATTCCGTTGCTTCATCTAGCATGTTGCCAAGGGGGCCTGACCACTTGTTGTTGCTCTTTGTAGGACCATCAAGTTCCTGGATGAGACGACGAAGAGGTAGTTCCCCTGTGTGCAAGTCACATACAATCCAAACAAGCCTTCTTCCAAGTTTTTTCTTTAAATGCGACATAACACCGGCCTGCCATCCAGTGTTCACCGCAGTTGAGTCCCCACCAACGGACTGCAGTGAACTGTCAAGTCTTCTTTCTTGAAGCCAACATATTATTTGATCAGCAATTGCCTCTGCATGTTTCTTGCCTTCTACTTCTGCTTCAGGAACAAAGTGAAACAAATAGCGGCCACCAGGTTCGGAACACACACAGTAGTGTTCTTCTTTGATGAGACCGGGAAACTTTCTGTCCATTCCCTCTACCTCTAGGAGAACTTTTGTGTCATCTCTTCTTCCATCAAACAAAAGGCAAGAGAGACCTTCCTCCTTCAAATCTTTTTCATGCTGATCAGATATTTCCTTCATTATTTTTTCTTGTGCTCTTCTTATCTTATTATGATCTATCACTAAGGATGTATCCTCTCGGCTGAGGCCTGCATCTATCCAAGCGGCAGTGGCAATCTCTGCAGTCTCTCGTAGCCCCGTATGGTGGCGAATACTGGCAAGGGCAATGTTTAAGATGTCTTTAGTGTTGTATTTCATTCTCTTCGGCGAAGGTTCAGATGGCATTTTGGAGCTATCATCTGATGTTACTTCTTTCTGTTCATCTGAAGAGCTTTCAAAGAAGTGAGAAACCTCTTGATAAAGCTCTTCACTCTTCTTTTTCTTCCTTTCTTCCCTCTCTCGGATTTTCTCTTTTTTCTTAGCAATAACAATCTGTGTTTTGGTTTCTGAATAATCTGCCGAACCAATCTGCATACTTCCTTGGCCTCCTGCCTTTGTTCTCTGCGTCTTTATGAAAGCCAGCTCCAAAACAGGGATCTTCTTCTCACGAGGACAGCGACAATCAATGTGAGGGTGAGGTTCTCTTCTGCATGAGGGAGAACAATTGGCTTCAGAACACAACTCTATGGGACACTGGCAGTTAAAAATGTTAAGAAGAGTATCAAGTGTGTGTGCAGAAATTTATTTTTCTTTGCTAGTTTTCCTTTACCAAGTGATGTCTCAACTGCTTTATGCCACAGCTTTGTTAATTTTAGCTCAATAGTTCTATACTGATTGAGTACAGGTGGTTTGAATAACACATTAGCTTTTTTCCACTGATGCAGAAGAGGGAAATCATGTCCTTATGAGCTCTTTCTCTGTGTATTCCTTCTATCCTTTGTATTTTGTTCACGAAGGAGTAACCCTAGTCTCAGCATGTCTCGCACTGTTGGTAGTTCTGATACGGGAAGCTCCTTGCTGTACCGACTAACAGGCTCAAGTGGCATGACGACTGACCTCTTGTCTCCATTTTGGCATCTTAGGAATATCTGAAAAGAAGAAAAACATTTAAGTATTTTATTCAATTACGATGTTTCAAAGTTTAGTCATTCGATGTTCTAAAATTTCATAAAAAATATTTCATGGGATGACAACATAATTAGACAGAAGAATATGATAATAATAAATAATTGTAATAATCAATAATCCATACTTACAGTTAAACTGTAGTATTCGTCTAGTAGAATAACTATGAATTAGGTACAAGAGCAATAACAGCAAACCACCGTCTATGACATCTAAGAGGCAACTGAGGACTGAGAGTGAGGGACAGTTCTATTCATGTTGTGACTTGTACATTGTACAACAACTATATGACCTGGAAAACACTCCATATGCGATCAGTGGGATAATTCTGTGACAGATGAATAGTTAATCAATTTATGTCCTATTATTTAGTAAAAGAGTCAATTTCTGAAACTTTAAGGTAAAATTAATGTAGGTAAGGGTTATTTCATTTCATTTTGGTTGGCCAATTTCAAGTTTTGACATGAAAAGACTATATTTTCACTACCAAAATTGATTTGAAAAAAGTTGACAAAATTGACACCCTAATGAAAATGAAATGAAAATGAAAATGAAAAGGTTTATTGGCAGACTATAGTCCATATGACAAATATTATTAACACAATGACAGTTCATACACTAATGATAGAAAATATACAATTGATTAGAAATAATACTGCACTGTCGAAGTATGTCAGTTCATACACTAATGATAGAAAATATACAATTGATTAGAAATAATACTGCACTCTCGAAGTTAAGTGGAGCTACAGACAGACGTTTTCGTACCAAGAAGTCCATAGCTTAGAGGATAAATGGCAGGACTCATGGATAGCTTGGATGATCGGGTTGGTTGATTTTTTAATTCTTTGCATTAGACTGTGTTGAGCACGTCTTGTTACCTCCGGGAAGCTCGGGACATTGCGGGTAGCAAACATTTGCGAAGCTGAGCATCTCGGGGGTAATTTATGTAAGAGTCTAAAAGACCTGTTATACAGCAAATTTAGGGTTCTGCCAGAACCTTTTTTATAATTCACCCAGAGTTGCTGACCGTATATATTACTGCAGAAAGTACGAAAGAGTGTGTCTTTAGCTTCACTTGTACAGAAACGAAAGTTCCTTATATTTATATATATATATATATATATATATATATATATATATATAATTCAGTGGCGACTGGCGTATAGGAGCGATGGAGCGATGGAGCGGTCGCTTGTTGAGCTATGCTGAGGATATAACATTTTTACTTGTAGACTTCCAACGTCGCATGTATTGAAAGTTATATATATATTAAAGCTAAGCTTATGCATTCCCATCCTAAAAGCACCAAACAATTAGTTAATAATATTTTCAAAGCTGAAGGTAATCCCAAAACTTAATTATTTTGAACATGATATAACCACACCCTGATTGATGACGCATATATAAGAAATATTTAAGTTTTCGTACTGAGATAGATTTGATAATAAGAACTTCAGATACTGTAAAAGTGAACTTATTTCGACATTTAAACTTGGAGTATATATAGGCTACTGTACATATATCATACACCTTTTGGTTTTAGTTGAATGAAATGAATTCTCCAAGAGGGTATGATAAGAAACTCCTGGATCGGAAGGACCGCCCCAGTGTCTTGTCCCTCCAACGTTACCACAGAGTACGCCGAATGATTTTCGTTTAATAAGAATTTTGTAGGCCTTTCAGTTGTCAAAGAAACACGTCGCCAGTTATTCTTTTAATTATTGTAAGCAGTCATGTTATATGGAATTGAATTGTTTGATACAAAATTTTAATAACATGAATACTTTCACTGAAAGTTAATGAGTAAAGTAAAAGGTTAATCTCTCGTTCTAAGATAATCAAATATACGTTAATATTTACTTGACTTTACTGTCTATTAGGGTGGATCGATTTTACATTTTGTTCGATTTCCATATTCTAATAGAGACAAAAACTTGCGCATGCATGAGAAAATAGCCTCTGCAAAATCTTAGCTTAATAGGTAAACATCTTCTGCCCCCGGCAGAGCGATGAAAATCATATTTTAGTAGTCAAAAACGTATTTTTAAACCCTAGCCTAGAGTCATAAAATTTTGTGTGTGTGTTATTTCATGCCTAAGCAACGATATAAATGCTATGGGAAATATATAAATGCATTATTTAAGAGAAAGAGCCGATCTGAAAATATGTATAATATACATATTTTCAGATCGGCTCTTTGTCTTAAATAATGCATTTATATATTTCCCATAGCATTTATATCGTTGCTTAGGCATGAAATAACACACACGCAAAATTTTATGACTCTAGGCTAGGGTTTAAAAATACGTTTTTGACTACTAAAATATGATTTTCATCGCTCTGCCGGGGGCAGAAGCTGTTTACCTATTAAGCTACGATTTTGCAGAGGCTATTTTCTCATGCATGCGCAAGGTTTTGTCTCTATTAGAATATGGAAATCGAAAAAATGTAAAATCGATCCACCCTACTGTCTATCCTACAATCTAACTCCAAGCCCGAATTTCCGTATACACGACCTTAAATCCGATAACCAATTTTCTAACGAATTGAATTTCCCTATTCAGTCCGGAGATCCCTCTAGACTTAGCCTCGTCTCTCTCTGAATCTGCCGAAATGGCGCTGAGCCCCTTCTCATATATTCAAAGGAACGGAACCTGCCTACGCCACCACGCTAGGAGTTGACGTCACCTGTGAACTTTGGGGGACGAGTGTCTCACAATCCATTGGATCACCCAGGTGCAATTATACAAAGAGTCCGGCTGCGTCACTGGCGTGTGATTTCCGTTCGGGAGGAAATTAGTCATACACTAGCGTGTGACGTATTGAGTGAAATTATATAAAAATAATTGTGTCACGAGGGCGCCGCTTTACTTCGATGATAAATCAAATTATAACACGTATATATATATATTATATATATATATATATATATATATATATATATATATATATATATATATATATATATATATATATATATATAAAAAGAAGGACCAACACAACAGCAAACATTTTCGTTTATTTTTGTACTGCAGACGTTTCGACAAATCTTTTATCATGATCAGTGAATTATAAACCTTAAAACCTTAAAACAAAATAAGAATAAATAATCAAAATTACATCAATACAAAAAGGAAATAAAATCGTTAAAATTAAATTAAATTAAATTAAAATTACCTCAACTGGTAAATACGTAATTACGTCAACCTCCATATTCGACAGATACTGAGAGAAAACTGTATGAATATCAGTTGCATTGGAAGATATAATATATCTATGAAAGTAGGTTGATTGGGCAGTTAGAAGAGCTGTAATTTGTAAGATGAACTATTGTTGTTAATGAAGGGTTTGTTTCTATAGATATACAAAGATTCTAAAATTCGAAGTTCTGTAAGGTTATTGGTTCTTGTTAAAATTTCGAACTGAGTTTTGTAAAGGGGATGGTTGTTATCATTACTATGGTTTCTAATTCTGATTGTGGTGGGTTACTGAGGGGACGGTTGGTACGGACTGATAAGCCCAAATGTTGAGAAAGACGTACCTCCAGTTGGAGTTGAGTACTGCCAATATACGCAGCCTTACAGCTGTCGCACGAATATTTATAAACAAAATTAGGGCATACAGTTTTGGGGAATTTGTTTTTGAACTTTAAAAAATTTGATAATTTAAGTGGGTTGACGAGGGCGAATCCAAAATTTATTTGGGGATAACTAAACTTAAGAAGTTTGAATACTTCATTTCGAATACGTAATGATAAATAACCATAAAAAGGTAATCTAATATATCTGGTTTCTTTTTGTACTGTAGTTATGGGGAGTTTAGTATTAAAAGTGTTATTTAAAAATTTCTTTAATTGGTTGTCAAAAAGATTAGAAGGGTAGTAATTATTAATAAAGTACTGTCTTAAAAATTTAAATTCTTCGTTTAATGAAAAGTAATCTGAACAAATTCGGTAACTTCTTATTAATAATGTTAGTATACAGCTAATCCTATATTTATAAAACATACAACTTAAATAATTGGTTCCCAAGCCAGTAAAGGTTTGTTTTCTAAATAGTGAGGTCTAAAACTTGTTATTAGCCCGTTTAACTACGGAGAAGTTAATATCTTTGATATATATATATATATATATATATATATATATATATATATATATATATATATACATATATATATATATATATACACACAGTATATTATAAAGAAATACAAATTGACAACTATATCATCCTCCGAGCCGACAGAACAGTGAGACGTAAAGGAGGATATGCTATTTACAAACACGAAAGGCATATGGCAGAAATGACTATAAGTACCTCAAAGAGCTACGTAGAATGTGCAGCAGCAAAAGTTAAAAAATTAAATATGTTACTAATTGTAATGTACAGACCCCCCGAACACGCCAACCTAAAAATTATCAGATTCCATTACAGAGGTTAGAAACTGGGTAAAAGAGCTAGATTCTCCAACCTCAAATATTTTTCTCTATGTTGATTTTAATTTTCCATTCATGAAATATAAAAGGATAGGAAAAAATATATGTATACACGAGGACAAGGGGGCACAAAGGAAGACGAGGAGCAGGTAAAAATGTTACAAGTTCTTGGTGATGAATTTATGTTAACACAAGAAAACACAAGAAAAAACAACGGCCTAGATTTGTATTCACAAACAATAGCAACCTAATTTATAACGTAGAAATATCCCCAACAAAAATATCGGATCACAACATTACTGAAATAACAACCAATATAAAAGCAACAGGGAAGAAAAGAACACGAACAACAGAAAGAAGCAATTCAAAATTTTTAATTTTCACTCCAAAGCTATAAACTGGGAAGATGTTGCATCCAGCATGGAAGTAAGAGATTGGAAAACCATCTTAAAGGCCAAGACAAAGGAAGAGATGCTTATGACCTTTGAGGAAAAGACGCTGAGAATTGTGGAAAGACATGTCCCACACATACAACAAAGAGGAAAGAGAAGCAGGTTCGAGAGACAAATGAGACGAAAGAGAAAAAGAGTAACTGAAAATTAAATAACTGTAAAAATAACAACATCAGAAAAATATTAAATGATGAACTGCAGAGTATCGATGACGTCATAGAGGAACTAATTGAGAAGAATACAGAAAAATAAGAAGACGACGCAATAGAAGCGATAAAGATTAACTCAAAGTACTTCTATAATTTTGCAAAAAGGAAGTCGAAAAACCATGCGACTATTGGACCTTTGAAATACGAACACTGCTTTATCGGATGATCTAACAGAAGTATCCAAAATATTAAGATCTCGGTCCGAATCATCTTTCAGTATCCCAAAACATTTCAATTGTTACTGTACGGAAAAAGGGAGGACCTATACTCATTGAATACTATACCCAAAATGGACAGGACATTCAGAGAAATTCTAGAGCAAAAGAGTTAGGAGTTACAATGACTGATGATGCGAAATTTGAAACAAAATAAGATCGCAGTAAACAGAGCAAAGAGAATAACTGGGCAGATACTTAGAACCTTTAAAAGAAGGGAAGAAATATAATGATTCCTTTACTGAAAACACTGATCATACCCAAATTGGAATACTGCTCGGTCCTAACATGCCTATATAAAAAAGAAGGCATTAGACAACTAGAAGGGATTCAGAGAAGCTTCACATCCAAGATCAATGGGTGCAAAGAACTAAATTACTGGGAAAGGTTACACGAATTAAACCTATATTCACCGGAAAGAAGAAGAGAGAGATACACTATTATTTACACTTGGAAAATAATAGTGAAACTTGCTCCTATTCTCACTCTGAACCCTGTAACTCCCCAAAGAACAGTGGAATGTAGAAAAGGAAGACTTTGTCGTGTTCTCAAATTAAAGGCTAGTCAGAGAACATTCTTAACCCTGAAAGAAAATAGTTTTGTTGTGAGAGGACTAAGACTGTTTAATTAGCTGCCCCAAGACCTAATGAACACGAGTGGTGTTGCAATGAACATCTTCAAAAGAAGATTAGAGACCTGACTCAGAACAATCCCCGATGAGCCTGGCGTACCTGGCTATGTGAGGTGGAGAGTACAAGAAACCAACTCACTACTTCACCAGGACAACTCGAGAGGAGGGGCGACAAGCTTGACCTTCGTGAAATGAGAAATCATCGCACGAAACATTTGAAAGGTTGAAAAGTGTAAATATATAAATATATATTATATATATATGTGTGTGTGTGTATACATTTTAACTGCAAACAACACACAGTATAATTAATGTAAAGAACGACGCTTGTGTAGAAGAGCGTTCCGCACAAGATGAGGAGGGAGAACGAACAAATGAAAAATGAGGTACCACCCGGGAATCGAACCCGGGATCATCCGATTGCCGGTCAGATATGCTATCCACTACACCATGGACCTCGATCAATCATAAGTCGTAATTATCCTACATACGAGCAGAAACCAATGCCCTGAGGGAGCACCTTCGCATGCCGTACATATATAGATTTTAACTGCAAACAACACAGTATAATTAATGTAAGGAACGACGCTTGTGTAGAAGAGCGTTCCGCATAAGATGAGGAGGGAGAACGAATAAGTGAAAAAAGCGGCACCACCCGGGAATCGAACCCGGGATCATCTGATTGCCGGTCAGATATGGTATCCACTACACCATGGACCTCGATCAATCAGAAGTCGTAATTCTCCTATATACGAGCAGAAACCAATGCCCTGAGGGGGCACCTACGCATGCCGTACATATATAGATTTTAACTGCAAACGACACAGAGTATAATTAATGTAAAGAACGACGCTTGTGTAGAAGAGCGTTCCGCACAAGATGAGGAGGGGGAACGAACAAATGAAAAATGAGGTACCACCAGGGAATCGAACCCGGGATTATCCGATTGCCGGTCAGATATGCTATCCACTAATGGACCTCGATTCCCGGGTGGTACCTCATTTTTAATTTGTTCGTTCTCCCTCCTCATTTTGTGCGGAACGCTCTTCTACACAAGCGTCGTTCCTTACATTAATTATACTGTGCGTTGTTTGCAGTTAAAATCTATATATGCCCCTCAGGGCATTGGTTTCTGCTCGTATGTAGGATAATTACGACTTATGATTGATCGAGGTCCATGGTGTAGTGGATAGCATATCTGACCGGCAATCGGATGATCCTGGGTTCGATTCCCGGGTGGTACCTCATTTTTCATTTGTTCGTCCTCCCTCCTCATCTTGTGCGGAACGCTCTTCTACACAAGCGTCGTTCTTTACATATATATATATATATATATATATATATATATAGCTATGCAAAAAGGAAACAAAAACGCGCGCCGCTATTGGGCCCTTAAGGACGGGAAATAATGAACTAACCGACGATCCAAAAGAAATATCTGATACGTTGAGAGCTCAATATGAATCAGTTTTCAGTACCCCAAAAAGTGACAAAGCGATACCTGACATAAATGCATTCTTTGAAGAGGAATTGCAAAGAGAGTACATAACAGACTTTGAGTTTACACAAGAAGATGTAGCGAGAGCTATAGAACAAATGAAACTACATTCAGCTGCAGGTCCGAACAATTGGAACGCATTATTGATTAAAAACTGTAAAAATGAAATAGCTACACCTTTATACTGGATATGGAGAAGATCCCTAGACACTGGGGAAATACCGAGGATCTTGAAAAGAGCAAACATTGTCCCTATATATAAAGGAGGGGACAGATCTCAAGCAAAGAACTATAGACCAGTGTCATTGACGTCCCACCTCACCAAAGTATTTGAAAGAATAGTTAGAGAGAAAATTTATGATTTCCTGGAGACACGGGAAAGATTCAACGAAAATCAGCATGGATTCCGATCAGGTAGATCATGCCTATCACAACTAATAGAGCACTACAACAATATCCTAGATGCATTGGAAGGCAATGACAACTACGATGTTATATACACAGATTTTGCTAAAGCTTTCGATAAATGTGACCATGGTATAATAGCACATAAAATTAAAGACATGGGAATAACAGGCAAAGTGGGAAAATGGATCTACAACTTCCTTAGTGATCGTCTGCAGGTCGTCAAAATTCAAGATATATCATCATCAGAATCGGAAGTACGCAGCTCAGTACCACAAGGGACAGTACTGGCCCCACTCCTGTTCATTATCATGCTAACAGACATAGACAGCGGAGTAAACAGCAATAGTATAGTAACATCCTTTGCAGACGATACAAAGATCAACAGAAAAATCAGCGATGTACATGACGTGGAGGCCTTGCAGAGGGACACGAACAAAATATACAAATGGTCAGAAGACAACAACATGTCATTCAACGCCGAGAAATTTAAACTCTTGAGATATGGTAGAAAAGAAAAGAAGAACTTAAACAGACTGCATATTAATGCTCCAGATAGACAGGAAATTCAGAGAAGCATGAAAGCGATTGATCTCGGGATAATAATGACAGATGATGCGAAATTCGAAACACAAAACCAGATAGCGATAAATAAAGCAAAAAGAGTCGCCGGACAGGCTCTAAGAACGTTCAAGAGAAGGGACAGGACAGTAATGATTCCCCTGCTAAAAACACTGATTATACCAAAACTTGAATACTGCTCAGTTTTGACGTCCCCATATAAAAAGGAAGAAACTAATAAACTAGAAGAAACGCAAAGGCATTTCACAGTCAAGATTGATGGCTGCAAAGAACTCAACTACTGGGAAAGACTACGTAAACTAAATCTGTACTCACTAGAAAGAAGAAGAGAGAGGTACATCATAATCTACATATGGAAAATGATCGAAAAACTGGTACCAAACCTAAAACTAAACCCATTTACCATTCAAACAACACTGGAAAATAGGAAAGGCAGAATGTGTAGTGTTCCCAAATTAAAAGCACGACAAGGGACCTCCTCAACCCTGAAGGAAAATAGCTTGGTTGTCAGGGGGCCAAGACTTTTCAACCAGCTTCCTAAGGACCTCAGAAACGTAACGGGGGTCAAAGTTGAAGTCTTCAAGAAAAGACTGGATGCCTGGCTCAGGACAGTACCAGATGAGGCGGGCGTGCCTGGCTATGTACGGTGGAGAGCGCAAGAAAGTAACTCGCTCCGCCACCAGGCCAGACCTAGAGGCGGGGCCACCAGCTTGACCTCCGTGTGAAGAAAGACCAACACACGAAACAACATAAGGTTCATAAGGTATATATGGTGGATTGAAAATGGACCCAATTTTTTTTTTCAAATATCGAAATGGAATACCTGCAAAAATTTCAACGGGCTACTGTCAATGTTCACTCAAAATTTGATGTCCCTTTAATTAATTTTTCAGGGTCCCCAGCGAGGGCAAAAAATAGCTTCCAAATTTGAGCATTTCTGGCAGCATTCCACTACTTTCTGTGTGTGTATATATATATATATATATATATATATACACACACAGTATATATATATGTATATATATATATATATATATATACACACACACAAAGTACACAGAACTCACGACGTGGAGGTAGCTGGACATCGAGTTCCAGCCTAGCCCATCCCAACCACCAAACCTTATTATGGACTTTTGTCTAAGTCATTCCTTTTCCTGCTTATCGAACTATGTTGTGATTTAGTATTGAAAAATGGCATGATTTTTCTTGATTCCAATCTCACTCGAATGAATCCATCCCTTCGTTCTTTTCCACAAACTGTAGCTGCTGCTTCTGTTACTAGCTTAATACATCTTTCTACGGCCTGTGTGTGACATGGCATCCCAAGTATGCCTCCAAAATCTGACTGTTTGGAAACGAGCTCTCTCAATTCCTTCTCCGTTAATTGCTGCAAAAGCGGACGACTTAATCGCTCTTCTTCTTTCCAGTTAATAAGATCAATGTATTCTTTTGCTCCAAAGTTCAACCTTGGTATTGTAAACTTTCGGATTTCCTTTTGTGTTTTGCTTCTTGCAAGCATAATTCTTCGAATTGCCAGCTCTCTCATGTGCTCCTGATCATCGGTGATCATGGAGAGCAATAGGTTATCTGGGTGAGCAAAATAAGCGTTGCGTTGTATTGAAGAATCCACAACGTCTCTCAGCTCAAGTGGAAGGTATCTTGATCTTGAAATGGTTTCCCAGACATGTCTTCCTCCTTCTGTGCATGAAGATTTTGACTTAATGGTAAACCACATTGGAGCATAAACTTTCATTACAAATGTTGGTAATGCACGAAGGTTCTCTGATGGTTTATCTTTAGCAATGTATAAGCGTAGAATTCGATTTGCTGTAGTTATCCACCTTGCATGAGATAAAGTTCCTGGATTTTTTGCAGACAAATCCTGAGAGCATTTACCTGAGCACACAGCTTTACAGATTTCAAGCAAATACTTCTGGTCCCTACTTAAGTTTTCATTTGCTGTGTATGGCATATCAGCTTCAATTTTATCAAACCCTGCAACTGGAAGTTGTTCACAATTTTTCAGTGCTTTGCCAATTGTTCCAGAAAAGGTATCAGGTCCTGTTGTGCTCCCATCAATGTGATATAACAAGTGGCGAAGTGGAAGGTTCGTTAGCGTGCAATTGACATATTAGCCAGTGCGAAAGTCTACCCAATGCCAATTCTAAGAGGCTAATAATTCCATTATGCCTTCCTGTGTTTACAGGAGTTCCATCACATCCTATAGCCACCAGTTCATCAATGTTTTGAACATTTCCGGATAAAAACTGAATTAACGAATCTTTAATACCATGAGCAGTACCAGAGACAGGTTCAATATAACCAACATAGCAAGACCCTGTTTCTCTTACTAAGGTTATGTGTTCTTCAATGACCGACTTGTAATAATATTTTTTGCCTTGCTTGATATAACATTTAGTTTTATCTTTTCTTCTCCCATCAAAATATAGAGCTTTTAAGTGTTCCTCATTATCTTCTTGCTGCATTTTAGCCGTATTTTCGTCCTTTCTCTTCTAATTTTACTTCTGTCAATTACGAGGGAGGTATCCTCATTTCCTATTAGACCAACATCTTGCAGGGCAGCAGATGCCAAAGATGCACCTGCCCGGTCAGATATGCCGTATCTATCACAAACTTGTGCAACATTTTCTAAATTAACTCTCATTTGTTAATGCGAGTTAGACGGTCTAGCATCATCAACAGCTCTTGTTTGGGTCGGGTTTGATTCTTTCCCTGAGCAAGCTGAAATGTCACCCTCCGAACCAGAAGAATCAAGGCCTAGGCCTACAGCATCATCATTGTTGAAATGCTTTTGCGAATTCGAGAAATTTCCACTTCTTTTCGTTTCATATTCTTTTTAAGTTTTTCAGTTGTTATTTTATCTATGTTCCCAATTGCCATTTTTCTATCTCCTCTTTGAGCACTGAGAAATTTTTGCTCAATGCGAGGAACCTTTTTAGTTTTATCACAGTGACATGAATCAAACTCACATTTGCAGCTAGCAATACAAATAAATTTTTAGCTTTTTCTCTGAATAACTGTAATTTGCTTTGATCATTTGGGTTTCCTTTTCTTCCTTTGTATGGATTTATCAACACCATATATTTATTATGATAGGAGCGAATAAGCTGCAAAACTCTTTTGTGAGAAACTGTTGGAATTGAGGCCTTTACCCAAATATTTTCAATATCTAAAGCGACTCTTTCTGATACGTCAGAGACTGCAGGATCTTTGTTATTATTAGTGAACTTTATGTCATCTCTTACCCATAAATAATGTTTAAACATTTCTTCATAGGTTGGAAGCCTATTGCTCTTTAGTTCTTTAGCAGCGCCAAAAACTGGGCATACACTACACTGCCTTGTCTTTACTTTTTTTTATCCATTTTAATATTTCTGAAAAAATAGAATTAATGTAATTAAATCAGAGAATTACAAGAAATAAATATTTATGCATGAAAAAACGGTTAAGTAGTTATACTAATAGGCTAAGCCAAACTGTAACACATCTCGTCACTGCACGCACTTTAGGAAGACTGAGTGACTGAGACTCAAAATGTAATGGTTTTTCAAGGTCATTGGGGAGCCTCTTACTGAAACAGCAGCTTGTTCAAATTTGGTGCACATTTAAATTAGCGTCATTTACAACTTTTCCTAGGTATTCCAAATTGATATTCTAAATTCATATTTTCGCTCCACCCGAATATATAATATATATATATATATATATATATATATATAAATATATATATATAGCCCGAGTGCCAGTATGAAGAGTAAAACCTATTTTCACATACAACATCAATCCGCCCATATGCATATTTCACGGTATAACCAGTTCACAACACTATCGTCAACCATATTTTGTATGAGAATAATGTAATAAGGTTAATTAATTACTGGTTATAAATTAACCCGCAAACAAAAGTGATCATGCAAACAATGAATTGTATGTGTGAATACAAAACTGAAAACAAAGCAACGAACCGAAATGGCGGCTCCGTCTTTTTCATTTCTGAAATGACGTCTTATAAATTCTTAAGTACTTGAAAGTAAAAACATATGCCTGCTAAACCCTCATGTAACTTAGGGAAAAAGACATGAATTCAATTGTCAATTTAATTCTGAATAAGTTCGGATAAAAATGCTATATATAGGTTACCCAAAAAGCGAGAAAAATAACTAATGTAAAAATTACATTTTAAACAAAACGCAGCCATGATTACACAGGTCAACAAAAAAACATTTTTTTTTTCGTTGCCAAGGAAATTCGTACGAATTTAGGGTATTTTGGGGTTGCTGAATTCCAAAATGAAAGTAGTTTTTCCGATTTGGCTCTAGTTCTTGAGATAATGAATACCCTCAATTAATAGGAAACGTAACAATAACGCGTGCATATGGGAAACTACCGGAACATTCTAGATGGTGAGACCGAATAAAATGCCATTATGTATTTCATGTGTTTACTTTTGTATGATTTGAGACAATTTCAATGCGATTTGTAAGTAGGCTCCGCCTGAACATTACATTTTTTGCATTTTTACGTGTTTCAATGGGGTACCAATTATCTCATAAATTAGAGCCAATCTAGCAAAACCGATGTCATATTCGGAATCAGCACCACAAAGTTACCCCAAAATCACTCTAATATGATTGGCAATAAAATGAGTGTTGACCAGTGTTATTTGTCTCGGTTCGTGAAGACGTTCGAAAAATGAAACGCCGACTCGAAATCATACTTTTGTATAAAACGGGTAAACCCGTTAGAATTAAATTGTTACATTATTAACAAGTTTAATGGCATTTTAAAATTATACCTTCTGAAAGGTTACTAATTCTTAAAAATAGGATGAATTAAATTAGGACAATCTAATTTGAGTAAGTAAATCTTACGCCTGGCAGCCTCGAGCGGCAACAGGGATCATCGGCTGAGAAAAGTTGCCGTATATTAAAATGAAATTGTATTAAAACAGAAATTTATATCAAGTTACTCTTTACCTATTGCCGAATAACGTAGCATAAAATTATGTTAGTCAAAAGATGGGATTAATGTCTTCACTAAAATATAAAATACGAAGCATCAGGCGCCAAATGAGGGAAAGGAGAGAAGGCAGGGCATCTCAAGGCATTGTGAACGAATGTTCTCCCGCAGAATCTGTGTGAAATTTAAATAAGAAAATTAAATTTATTTCTCCTTTGAAGAACAAAAAAAAAGAGTTCTCAGTGGAAGTTTGCTCAAGTATATAAATATACATATATTGTGCCGTACGAGAGAATTCAAATCGTGTGTGGCACCTAGAAGCGAAATTGTTCTTCTAATATTGAGTAAATTACTGGCCAAGCTAAAATTGTCTTCCCTTAAAAATGTAGCGGAAGAACACGATAACTCCGAGTTATATTTGCGTAACTAAAAAGACTAAAAAAAAATAGTCTACCCTATTTTCTCTTAAAGAAAACGGGTACCGAGTTTTTCGATTAAGTATACATTTACGGTATACGGAATTGGGGTAATCTGCACAGTGTTATTCCCATTGTGTTATTTGCAAGGCTACTCCGATCTATGAAGGTCTACCTGGCAGATAAGTGGTTCTAATTGTACTGTAATTTAAGTAATACGAAATTCATTTATTCTAATCACATTACGTATGTTATCTAATGTGGTAAAAGGCCAAACAGGCCTATGATTGTAACTTAAATTGTTATTCGTCCGTTCATTTTAATGGTCTTAAGTGTTACAATACGGCTGTATTCAGTTAAATAACTACCAATTGTAGATTAAAACTGTCTAACATTCATACTAAAATTGCTTGTGCATTTCACTTAACTGTCTTATTATCAAGTGTCATTCTTAAACAAATTTTCATTACTGCCAATCGTTTCACTTTTCATTGTGACTGGTTTAGAAATTCTGTGATGAATATATTATTTTTGTGAAAGATTTTTCGGAGCAAGTGTAGTTTACGTCTCCCTGACGCAAAAGGGGACACAAACTACAGTAGGTCAAAGTTGGGGGTAAACTACACTAGGATCTTTAAGAGACATTTTTTAAATGAATCCATTAAATAAAACGTTAAAACTAACGAAAATATTACGACTTAACCAAACCAATCGTCAATATATATATATATATATATATATATATATATTTTTTGTGTTTCCTTTCCTTCGTGGTTTTATTCATATATATATATATATATATATCAACGTAAAGAACTACGCTTACATAGGAGAATATTCCGCGCAAGATGAGAGCGAGAGAACGAAACAAATGAAAAAATGAGGTAACCACCCGGAAATCGAACCCGGGATCTTCCGATTGCCGGTCAGATATGATAACCATTACACCACGGGCCTCACTCAATCAAATGCTGTAATTCCTCTCATACGCGCAAAAACCAATGCCCCAAGGGGGCACCTCCCGCATGCCGTACATTATATACATTTAAACTGCAAACACGCAGTATAATTAACGTAAAGAACGACGTTTAAATGTATATAATGTACGGCATGCGGGAGGTGCCCCCTTGGGGCATTGGTTTCTGCGCGTATGTAGAGGAATTACGGCATTTGATTGAGTGAGGCCCGTGGTGTAATGGTTATCATATCTGGCCGGCAATCGGAAGATCCCGGGTTCGATTCCCGGGTGGTTACCTCATTTTTTCATTTGTTTCGTTCTCTCGCTCTCATCTTGCGCGGAATATTCTCCTATATAAGCGTCGTTCTTTACGTTAATTATACTGCGTGTTTGCAGTTTATATGTATATATATATATATATATATATATATATATATATATATATATATATATAGTGACGATTGGTTAGGTTAAGTCGCAATATTTTAGTTCGTTTTAATGTTTTATTTGATTAGGTATACGCGGACAACGTTGGGGAACTCAAACTACACTAGGATAATGTAGGGGAACGTAAACTACACTAGGATAATGTAGGGAAGCGTAAACTACACTAGGCACCACAGGAGGACGTAAACTACACTTGCTCCGGTTTTTCAATTATTCCCCTGCACGGATTGAGAGAGAAATAAGAATATATACCAAATGATATTTATGATATAACCTTGGGTAAAATTTATATAAGGTAGTTTAAAAAGAAAACAGGCTGAAATAAAGGTATAAATCATACCTTAAATATAAAATATAAAACCGCCTATTATAACAATATATATGTATATATAGATATCAGCAAACAACCACAGGGAAAAGGAAACACAAAGTCCGAGCGCTTTCGTGATATATTCACATTATCAAGGAGGAACAGAAAATAGACGGAGATTACAAAGTAAATGAGTTAAATAGACAAGCAAAAAATTCACAATCTGCACCTCAAATTAAAGGCCTTAAAGCCCTCTAAAGATTTTTTCAATTGATAACATAATCTGTAGGCTGCTAAATTACAAATTTAAAAGAAGTATACTGTATAGATGAAATTAGACAAAAAAAACAATACAGAGAACAAAAATTATTATAATGGTTATTAACACTAATATTTAATTAAAGCACGCAATTAATTGGCAAGAATTTAATGAAAAACGAATAGATAACGTAGATAACAAATAGATAACATAATCTGTAGGCTGCTAAATTACTATATAGATGAAATTAGACAAAACACCAGTACAGAAAACAAAAATTATTATAATGGTTATTAACACTAATATTTAATTGAAGTAGGAAATTAAGTGGCCCGAAATTAATGAAAACAAAGGGAATGTTGCCATCGTCTTACATATTATTACAAAATTTCTACAAACAGTCTGGGAAAAAAAAAAAAAAAAATTCGTTATAATGTTTATTAACACTAATATTTAATTAAAGCACGCAATTAATTGGCAAGAATTTAATGAAAAACGAATAGATAACGTAGATAACAAATAGATAACATAATCTGTAGGCTGCTAAATTACTATATAGATGAAATTAGACAAAACACCAGTACAGAAAACAAAAATTATTATAATGGTTATTAACACTAATATTTAATTGAAGTAGGAAATTAAGTGGCCCGAAATTAATGAAAACAAAGGGAATGTTGCCATCGTCTTACAGATTATTACAAAATTTCTACAAACAGTCTGGGGAAAAAAAAAAAAAAAAAAAAAAAAAATTGTTTTCCCAAAAGCAACCCAGTTCAAAAGTCCAATAAACCCCCAGCAACCAAAGATTATACACGAAAGAAATATTACAATTAAAATAGACACATAAGAATGTTAACAGTTCTTACAATAATATTTATTTATTTAACCAGGGCAAACCATTAAGGGGCAAGAATGCAGTTAAGAAAACAGTAGGCCCTTCGCCAGCTTTCTGACAATGCACGAATCTAATTTGTACAACCCAGGGCTAATATTAAGGACCAAATCCGCATTATTCTTGATCACACTTGATTCCAGTATATTTCTGCTAACAATAGATTTACTAAACCTTAATTTGGAAGCATTTTTCCAATCAATGGGATGATTAGTATCTCTTACGTGAATGAAAATGGCGTTAGATTCCTGGCCACTTCTTATACTGTATTGATGCTGTTTAATACGTACCTCAAGGGTCTTACCAGTTTGGCCAATGTAAAATTTATTACATATTGTGCAAGGGATTTTATATACACAACCATGTTCACTTAAAGGGGAGTTCTTAATCAATGAATTCTTAATTACATCTAAATTTTTGAACGCAATATTTACGTTAAAAGTCCTCAGCAGATTCGGCAGATCAAGGAAATTTTCTCTGAATGGTAACACTAAAACATTTTTGTGTTATAAGGAATCTTATCCTTTACTTCGTAGAAGGTTTTCTTTGCCATTTTTAAGGACTTATCTATGCAGTTCTTTGGGTATTTTAAATCCAAAGCAATTTTGTATATTTTACTAATTTCGTCGTCAATGAACTCAGGGCTACAAATTCGTAGGCCTCTTAGAAACAAAGTAGAAAGAACGGATCGTTTTACATTAATGTGGTGATCAGAATAATAATGTATATAGGAACAATTATTAGTGGGTTTTCTGTAAATATTGTACTTAAACTTTTTTCCAGACCTATATATTAAAACATCTAAAAAGGGATCGAAGAATCTTTTTCTATTTCAACTGTAAAATTGATAGAGGGAATTAAATTATTAAGTTTGGGTAAGAATTCATTGAGATTTAAAGTCACTGGCCAAAGACAAAGAACATCATCTACATATCTAAACCATGGAACATAATTTGGCAGAATCTTCCTTAATAACTTACTTTCAAAAAACTCCATATATAAGTTACTCAAAATGGGGGAGAGAGGGTTTCCCATCGCCATACCAAATTTCTGCCTAAAATATTCATTATTGAACACAAATTTTGAGTCTACTATGCACAACTTAATTAATTCTATAATTGTGGCCACAGGTAATGGCAAATTATGTTTAACCAATTCATTAAATTCTTGCCAATTAATTGCGTGCTTTAATTAAATATTAGTGTTAATAACCATTATAATAATTTTTGTTCTCTGTATTGTTTTTTTTGTCTAATTTCATCTATACAGTATACTTCTTTTAAATTTGTAATTTAGCAGCCTACAGATTATGTTATCAATTGAAAAAATCTTTAGAGGGCTTTAAGGCCTTTAATTTGAAGTGCCGATTGTGAATTTTTTGCTTGTCTATTTAACTCATTTACTTTGTAATCTCCGTCTATTTTCTGTTCCTCCTTGATAATGTGAATATATCACGAAAGCGCTCGGACTTTGTGTTTCCTTTTCCCTGTGGTTGTTTGCTGATTAATAAGGTCACGTGTTATTTTGTGATTTTAGTGCATATATATAGATATACGAGGGCCACTCAATATATTTTTCCACACCTTTTTTTTTCTTTCTAAGTTTCCCTGTAAGTTCCAAAAATTTTGTACACAAGTAGTTACATACCTTTTTTACAAGTTTTTATTTTTCCACATAGTCTCCAGTGATAAGTCACCGTCACTCTCCATCCTTTTCTACGGCTTTCCTCCACCTCGAAACAAGGGCCTTTTTACCTTGCTGGTAAAAGTTCGCTGGGTTCCGCTGGAACCACCTCTTCACCTCCTCAACAACTTCATCGTCACTCTGAAACTTTCTTCCACGAATAGCATCCTTCATTGGCCCAAACAAATAGAAGTCTGAAGGTGCCAGATCCGGGCTGTATGGAGGGCAGTGTTGGGCACTAAAGCGTTAATCCGATAACAGTTAATTAACGAAGTTAACTTTTTTTAACGGACTATTAACGGAAGTTAATTTCCATTTGTCGTTATCGGACCAGTTAACTTCCGATAACTCGATATTTAGTCTGTTAAAGTCCGTTAACACGTTAACTGCGAGGAGTCATTCACGGAAGATCACCGCTCCGCGAATGAATTCAAACCGCCATAACTTCAGTCTGCTTCCAGATCTCGCAAGGGAAGGTTTTGCGCTTTTTATTGAAGGTAAGAAGGTTCTTTTAACGTTAGTAAAAGTCCTATAATATCATATATATATTAATACGTATGGAGATACGTATGGTAAAATGTACGGCTGAGAAAAATTAATTTATAGTAATGACTAATGAATAAGTATTTTTACACTGCGTTAGTAAATCTCTAAAAAAGTATATATATGTACAGGGCTATTCAAAATGATTCACCTGATTTCAAATGAGAATATTTTTTAATGTTACAAATACAGAGTGATTTGTGATACAGCAACCAAAAGAAAAACTGTCCAAATTTTGTCTCTCACCTCATAAATGCTCTATGTGACTTCCCCTAGTTACACGAGCAACGTCGACACGATAGTCGAATTCCTCCATACTCGCTCCAGCATGTCCGTTGTCACTGACTCTACGGCAGTAACAATGCGAGTTCGGAGCTCATCCAAAGATGTGGGCAACGGTGGCACGTACACAGTATCCTCAACGTACCCCCAAAGGAAGAAGTCGCACGGTGTAAGTTCCGGCGACCTAGGGGGCCAGCTGTGGAGCACCAAGTCATGGGGCCCACTGCGACCAATCCAACGGCGAGTGAGCACTTCGTTGAGAAAACGGCGAACATCCAAATGCCAATGAGGCGGCGCCCCATCTTGCTGGAAAATGTAGTCGCCGGAATCTTCGTTCAATTGGGGAAATAACCAGTTCTGCAGCATATCCAAATAGGAGTGACCAGTCACTGTGTTTTCCATGAAAAAGAAGGGGCCGTAAACCTTTGCCCGGGAAATGGCACAGAAGGTGTTAACTTTAGGTGAGTCGCGCTCGTGCTCGATTGTTGCATGTGGTTGTTGCGTGCCTCATATGCGAAGGTTGTGACGGTTCACCTTGCCACTTAAGTGAAAAGTTGCTTCGTCACTGAACACCAGGCGGGGAGCAAATTCGTCATCCTCCATAACCTCCTGCAAAAGATCGCAAAAGTTCTGTCGTTTTAACTTGTCCCCCGGCCGTAGAGCCTGCAACAGTTGCAACCTGTATGGCTTCATATGCAAGCGCCGTCTCAAAACACGCCAAACAGTCGTCTGAGGAAGTCCCAATTCTCGACTGGCGCGGTTTGTTGATTTCCTCGGGCTACGTTGGAAACTCTCTCTGATTCTTTGCACATTATCCTCAGACATGCGCGGTCATCCTGTGGACTTGCCTTTACACAAACATCCTGTTTCCTCGAACTGCCGATACCACCGACGGATGCTCTGAGCACCCGGTGGATCTGTTCTGTAACGTCGACGAAACTCACGCTGCACTGTGACTACCGATTTACAGCTCGAAAACTGCAACACACAAAACGCCTTCTGCTGTGCGGACGCCATTTTCACACTGACTGTTTGTTGTTAGGCTAGGCCACGGCGTGACTTTGGAGCCCTCTCGCGGTGATCTTGTAAAACTCGGAGATTTCCTCTTTCATGTGGTGTATGCCCAGTTGATGCACGGTTGATAGGTACGGAAGTATTCTCAGTTGAAATCGGATGAATCATTTTGAATAGCCCTGTAGTATGTAAAATTTGAATAATAGTTTTTATTCACTGATTGTAATATCGTCGTCGAATTAAATAACAATTGCGTATATTACATAGACAAAATATTTTATAGACAAAATAATTCATGGACAAAGTATTTTTATTTTATAGACTAAATAATTCATAGCTAAAATATTTTATAGATAAAATAATTACATAGAGAAAAATTACTTCTATTGAAAATTCACAGAAAAAGGTTAAGTAAAATAAAATATTTTATATAACGTAATATTATATATTATATATTATATTATTATAATTAATATTATTTTGAATTAATTTTGCTATTTTGTTTGAATTAATATTTTATTAGTTTAGTTACATATTTTATACGATGATATTTTACTTTTTTAGGTTCTTCAGTATTATCGTCAACTAGACAGCGTTCAGTTCTCTCTTACCAAGCATTCTCTACAACTTTTAAATTTCAACCATGGAGCACCAAGAAGTTCTCGACATTGAGATCGCCTCTGTCTCAGGCACTTCTGAGTCTCAGTCTGACCAGAAGCCTTTCCAAAACCCGTGGCCCCACCTGGAGCGCTACTTCAAGCTTAGCCGTCAGGACAAGCACAACAACAAAATACAACAAGCACATTGTGTCATAGTCTTTAATAAATGTGCCTAAAATTTAATTTTACCTTTCAGTTCACGCCATAATAATTCTCTGGTAAATTAAAATTTAGTTAATGGTTAGTGGTTACAAGGGTTTCAAAACATGTAATCAGTACATTTTTTATTAAAAATAAAAAAAAAGTTATTAAGCAAAAAGTTGCAAAACTTGATAAAAATACAGTTAAATACCTATTTATTGTTGGATTTTGCATAAATAAACATTTTCTATGGGTTTTAAAGCTTTTTTCCTTGATTTTTTTAAATGTCAGTAAAGAAATAGTTATCGTTAACGGATTATCGTTAACTTCCGTTAACTCTGTAGTAAAATTATCGGATTATCGTTATCGTAGTTAAAAATTGGGGTTAACGGATTATCGTTATCGAAGTTAACTTTTTGGTTAACGGTGCCCACCACTGATGGAGGGTGAGATAACACAGTCAAGTGCATTTTTGGGATGGCCTCTCTTGTGTGGTCTTGCGTTATTGTGCAAAAGAAGGACGTCTTCCCGTTTTCTCTCCGGACGAACTCGCTTTATTCGTCTCTGGAGTCTCTGTAGGGTAGTAGGGTGTGTCGAATTTTTCAACTTTCAAATTCCAAATATGAGGGGTGCTAAAAAGTTGCAGCATGACTTAGGAATTCTAAAGATATTTTTGTTAATTTAATATAATTTAGTTTTGCTTGGTAAGAAGCTACATAAAAATAGTGACTTTTTTGACTTTTTTGTGGAATTATATAATAATTTATATTAATAATTATATATGCTGTATATATAATGCACTGCTGTTTTTGCTTATTTCACAGGTTGAAACATTCATCAGTGTGCTGAAGATTACTTGTCCGTCAGTGCTACCATCCTAACCAGTGGGAATTGACCTACAATGGCTTCTAAAAGGAGGACAAGACTGGGGACATTCACACATATGAGCAACCTAATTGGAACTGGTAGAGAGTTGTTGCCCTCTGAACTCCCAACTCTGCGAGACGTTCTGAAATATGGGCTACTGCTAAGAGAACAAAGTGGTGAGGATGTGAGAAACTACCCAGCAGCCAGTCTTGCAAAGGACATTTACCCTAAAGTGCTTGAAAAGTGGGAACAAGCAAACAGTTCTTTTGTAGCCCCCGTTGTAAATTCACGAGTCACAATCTTAAACAAGATCCAAGAGAGCTGGGAGCAGGCCAAAAACATATCTCTTGGGAGAGGAAAGCTACATGTCAAAGAGGTTTTCATTGCAAAACTTGACAAACTTTTTGACATCCTCAGTTGCAAGTGTAAAATTGTTCTCTGCTCTGAATTTGGCTGCCTTGCAGATGCTGGTTGCAAAAACGAAACTCACATTAACTGTACATGCCCGAGGGAGATGAAGATCCCTGTGAAGGAACTTGCTTTCATTAAAGGTCAGAGAGACAAGTCTGGTTCTATTAGACCACATCAGATTGGCTTGCCAGATCAACCTGAGCACAACAGACAAGTCAAAAAGCAGAAGCGGCAAGAAGACGAAAGAAGAAGGTTTGCTGAATATAAGCAGACAAATAAGCATGATGTTTCAATGCCATCAAATGAAATAATTTTCTCTGATGATGAAAATGAAGAACAAATAGCTGATGCTCAAGATGGAAAGGATGGAAGTTATGAAGTGACATTAGAAATACCAAGCACGTCTTCAACTTCCAATAAAAAGCCTGAGTACAACACATTAGAAATACCAAGCACGTCTTCAACTTCCAATAAAAAGCCTGAGTACAACACATTAGAAATACCTAATGTTGCTATGCATAGCATCAGATATGGTGTTGGCCTGCGTGCCACAGCTGCCATCACCACTGCTGCCTTTATGGATGCTGGCTTGATCACTGAAGAAGACAAGAGACTTGTAGTTGATCACAATAAAGTCAAGAGGGCCCAAGAAAAAGTTATGAGATCCCTGGATCAGGAATTTGATGATCTTTGTAAGAAGGGTGAAATTGACTGCATCTTCTTTGACGGCCGTCAAGATACAACTAAAGTTATGCTGAAAGCAGACAATTCAGATCGTCAGTTCCCCAGCATCATCAAAGAAGAGCATTATTCTCTGTGCAGTGAGCCAGGTGGAAGATATCTCTACCACTTCACTCCTGAGAAAGGCTCAACGAGAAAAAAACCTGCTGAAGTTATTGCTGATAATCTTGTAGATTTCATGAAGAAGAAGGGCATTGATAAAAGCCTGCAGGCCATTGGAGGTGATTCTACAAATGTTAACACTGGCTGGGAGGGTGGTTCCATGCATTGGGTAGAGGTCAAGCTTTGCCGTAAGCTGATCTGGTTGGTTTGTGCCCTCCACACTAACGAGTTACCCCTGCGACACTTGATCACAGCACTGGATGGGAAGACCTTGTCTAACAACAAGTGGACAGGTAACATTGGCAAGATGCTAGACACTGCAACCGAACTTGAAATTGATCCTTCATTCACCAAACTCTCAATTGGAGAGCCTCTTACTTCACTGAGTGACAATGTCGTAAAGGATCTCTTTACTGATGAAGCGTACGGGCATAGGATCACACAGGCTATAAGGACAGGAGAACTTCCCACAGATCTGGCCCTTCTTGAAATTGGTCCAGTGAGCCATTCAAGGTGGTTGACAACAGCAAACAGGCTTTGTCGCATATGGGTTTCAAAACATGGCCTTAAAGGCAAAACCCTCAACAACTTAAGACTGATAGTGGAATACATTGTTGGTGTGTACTACCCCTGTTGGTTCATCATCAAAGTAAAACACTCTTGGGTGGAAGGCCCACGCCACATCTTGTTTCAGCTGCGGCTAGTTAGGCTGCAAAAGAAGGCTGTAGTGGATGCTGTTTTGCCAACCATCAAGCGCTCAGCATGGTATGCATTCAGCGAAATGATAATCCAGACACTCTTGTGCTCAGATGACAGTGAGGAGAGGAGAGCTGGTGTCCAAAAGATTGTTGACATGAGGGGTGGAGATGATGACACACTTTGAGATCTTTCTGTACGTCCCAGGAAGACACCTTCCATCAACCCCAGTGCTTCTTCCGTGTTGGAGCTGACAGACTGGTCTGACGGGGTATTTGAACCTCCTTTGACATGTAAACTGACTACAGCGGAAGTAAAGAAGTTCTTTGACAAGCCTATGCAAGTTCCACAGTGGCCCTGTCATGCTCAGTCAATAGAGAGGTGTGTGAAACAAGTCACAGAGGCAGCAGGCAGGGTGTATACACATGAGAAACGTGAGGGCTATATCAGAGGCCAAGAAGCAAGTTGGCGGCTGATGTCCAAGAACGAATCAAAGCAAGACTTGATGAAACTTGTTGTTTAAATATTTTTTTTACTGATGTCATTACTTTCTAATGTTGTTTTATGATTACAAGGATATGTTTTATGATTACTAGGATATGTTTTATGCAGAGAGACTAAAATTTTTATAGCATTACCTGACATTTTGAGAAGCTAAATTTAATAAATGTTGTTTTCCGAGAGCAATTTGTGTGCGTTTTAATCAAACGTAGATTTACCAAGCTAAGTGTTGAGCAATCACAAAAATAATAGCAGATTTGAATTCTTCACATCCAAAAACATATTTTTAAAACCCCTAAGTGAAGGAATTGGCAAAAATTAATTTTCACCTCCCAAATTGACACACCCTAGTAGGGTAGCAATATATGCCTCTTAGTTGATTGTTTGTCCTTTCTTCATAATGTCCAACAGAATCATCTCTTTCATGTCCCAGAAGATGGTGGCCATAACCTTTCCTGCAGAGGGAGCCATTTTTTACTTTTTCTTTCGTGGGAGTCTGAGTGATGCCACTCCATGGATTGCCGTTTTGTTTCAGCTTCAAAGTGGTGTACCCAAGTCTCATTCCCAGTCACAATTCGTGAAAGGAACTCATCCCCTTCTGTCTCGCATCGAACCAACGACTCAGAAGCAATTTCTTTTCTTTGGGCTTTTGTGATCTTCAATCATTTCGCGAGGAACAAACCGTGAACACACTTTTGAGTATCCCAGTTGCTGAATTATCGTATTCACACTTCCTTCACTAATTCCTAGCTCCAGCGATAGCTCCTTGTATGTGACGCGCCGATTTGATCGATGATGCTGTTAGTAAGTTGCACAGTGTGAGATGTCACAGCCGATGTCGGGCGACCGCTGCGTGGCTCATCATCGAAGCTGGCTCTCCCTCTCTCCGATGATCTCACACGTTTAGACCAGCGTCTTGCTTCGATCAACAACACCATCTCCGTAAACGTTTTGTAGACGTTTGTGAATATTTCCAACTGTTTCCTTCTCTGCGGTTAAGCACTCGATAATAGCTCTCTGTTTACGACGCACATCACTGTCAGACGCCATTTCTGAAACTGCGTTAACCATCGGCTATAAACAAGGGCGTTTAAAAGCGGTTTTATATAAGGAGGGGAGGTTCAAACTGTAAAAATCCGTTATGTGAAGTGCAGAAAGTTCAAACTTACAGCCCAAAAGACATTTCAGCCTCATGCCTATTATTTAGCTAAGAAAAAAGGGCGGGGTAAAATATATTGAGTGTCCCATCCTTACAGGCCGGTGAATGTAGATGTCAGTTAATAGAAGACTGGAAGTGTTTGATCCAAAATTTTAACCATCACAGACATCCTTAGCTGATCTTTTTCCATGTCTCATCTATCTATGAACAGTCCAGCATATTTTCAAACAGAAGCATATCTCTCTATTCCTCACTATGCATACATGCATCTCAAGAGCGTAACTAGCTTTCAAAAGTTGGGGGGGACAACTATAATGATGAAAAATCCTGCCATGAATTTCTGTGCTGCTATCCTGTAGGTAATGTGTTTCCGACCAAAATGATGCTCTTAAAATACTATGATTTAGAGAATGATCTATAGTTATGATAGTAATAGGAAAATCAAAGAAGCATTTTCACAACTACCTTATGTATATCAAGTATATACTTAACATTAAAGGAAAACAATATATGCAATAATTAAAGTAAAAAATAACTAGATGTCTCATTAAAGTATCTATCACTGCAGTATTAGCACTGAATCAGTAATACTTTCCAGCATACTAATAGGACTAATATAATTAAAGAGTTACTCATCATAGATTATTTCAAGAACTAAATATTTTCCTTCACGTAAGCTAACTTAGATCAAAAGTTGGGGGGGGGGGGGGGGACAAAACCTATATTATCCCCTTCAGTTCAAAAGTTGGGGGGGGACATGTCCCACCCGTCCACCCGTTAGTTACGCCCCTGATGCATCTTATACACTACACTCTTTTCAAAAAGGTATAATTTTCAGCAACCTCCGAGATTCGCCTTGACCCTTCTTCCTACATTATATATATATATATATATATATATATATATATATATATATATATATATATATATATATATATATAGTCGTCCTAGCCTTACCACCAAAACTACGGTGAACATATATTTATTCTGTCATTGGTTTCCGAAAAAATAAAAGTATTAATATGACAACAACATCTGAGAGGAGGAGGAGGAGGAGAGAGTGGGAGTGAGGGTGGGGGACTGTGGTTTAAGAGGGACTGCGTTGTTTTCACATCTCGGAGGGGATGGAGCGGAACTATTGCAGGCGACTGTACATTCACATATAGGTACAATACTTTGCAGAGAGGTACATCTCTTAGAATGTCGCGTTAAAAAATGCAAAAATGCTTGCACACAATTTGGAATTATAAAATCCACCATATTTACCAAATCGATTACAAACAGCAAAATATGTGCGAATTTAATACACAAGTATACACACAAATAATATCCACAGCTTTAAATTACAGCTTTAAAAATATATGAATGAAACTCAACATAAATTTACAGCAAAAATTTAATTATTTACATAGAAATTTTGTGCCGTCGCTACCTACACCGTCTGCCAAAAAAAAGGGTTCACTCTAAAAACAGCCATGAAATCAACATTTACTAATCAATCGTAATGAAACTCATACAGAGCAAAACTATGTAAACAGAATATATGTATAGCAATTTTCAGATTATTATATTGAAAATTAATGATTTAATGAGATTGTTTATGTTTAACAAATTTTGTTGGTGAATATCGCTCCAGTTTTGAATTCTAGGAGTCCACAAAGGCGGTAAAACTTTGGTAATAAATTTTTATTCTCATTTTAGTTATAAAATACATCATAAGATTTATAAAATATAGGAAATGCCTCCATTAAAACACCATGAAAATAAAAAAAGGTTTTTGAATTTCGAAACAGAACTTAAATCCTAAGTTTACAAAAGAAATCAAATTAACATTTCACTCTTTTGGAATTCCTATTAATAAAATTGTTCAATGTGTTTCCCTTCTGTTTCAACAATTTTCTTCAATCTTGGACGAAATTCATCAATGGTTCGATCGATCTGCTTCTGTGGTATCTCTTCTTACTTCTCCACAAGAAGCTGACGCAGGTGATCAACATTTCTCACCCTGCTCCTGTGAACTCTGTGCCAAGTTTTCCCAGATTCCAGAGTCAACAGGGTTCAAGTCAAGACTCCTAGGTGGCCAATTTTGGGGTTCAAGTAATTCTGGGACATTATTTTTTAAGTATTCTACAGTTGCTATTGCTATTGCTCCGTCTTGCTGAAAACGATAAATAATCACCGTTGGCCAAATTTTGCATTTTGGGAAGCATGTTTCGCAGCAGAGTGTTTTGATAGTACTCGGCATTGACTTTTACACCAAGCTCAGTAAAATGAATGGATGTGTTTCCTAACTTTGATATGCCAACTGACACCATGACACTATGACACTAGCTGAGAAATGACTTCTGGTTGCCAAAAGTCTGGTATCAGGTATTTTATTCTTACATTTGTCCCGTAGTGTAAACCCGTACGGTACAAACGAGTTCGTCTCCGACGAATTGCGTTCTAACGTTGAACCCAAAATTCCTTCGTTCTGACATCATAGAGTGTGCATTCTTTCATGCGCGGAGTAACCCCATGTAATCCGCAGAACCCCATGTAATCCGCGGTAACCCCATGTAATCCCAGTAATCCCAACCTAAATTATTAGATGCGAGGTGCATATGAAAATATGCACATCGCATGAATTCTTCGATCCCTCCGCGTCTCCATTATAGTCAGCATCACGCGATGCAAGGCAAGCGTCTATAAACACATCAGTCTTTTAGTTTTTTTATTCTTAAATTTTCCTAAAAACTTGACCTATTCCCATAGATAAAGCATAATTGTGTCAACCTATAGACCACCTGACTTCCCCTAGCTCGACCTACTCGCATACCAAATTTCAGCTCTCTCTAACCCATATTTCTCTTTTCCAAAAAAATCACGCAAATTGGTTATCTCGAACATGAGATTCATTTGCGCTCTATAACTTCCTTCCAAATCGTTTCCCTTTTGTACGGATTCGACCCTCCTTTCATGCCGCCCCTCTGGCGCCTCTTGATCCTACAATTATGCTTTATTATCAAAAGAAAACTGTAAACTCCGCGAAACCTATTTCGATCATGATTGGTTCGCCCTCGGAACTCTCCCGAAGTTCAATCTCCCAATCGAAGCTGTCAACTAAAGTCGCCTCCGCCTAAATTTGAATATCGAAAACTATTATAGGCGCTTGCTGTTAGACTCCGCCCGTAAGAGGGTGACCCTTAGTTTACCTCGTCTCCGCCTACCCCGAGGTTATAAAAACCCCGAGAGCGTCGGTAACGAGGTTCTTTGCTTTCTAACCATCTTCATACCACGCAAACTCTGTGATTTAATCCTGTAATTATTCGTGCAGTGGCACTACCCCTCCGGATCAAATTAGCTTCCATTTGATAATGGAACTTAACTTCAAATATATAAATTGTACATTGTGCTTTAGTTAACTTGTTCCCGATTTATCTGTGTATTAAGTCTCACCTGAAGAGCTATATATATATAATCTTCATTTTTTACATAACTAAAGTTAATTTAATTTAATTTAATTTAATTTCATTTAATTTAATTTAATTTTTCTATCAAAAGAATTCTGTACCCAAAGTGAATTAATAAAAAGACTGTTAAATTGAGTTAGTCGTTTCCATTCACCGCATAAACTCGATACAACCCCCGTACGGAAGCACTCGAAGGTAATCTTCCGAAACTTTACAACCAATTGAGGTAAGAGTGGTCAGTGACATCCACACACATTTTTTGACAAGGCGCGAGCGCCGAGTGCATCCACTGGTGTCGACGTGAGACGCGACCCCTCCGAGGAGTTTTTCTTGGGAGTTCGTCAACCTGAGAGTGACGTTGTCTATCATCCTTCGGATACAATTCCGACTCCAACCAAGGGGACCGCCCCCGGAATTCATAGTCCATCGTCGTTCTACAATCGAGCGGCCCATAAAGGGACATAAGGCTCGACACTGGAGGTCCCACCGAGACGCCGAGGACCCAGGAACCCCCAGGACCCGGAATTTGGGTGAACGAAGTCTTGCCCATTTCGCCCCGGGTTCCCCCTCACTCCTCTCGGACGACGCCACGGCTGCACATGACGTCACCGCTCCTCCTTTGTCTCCTCTGCGAGTGACCTTCAAATCGAGAGAGACGCCAGCTGATGCCACAGAGCCGCCTCAGTTTCCTCTCTCGATCCACTTCACGCGAACGTTTTTTACGTTTGAGTGATAGATTAACGTAACTATTAAGTATCACTGATTACACTTAACCCAATTATAACCTTTAAATTGTGTTTGTGGAATATTGATAAATTGTGTACACAGTTTATACACTAATCATTAACAATATTTTTTCCACAGTAATAATTCACGGTTCACGGTGAATGGTGACTATAAACAAACTTTTAGAAAATTTTAATTTTTTATTTTTTTTGTTTTTCTCTTTGAGTAAGTGGGATCCGTGAAGTGATTTTAACCACTTAATAATTTTTTAGTTATCAAACTTATTTGAAATTAAAAAGTAGTTTTAATTAATTACTGGTTAGTGAAATACGCTATTAATGTGACTTGCAGTCATTTATTCATATTTAATATTAATAACCGTCTTTAATTTTTTTTTATTTTCTTTGACGATTTTTAATAATTTAATTATTTTAAATTCGTTTTGATTATTGAATTACCGTGTGTAATATTTTAGTACTTTTAATTTTTTTTAATTGAATAGGTTAGGTAGGGTTAGGAATTTATTTTTTTTAGTTTTATTGTTTTACTTGGTGCTACGGAAATTACGCTTGTGACTAATTGCAGGCCACATACGCGAATACGATTGGGGCACGACTGGCGGTACTTCCTTGCGGACTCAGGCTGAGGGCAGGATCCACCACCGCTGGAACTCACGTTTCTATCGTTAGGATCAAGGATACGGAAAGGGACTTGTGTGGGACTCTTCATCCATTGGAGACCAACGATTCGACCATCGATTTACAAGTAACCTTTTGCTATCCCAACCTTCATTTTCTCATATTCTTTTTTTTATTACTCTTATATCACCTACTTTATGAGAGCGATAGAACAATGTTGGCATAACTTGTTTTTTTAGCAATCCCGTCGTTCCTGAAATACGATATTTTAGTGTTTTACTGCATTGTTGAGGGTTCCTCGATTGCTTTACGTTTGATTAAGTTAACCAAATTTTTAAACTTCTAATTTTTTTTAATTAAATAATTAGTAGTTTACTTAATTTGGACCCCCCCCAAAAAAAAAACAACACAAAAAAAAAAAATATATTTATATATATATACACTACTTAACAGTGACAAATTTCTTCACCCCTTTGCAACATTTTTCCGATTGTTTTGTTTGTGTTTCGATTTTATTTTTTTATTTTTTATATATATTTTGTTTAGTGTACACACGCCGATACTGTACATACTAGGACACACTGCCAAAACACACTTCATTTTTTATTCTCGCGCGCGACGTGTATGCCACATTCCGATTCCGATTCCGACCGGGAATTTTTATTACCACTTACACCTCCACGTCCGTCCTTCCCCAAACGTCGCCGTATTCCAACACCACCGAGCCACTTGTTCAACACTGGCTCCAAAACTGGAGATATATTTCGAGAATGAGAAGGTCATCGCGGACAAGGACAAAATCTGAAGCACAGCGGTTTGTTGACCTTACAGAGGGTCAGCATCCAAGTTTGTCGACACTAACCCCGACTTAGGAGCGGCCACTACGTGGACCCAGTATCGTCGGATTCTCTTGGACAATTTCCGAGATGTCAGCGACACTCAACCGTTCGTGGCCATGACCAACTTGTTCCGATTGCGCTGGCAGGATGGTGAAGATTTTATGGAATTTAAATCGCATTCAAGGCACTATGAATAGCGTCATCTTAGCCATTGACGGTGCTTTTGATTATAAAATGCCCTCACAAATGGCGAAGATATTGTCCTTTTCGGCATGTATGCGAACCTACCAATCACCACCAAGTCAGATTCCAAAACACGCGGATCTTACCGCGTCGTTAGCAACGTCGTGAACAAACTGAAGGAGTCGTGTCCAAACTCGACTGACCTTAGTATTCGTCGACCGCGGGAAGAACGACCAAAACCTCCCAGTCCATCCGTTATGCAACGCACAAACAGGAAGGCCCCAGAAGCAAAATTCTGCTTCTGCAACGCCCGCGCCGTCGAACCGGTCTCGACCACATCTCACGACAGCCCCCCCGATTCCAACACAGACTCCACGAGTCCGCCCCTACGGTGCTACAATTGCTGCCAAGTAGGACATGGAATAAAACAGTGCAGGGCGGCTGCATATTGCGATTACTGCAGGGAGTCCGGTCACCGGCGGGGAGAACGTTCCAAATGCCGGGAGAAGGGTGCTCCGCCCCAGCGACAACGGAATGCGTGGTCCAAAGGATCTCGACCCCGCAAGGCCACCGCAACAAGGATACCCTGAGGGAACCCCCTCTTATATAACCAACCCTACCCGTAATCTATCGAACCAGGAAGTTCGAATATTTTACGGAATGTTTGACCGAGATGGGATACGCCAGACCACCAGCCTTACAACTGGAAAGTCGGGAGACTACCAATCCCCGATGATTTTTTAGAGGACCGCCGGCTCCAGGATTCCCGTAAGGGACGAGCCGGGTTGCCCTCCCCGGGGTAGCTATTCCTGCTCGGGAAAACCAGGAGTTACTACTCCACTTAAGGACCCCAAGGGCCCTGCACGAAATAATCCAGATACCACTGTAGAATCCTTAAGTTCCTTTTCAGAAACCCCTTGCATTGAACCCGAGACCTATGAGTCTCGTCCCGCTTCACAGAGATTGTGGCAAACTCTGTTGACGTTCCACGTCATATGTTTGCACAAATAATACGTTTGAAGATGCTGTCATTCCACTTCGCGTTCGAAGTGTAGATATGTTTGGTCTGCTAGACACAGGTAGCAACGCTAACCTGATTAAACAGTCTAGTTTGAATAGAATTCCGGGAGTTTCCAAATTGGAACTTTTCCCGTCGAAGGTTGTTTTAAAGAAGCGTTAATGGAGGAACCATACCCTCCGTAGGGCAAGTTAGGCTTAAACTGAAACTCGGCAATTAGGCTTCGATGCCGATTGCGTAATAGTACAAGACTCTATGCACTTTCCTACCGACATTTTACTCGGTTACCCCTTCCTTAAAGGAAATGGTTGGGATCTTAAGTTTGAATCAAACGTTGTCCAAGTGCAAGGACAACTTATTCCGTTAGTGAATACGGAGTCGAACCCAGAGGTTCGTTTTCTACTGCTGTTGAAGCAGGTTTAAGGAATTTCGGCGATGTTCCCGACCTTGTTGGAACCCTACAGGATTGTTGTTATCCTGGAATGGAGGGATTCCATTTTTTCCGGCTTTGTCGCCGTGTGATGTTTAGAGTCGGGTGAAAATCCCGTTGCACGCCATGTCCGGCGTTCATTGAAAGTTAGTTCAGAGTCTGTTCCAACCGATGAGTTTCAGTTGAGGGTTAAGGAAGAATTCGTTATTGAGCCCAACCAACAGGTCTGCTTCCGCGTAATTGTTACCTTTAACGATGGTACTTACGTGGATCCTGCGACTTCAGTAGTCGTGGAGAATGTTCTTGAAAACCAAGTACAACATTCGGGCTTAGTAATTGCACGCAGTCTTGTACCAGCGAAAGGCAACTATCCCTTACTGTGCGCTAATGTTGGTTCCGAATCCATTACGTTACAACCTAATACTTTAATAGGCAAGCCTATTTGGCCCAAGCTGAGCCTTCTCTATTCCTCACGCCATACGCAGGTGTACCCCTGAAGGCGTACCTCCTCAAACTTACGTGCTACTTACAAAGCATGTCTAGAGTCCGATCCCGCAAATTCTTTCCTTTGCAGCGACCCGGACTTGTTTGACCAATTACTAGACTTCTTGGTCGAACACGAAAGCATCATCGCACTCAAGGGTGATGCTTTGGGACGTTCGAACCTCGTCCCATTTCATATTAATCTCGCGGAAACACAAAGCCAATCTACATTCCGCCATATCGCGTTCCGCACTCCCAGCAGCTGGTTGTTGAGGAACACGTAAAGGAAATGTTAGATTTGGGTGTTATCCGACCGTCGGTTAGTCCTTGGTCTTCTCCGTTGATCCTAGTCAAGAAGAAAGACGGAACGTTAAGGCCGTGCATGACTACCGACGCCTGAACAAAGTGACGTTCCAGACCGATTTCCGCTTCCCAACATGCAGGAGGTCATTCAATACGTTGGTAAAGCTAAATATTTTACCTCGCTGGATTTAGCTTCAGGGTACTGGCAGATGTCTCTGTCTCCGGAGTCACGGCCATGTACTGCTTTCACTACCAACCAGGGCCATTACGAGTGGAATGTTTTGCCATTCGGATGCCGAAACGGTCCTGCGAACTTCTCTCGACTCATGAACATTGTGTTGTCCGGATTATTAGGTTCTCATGCCTTAGTCTATCTAGATGACATAGTGATCTACAGCGACACCGTAGAAGAACATTTCGTACGTCTTGCCAAAGTCTTCGACGTCTTTCGAACGAGAATCTCAAACTAAAACTGGCTAAGTGCCAATTTTTCCGATCCTCGCTTGTGTATTTAGGATTTCTTCTTCCTCTGACGGAATCCGACCGGATCCCGCCAAACTTCAGGTTCTCCTAAATTACCCTATTCCTCGAAACGTTGATGAAGTACGAACCTTTATCGGGTTTGTAGGATTTTATCGCAATTTCATTCCCAAATTTTCGGACATAGCCGCTCCTTTGACCAATTTGTTCAAAAAGAAAGCTACTTTTGAATGGAATTCTGAGCATCAGAAAGCTTTTACTGATCTCCGCGACAAACTCCTGCAAGAACCCATACTGCAGTTCCCGGATTTTGGCAAACCTTCATAGTAGCCACGGACGCTTCTAACTACGGGTTAGGTGCCGTCCTACTCCAAGAAGTAGATGGTACCGAACTACCTGTGGCTTACGCGAGTCGGTTACTATCCAAGCCCGAACGTAACTATTCAGGGACTGAACGAGAAGCTTTAGCCATCGTATGGGCCCTGAAGAAGTTAAGAACATCATCTACGGGTATAAAATATAGTAAAAACGGACCATGCTCCGTTAACATCTATATTTTCCAAGAAACTACCCGACGGACGATTAGGTCGCTGGGCTCTTACCGTCCAGGACTTTAGCCCCGAATACGTTCACCGTCCCGGTAAACTCAACGTTCTCCCGGACTGTTTATCCCGAATAAATAAACCCGAAGAGGTCTGTGGAATTCATCGTATTGAGACTATTCCCAATTTCGATAGAACACACTCTTCGAGGCACAACGCAAGGACTCGTATATCTCCAATTTGGTGCAGCAATTAAAAGCACAACCAAATTCGGAACTTCACCAGTTGTATGCTTTCCAGGATCAAATTTTGAATTACCAAATTTCTCCTGGGCAATACGTGGCAGAAGTTCCCGAGAGTCTTCAAGGCGTGGCGATCAAACTTTGCCACGACAGCGTTTGTGCTGGGCATCCTGGAATTGAACGGACACTGAAATTGGTCCAAGCGCGTTACCATTTCCCACTTATGCGCACCAAGGTAACAGAGCATTGCAAGGCATGCTCACCTTGTGCCAGGCATAAAGGAGCGCGTCCGCCCACCGCGCATATGCATACGTACCCCGTTCCTGTTAGACCTTGGGAACGCGTAGGAATGGACGTGCTGGGCCCCTTTGTCCAAAGTCGAAACGGAAATAAATACGTTGTCGTTTTCACCGACCATTTTACCAGGTATAATGAAGTTGTACCGGTGCCTGCCCATACATCGGAGATCATCGCCAATGTTTACTCGAACGAGTAATCAACGGCACAATACACCGGCCGTGCTGCTCTCGGACAACGCTCGGGAGTTTACCTCCGCGATGTTCGTAGAGTTGTGCAAACGTCTCCATACAAAAGGTACAAATAACACCGTACCATCCGGCAGCAAATGGTCTGGTTGAGAGGCAGAACGAAAAATCCTTAACGTCCTACGACATCTCGTGGACGCGGACCAACGTAATTGGGACGAGTGCATCCCATGGTGCAGTGGACTGTTAACAAACCTATAGTCAACTCATCGATGACACCCCTCATTTTAGGCTGTATCATTACGATGCAAGATTTCCTTTCGACCTCCCAAACGACTCCACCGAAGAGGGATTTGACCTACAGGAACCCCAACGCTATGCGGACGACCTGGCTCGCCATTCGTTCCAAGTTTTCGAAGACACACGACGTTGTCTAAACCATGAGACCGACCGAATGGTCCACTACCAGCACAAGCGGTACCCTAAGCAACGGACCATTATACCTGGAAACCGTTGCTGGTTGGCAGGTACGAAGCCTCCGGGCCTCAGTCGTAAACTCTATCCAAAATGGGTAGGGCCATATCGCGTCCTCGAAGACCTGGGGCACAACACCTTCACCATCCAACACTTGCAAACCTAAAGAAAAAGGTTGTTCATGCCAACCAAATTAAGGTTACGATGAGGATCCTAATCCCCCTCAACCGAAGTCGTCCCGACCAAAGGGGATACAACCCAACCCCGCGTTACCGATACCGAACCGAGGATTCGGACGAGTGGGAAGACTACCTAAGGCCCCTCGGACTACCCTGTCCGTACAGCCTGAGGAAGCTATCCTAGAACCCCTCGAACCTGACATCGAACTGGAGCCACTCCCTGCTGCTCCTTCCACACCAGAGTTGGAAGCCCCGGAGACAACTCCAGACTTTAAAGTTTTACCGGAGGGCCCCGCAGCCAGTGAGGAGCCCCCCGACTCACCATCACCACCCTCACCTATCGACGACCCTAAAACAGACCCTACAGTGACGTACCGATTTCGACCCAGGAGTCGTCGCAAGGCCCGTGGACTCGCTCCCGATCGCGAATACCCGAGTCACTAGAACACACACATAGCCCTATACTCGAGCCAAGCTCCGACCCCGTACCCACACTCCACTCCGTCCCTAAGCCTCAGTGAAACACATTCCCATCACAAGACACCTACACAAAGTCCCTCCCTACCACCGAAAACACCCCTGCTGCCATCGACTCGGCCTACTCCAACTGCGCGAATACCCGAGTCACTAGCCACTGCTTCGACGACCCATCCACCTCACCCCCTTCGTCCCCCGGACCGACCTTCGGTCAAACCCAAGGTGAGACCCAAATTCCCTTCCTGGAGAACTTCTCGGAAGTAACCGCTAACACGCCCAAAATTATTAACAATGTTAACTTCGGCCACTATGCTTACCCTTGTCTTCATTCTCTTTCCTGTTTCTAGTAGTACCTACCACATCGTCCCCGGCGCTGTGGTCGAAACCTTATCGGATGGCCGTTTTTTAAAAGGCCACCTGAATGTGATTTTCGACCTACGAGCCCCGCACGTTATTTTCCGTACGCTTAACGCCTGCCAACGAAAATTACTCTCCCACGCTATAGCTATTGCAAAGGCACCTATCCACCCACCATACTCTACTCCGACTAGGTCGTTTACCACATATAAACAACTACTCTCCTCCACCTATGCTCACACTTTAAAAAACGTGAAGCAACTCTGGATTGCCCGAACAACCGTAGTATGATACAATTGGATCCAGTTAGTAGAATTCCCTCCGGTTGTTCTATTATTACCTCTAGCTTTATATCGTCAAACCCCAAATTACTCTCCATTAACAACACGCCTCATCTTGTACACCCTATGGCTCACCTCCCACCAATTCCTATCTTCAACCTTCCTCTTGCCTCTGTAACTCTTGTACCTTCCTTTAACTATCCCCCTTGGGATCAGCAATTGGATCGTATCAACGAAACCCTCCAAGAACGGTCTCATGTCTTATCCCACGTTCAGCCCCTCACCTACGTCAACGCCTCCACTGTCATACTAATACTAATAATCATCTTCCTTGCTTGCCGCCCGTGTCGACGACTGAAGTGGAATGCCCCTACTTCGGAGCCCTCACCTTCGGAAGAAGCCCCGGACGGTCTGCCCCAATCTTCGGCCCCCCGTTAGCTGTCGCTACACCGAGAAATCCAAATTTTAATTAGTTAGCTAGCACGTAAATATTAGTTTTTGTTTCTGCTTAAAACTGTTAATCTTATTATTATTTTTTGCTTACTTGTCACTTCTGCAGAAGGGGAGGTAGTGTCCCGTAGTGTAAACCCGCACGGTACAAACGAGTTCGTCTCCGACGAATTGCGTTCTAACGTTGAACCCAAAATTCCTTCGTTCTGACATCATAGAGTGTGCATTCTTTCATGCGCGGAGTAACCCCATGTAATCCCAGTAATCCCAACCTAAATTATTAGATGCGAGGTGCATATGAAAATATGCACATCGCATGAATTCTTCGATCCCTCCGCGTCTCCATTATAGTCAGCATCACGCGATGCAAGGCAAGCGTCTATAAACACATCAGTCTTTTAGTTTTTTTATTCTTAAATTTTCCTAAAAACTTGACCTATTCCCATAGATAAAGCATAATTGTGTCAACCTACAGTATAGACCACCTGACTTCCCCAAGCTCGACCTACTCGCATACCAAATTTCAGCTCTCTCTAACCCATATTTCTCTTTTCCAAAAAAAATCACGCAAATTGGTTATCTCGAACATGAGATTCATTTGCGCTCTATAACTTCCTTCCAAATCGTTTCCCTTTTGTACGGATTCGACCCTCCTTTCATGCCGCCCCTCTGGCGCCTCTTGATCCTACAATTATGCTTTATTATCAAAAGAAAACTGTAAACTCCGCGAAACCTATTTCGATCATGATTGGTTCGCCCCCGGAACTCTCCCGAAGTTCAATCTCCCAATCGAAGCTGTCAACTAAAGTCGCCTCCGCCTAAATTTGAATATCGAAAACTATTATAGGCGCTTGCTGTTAGACTCCGCCCGTAAGAGGGTGACCCTTAGTTTACCTCGTCTCCGCCTACCCCGAGGTTATAAAAACCCCGAGAGCGTCGGTAACGAGGTTCTTTGCTTTCTAACCATCTTCATACCACGCAAACTCTGTGATTTAATCCTGTAATTATTCGTGCAGTGGCACTACCCCTCCGGATCAAATTAGCTTCCATTTGATAATGGAACTTAACTTCAAATATATATAAATTGTACATTGTGCTTTAGTTAACTTGTTCCCGATTTATCTGTGTATTAAGTCTCACCTGAAGAGCTATATATATATAATCTTCATTTTTTACATAACTAAAGTTAATTTAATTTAATTTAATTTAATTTCATTTAATTTAATTTAATTTTTTCTATCAAAAGAATTCTGTACCCAAAGTGAATTAATAAAAAGACTGTTAAATTGAGTTAGTCGTTTCCATTCACCGCATAAACTCGATACAACCCCCGTACGGAAGCACTCGAAGGTAATCTTCCGAAACTTTACAACCAATTGAGGTAAGAGTGGTCAGTGACATCCACACACATTTTTTTGACAAGGCGCGAGCGCCGAGTGCATCCACTGGTGTCGACGTGAGACGCGACCCCTCCGAGGAGTTTTTCTTGGGAGTTCGCGTAACCTGAGAGTGACGTTGTCTATCATCCTTCGGATACAATTCCGACTCCAACCAAGGGGACCGCCCCCGGAATTCATAGTCCATCGTCGTCTTCTACAATCGAGCGGCCCATAAAGGCACATAAGGCTCGACACATTGAACGTGCGAGTAAACTGTCATTTTGACTGTTCCGAGGTGGCTCTACAGTGAATCTTTTTTCAACAGTGAAAAAAGCCTTTGAAAGTTTGTCACATGTTACTCGCCGTAAGATTTGTTTTGATCTTTGAACTCATTTCTGTTCGTCATTTTGAGTAATCTTTTGCCCGTGCACTCTTTTGAAAGGTTTTAGTTGAAGATCTTTAATTATGCGTCTCACACTAGTTTCTGATAATTGTAACGCTTTTGATATGCGAGCTGGTGTCATATGGGTTCTTGACTGGTTTTCCTGACTTAATATACGTTCTTCGACGTCGTCAATATTGTCTTGTATGCAAACAGTGTTTGGTTGCCCACTTCCATCTCTTCTTTTCATATCCCCAGTCTCGTCAATTTTCTTTTGAAGCTTTCCCAAACCACAAGAGTCCATCCTTTGTTGTGGAATTCGGAGAGTAGTTTCGTTCTTCCATAGCCCTTTTTTAGTCTATAATGCTTAATTATAATTTTATCTTCCTCTGAAAATGGCATATTTACTATATTTTATAACCCTGCAAAAAAAACAAAAACGTATATTAGAATTTACAAAAGTGAAAATGAAAATAAAAGATCCTTGATTAGTTTGTCGAGCATCAGTTTTAGTATTATTTGAGAAATAGTTTGAGTTTCGAAATGAAATTTGGTTAACAGGTAGATGTTTTATGTATCTTTTACGTATAAGTTTCATACTGATTGTTTGAAAAATGTTGCTTCCATGAATGTTTTTAGAGTGAACCCCTTTTTTTTGGCAGACGGTGTGTATACAACCAACGACCAATGCTAGACAACGTAACCGCCAGTCACCCTCACTTACTCAATCTAATCCTCAAGAACATCAACCAGTTCCATGCAACGTGAGTAGTATGGGTGAAAAATGGTAGAGTGCAATGCAATTGAAAATGTTGCAAGAGTGTCAACCCCACCCCTTTTGTTGCAAGGCACTCATAGTGCCACCCCCACCCCTTTTGTTGCAAGGCGTCCCTCTAAATGGGGGAGGGGAGAATGTTGCAAGAGCAACAAGGGGTTATGCAACTTGGAGGTGGAGTTACCCCCAAGTTGCAATGAACCCCCGCTGGGGGAGACCTCTTTGGGTGATAAGTTGGGACGGCCTCACCCTCCCAAAGAGGTATACCTAACCTAAGAGAGAGGAGAGAGAGAGGAGAGGTGTTCGCTTGACAGGAGCCAAGCGCATATTAAGACTTCAGCCGAGCGGCCGTTGTCTTAATATGTTCCTAATCAGCCAGTTGGCTTATCTGGCTGAGTTGCCAGATTGCGCTATTTATTTAATAAAAGCATATATTCTGGCTTAATCCGCCAGTTGGCTTAGAAGGCTGATTTGCCAGTTTGCACTATTTATTTAATTAAACCATATATTCTGACTTAATCCGACAGTTGGCGTATTTGGCCGAGCTGCCAGTTTGCGCCATTTATTTAATTAAAGCATATATTCTGACTTAACCCGCCAGTTGGCTTAGAAGGCGTAAATGGCTCCTTCAGGTTGAGTTGCCAGATACTGCTATTTATATAATTAATGGATATATTCTGGTTTACAAATCCGCTTTAGAAGCCAGGCAATTGATATAATTAAATACCGTGTACAAACAAAAAGAATTAAATAAAAAACCATTACATCATTCTCTTTATTTAGGCGAATTAATGGATATATATAGAAAATAAATATACCATAGAATATATATGATCAAAAATAATAATAGCATACGAACGGGAAATATATAATAAAAAATATACAAAACGTTGTATTATCAATATATTAGTACAAGAAAAATATATACAGTTATGCTAAATAATTAAATATATTGAAAATAATAATATATGAAACGTATAATCAAAAGCATATTAGTACAGGAAATATATATATATATATATATATATATATATATATATATATATATATATACACACAATTAAATAAATAAATATACATCCATCATGTTCTACGGGTTATATTAAATAATTAAAAATAATAATATACGAAACGTATAATCAATTGCATATTAGTACAGGAAATATATATACAGGGTGGGCCTTTTAACTCCGACGGTTTTAATATCCTTATAACTTTTTTGTTTTTTAACCAAATCAAATAAAATTTATACACAACATAGGTACATACATAAAGTTTTTTTGGATATAAATTTAATTACCTTTATAAACTTACAAGGTTAGTTATAAACTTCAATGTGATTTCCACCATTTTCGATCAGTATAGGCAGCCTTGCTCTCTATTCTAAAGCCACCTTTTGTCGCATTTCGACCGTAATTTCACCAAAAGCTGCTTGAATTCTCTGTTTCAGTTCATGAATGTCGGTTGGTCTTGTCGCGTAGACTTTCGACTTAATAAACCCCATAAAAAAAAGTCGCAAGGGGTGAGATCGGAAGAGCGTGGGGGCCAGGGCATATTGGAAGACTAGCAATTACGCAATAACTTTGGCTTATTTTATACATTTCGTTATAAAGCATTTGTTTTCGTATATGTCAAAAGGTTTTTCTTCGCCATTTCGTCAATTCTGCAGATAGATAAAAGCAGCTTAATGAAAAAAAAACTTTATGTATGTACATATGTTGTGTATAAATTTGATTTGATTTGGTTAAAAAACAAAAAGTTATAAGAATATTAAAACCATCAGAGTTAAAAGGCCCACCCTATATATATATATATATATATATTATATATATATCTATATATATATACAGGGTGTCCATAAATGTTTACCCTGAAAACAGTATGCTCTCATGTTTTAATGACGAATCTTACATCCGTTTTCTTTTTACAGGTGATCTCGTACACGCAAAGAGTTTCTGTGCTGGTGTGTTTCGTCTACCGCATTCGCCGCTAGGAGCGCTGTAGTAGTTGTTCAGTTCAGATGGCGTCTGTGACAGAGAAGGCACAATGTGTTGTGTGACTTGCAGAAACAAAATCTCCTGTCAGTGTTCAGCGAAGGTTCAGAACAAAGTATGGAAAGAATCCACCTGATGTGAAGTTAATTAAGGCGTGGATGAAAAAATTCTTGGAAACTGGAAACGTGTAAAAGGGAAAGAGCAGTGGTAAACCATCAGTTTCCGATGGGACGGTGGAAAACATTCAAACAGCTTTCACACCAATTACGCCATCCCCCAGCTGCAGGACAGGCAGCCTACTGTCATCTTCCAACAAGATGGGGCACCCCCTCATTGGGCGCATGTTGTTCGTGAAACTCTCGACGCGACATTTCCAAATCGATGGATTGGCAGGGACGGGCCAATCCCATGGCCCCCAAGATCATCAGACATTACCCCGCTGGATTTCTTTCTCTGGGGTCATGTTAAAGATTTGGTTTATGCAACAGTTGTTCCAGATACCAGGACATTGCGAGAACGCATTACGGATGCAATTGCAACAGTTAACCCACAAATGTTGGAAAATGTGTGGCGTGAGTGCGAATACCGTTTAGACATTTTACGTGCCACTAGGGGTGCACATGTGGAAGCTTATTAAGTTCATTAACTATGTATCAAAACTTTGCATGTTTATCTACTTATGATTAAAACTGTGTTTCAATACGAGTGTTTATTTCAAAGTTATAGCATGCTTTAATCAGGGTAATCACTTATGGACACCCTATATATATATATATATATATATACACACACAATTAAATATACATCCTTTATGTCCTACGGCGCAAAACGCTAAACTCACACGTAATCGAGTCTACATTCACATCGTTATTACTTTGTACTGCGTGGTAAAACCGTTCAAGCAACACTTCACCGTTTAACTTATACGGATGCATATACTCGACATAAATGGCTTTCATATCGTTCAATACTATTTTTATGCCCACTTTACATTCAGTTGGCAAGTTATCTTTAAACACTGCTAGAATACAATCAAAAACACGCACAAAGAGGTCATCGATAACCACATCATTATTAAATACAAGTTTATAAACACTCCTTTCCAATCGAGGGTTTTTTCTTACAGTCTCAGCTTTTCAATCGTGAACTCTTCTTCACTCTGCATAGCGGCAATTGAAATAATCTTCCAAGTCGTAACGACAACTATTCATTATATAGAGGTACAGCTCTTCAGGGTGAACAGTGCAAGCAAGCTCTGCCCTGTACCGCTCAAGTGCTTTGTACCAAAGTTCAGGATATTTCGAAGAATCTAAACCTTTTAAATATGCATCCAGCTCTAGACCATTCTCGCCTTGTTCATTCTTACATTCGATAAATCCGTTGAGCAGAGCGGTGTATGCGTATTCAAGAACCGTGTCAAAATAAATCATATCGTAACACGAGTGTCTAATATAGGCTTCAGCTTGTGGAATCCGACGATTTCAAACAATCTGTCGAGGATGAAACGGTTTCGCGTAGGGACAAGAACGTTATTATCAGATGCATTCTTCCACATCAGTCGTATATCAATGCATGGTTGTTCGTTATTTATACACAACGTGCAAACAACGGCATATGAGGGGGCGTCACTAATCTGCTCTCTTCTTGTACCTACACCTGCAGGTATTTTATAACGGTCCTCTCCCCACTTCTCAACTATCACGAAGACTCTATTCATCTCCTCAACACTTAAATAAATAACATTACGTTTGCTTGCTTGCTGCAAGCAAATCGTGTCATATACATAGTCAATGGTGCCGGTTTCACGCCTGAACACGCGCAATGACTTCGTCACGGAAACATCGTAAGAGGCGTTGAGAATGCTTCTCAAAGGAAGTTCCATCGTATTCGCACGTCCACTCGGTTCAAGCTCTGAGATGACTATGAGCCACAGGTGGACGGATCGGCTCGACGGGCGGTGTCAGTCACGCTGATGAAACGTGTACGGGTTTGTTCGAACTCGTGTGTTTCGTGAGGTACACGGGTGGGCGGCTCGCTGGGGGGAGTGCGTCACACTGCTAAAGCGTGTACAGGCTTGTTCGAACACTTGTGCTCTTGGACAAACAGAATTTTCCGCTACATGAAACAATATCGACTTTAATGTTTTATCACTCACCAGACGTTCATTTCCACAAACTAAACATCTTCACAATCCAGCGCACTATTTGAGGGAAACATATGTCCATATTTATCCTTTTTGTTTAACAAGCGATACTCGTCTCTAAAGTCTGTTAAAAACTCACACCGCCCATCAGCCACAACCTCACTACCAATCTCATCATGATATATATTAATATAGTGGTAAAAATACTTAAGATTCTCCATGATGACAAGATTTACATTCTCAACCGTAGGGTACGAGGAGTCGGTCTGGTGTAACTTGACATAATATCGTTTGTCACACCACTCATCAACAAGACCCACTATTCATAACCGTTGCTTATCTTCTGAACGTGTTGCTTCTTCTACTTTGCGATATATGTGAGCCTTTATAAAGGTTAGGTCTATAACATACTTCAATACATCGTCTGTACTACGAAATCCTAGAATGTACAATGCCCTCGCCAGAATACCCGTAGAATATTTGAACATATTGGTCCTTCGCACGGCTCAATGTAGACTTAAAAGTGGCAAAGGAGGGGGGAATAGGGAGTTTTTCAGTATCCACCACATCTTGGCACTTTGCCGAATACCACTTCATAAATGTTGGACACGCAATATTAAAGGTAGCCATCACTATTTTACTTCTACGCGGGGGAATACACGTCTGAGCTCAAGAGTATGCAGAGGTCAACTAAGCACGCAGGGATAGAGGCATGCTCAGGTAGCGGCAGGACCCACGTTGCCGATCTTACAGTGGGCGGAGCTTAGCTTTTTACTGTACACACACACACACACACACACACGCACGCACGCACGTACGCAAAGGAGAAAATGAAACCTTAATTGGAGCAAATATACATGATAATAAACATATCATTACGCATATATATAAATACAATCAAGGATTAAGGTAGCCAAAGGGTACAGTATCATAGGTACCAGGCACCTGGTAACGTTTTCTCTAGGTGTTACGGCACACCTTTGTACCCCTAAGTTCCTTCACATCCCCCAGCTTCTGTGCAAGAAAATTGTGGGTACCTACAGTCAGTTAGGGCGGCCGGTCGCACTCATCATCGTCCAAGCACACTAGTTCCCTCAACGAGTCAAAGTTAACGACTCGACGGTTCGCATGGTTAAGCGTGATACCCTTAGCCTTCAAGATATACTTCGTATCCTCCCCCACCCTCACCCGTACCCCATAAGTTTTTGGCCCTGTTGAGACAAAAGAGTCGGTGTATGCGATGTCTCCATACTCATCCTTGATCTCATCCGTCAACTCCCCGAGGAATTCACCAATAGGAGGCATGTATTCACCCTCCCTCTCTGTGAATATCACACTATCTGTATCGGCGTACAAAACCCTCCGCCCAAGAGAATGCAATAGGCCCCAAAGTTTCAATCGTGCGTAGGCTGTTGTGAAGCTGGCTACAGGAATGTTTATAATCCGTGAGGTATCTGTGGCCAATTCGGTATTGTTATATTTTATTATGTAAGTATTACCTACATTCACAATCTCCGTGAACTCTTTATCGGGGGCGTTGCCATAATACCGGACTTCACTATAACTTTGTGCCAAATGAACGTTCCCTTTGCCGGTATTCTGTGCAAATTTTCCCCAAAGACTGTTTAGACACAACTTTTCACTTCACGGTCACGGTAATGCTGAAAATAAGCCGTTTTTTCATCTTCGGTATCAACCCCTCGCGGATATCCTGACGCCTCAACCTTGTCCTTCAAAAAAGCGTTTATATATGGTGTGAAAAGGTTGGGTAGCTTCTGAAACCTCCACACCTCATGTATCTTCATTATTCTATACCCATGGCGAACGGCTAGGGCGAGCTCAGGGCTTGTATATACACCTCTGATCTTAAGCTGGTGGGATGTATGGTCACAATCACCAGTGTTCTCTTCTGCGCACTTCACGCACAGGGTAAACATGAGCTTGTGATCTATAACGACGGGTAAGATCGGCATCCATAAATCGCGAGGGGGGAGCACGTCTACGAAAGGGAGTCCAAATTAGTGTTCATTCAAGTTGGCTGAAAACTCCTCGATGGTTGGTATGGTGGGACCCACCATTTCTTCAGGTGCACCTACGGTGTACGGATTGTTCTTCATCACGTAGGGGTCTAAAGAACAGAAGTCGTAGTAATGGAGTTTCACACCCTCCGTAGGCGGAAAGTATAGCTTCAAGGGATTTGTATGCTCTCCGAACAAGCTATCACCACATTTGAGAGGATCCAGCACCATTGAACGTTTGATCGTGTTTATTTCTTCACGGTACTGTCCATCTGCCTCCATCCGTGCATCATATTCATGCTCTGACAAGACTTTGTGAGTGAACTGTGAGCCTATAAGTTGATCGCGGGGGCGGGTCCACGCAAGAAAGTCGGCAGGAGATCTACCGTGGATATCTCCTACGATTCCACACTCAGGACGGGGGCATCCGTGCCACCAGCAAAAGTTAAAGGAGTACACAGTTTTCTCACCAATGGCACGGTTTTCACTTAGACCATCAACCCAAAACACATGACCATTAACCTTAATGGGTACTTCACCCGTGTTGCGGGCATGCTTTATGTATACACCAGTCTGCTGCTGTACGTGTGTGAGCCAGTAAATAGCCTTGTGCCCATAACTGCGGGGGTTGTTTCTGTGGATAACGGCTAAGGTGTCTTTAGGCATGAAGTTATTCTTGAACACCGTAAAACATAATGAGGCGATGGTGGTTGCGACTTGCAACGGATCGCATTTGAAACGGCCTATGTACATCCTTCTAAAGGCCTGGAAACATACTCTAAGCACGCGCAAATCATTCACGCAATAACGCTCACATTCATCAGCTACATTTTAAGGATTACATTCATTAAAACTGTTGTAGTATCGGTCAAAATCTTCACGTTCATCTGTAGTCATACATTCATAGTTAAAGTAATGTTTGGGTGGAGGTAGTCCTACGTAATTTAAAGTTTCGCTAGTGAGGAATGTGTAGGGGAAATATCCTTTTGAAATTTCAGTGGCTACGCCCATCACCTTGGGTAGCTTTGCTAATTTACAAGGTGTGAATAATAAAGTGTCTTTAAACTGTACATTACCTCTTATTTGCATCTGTATTAGTTTGTTGCCTCTTTTCAAGGGATCACCTGTAAATATCTCAGATGACTCGTGTTCAAGCACCTCCTTATAAAGGAACTGTGTGTCAAATTTCGCCCCGTTATGGTCAAGAATATACACAGTAATTTTTTTTAACTTGCCCGCTAACTTGACAATATAGGACACAAAGAGTTTCAAAGGGCTATCGTGGGCATTCGTTTGAAAAACGTTTGTCCGTTTACCACATTTGTGACACTCATCACACTCGATCTCCATACACTCATCACAGATAGTCTGGCTCACAAGTAAGTGTGGAATAACCTCTTTGGTTTCAGCGTTCGTGTATGTTTCTATATAGTAGTACACATTTATACAAGGGCTGTTTTTAGGCTTGGCGTCTTTCATATAACATACATGCTTTACTCCAACCGCCTTATATTTCTCATGGCATGTAGAACAGTGAATTTCATCACATTTATGCTTGAAATTCCCCCAATTATCCTTCATATGAAACATATCACTTTCACAGATTCTCATTTTCCTGCACGTGCCAATTGATTTATGTAGCTCAAAACAGTTCTTATTGAAAAATGTGCGTCTACACACATCACAGTCCCTCTTCTCAGCTTCAACTACACGACTTTCACATTTGGGGCTTTTACATTGTTCACATACCATGTGGCAATCTTTACAATGTTTCACTATATCATCCGCAAACTCGATACACCCTTTACACAAATCATGATGTCGGCCATATGTTCAACTTTTATCATAACTCGCGTAAAGGCCCCTTGTATTACGGATGGGGAGATACGTTGTCCCTGACAGTCCTAAAATAAGTAGGGGTCTTGTACGATCTCTCACACAGCTTTTAAAAACACACAGTTCTACGACGATCGTCCATTCCAAATACAACTATACGAACATTCATTTCCTGTTCTACCCTTCTCAGCTCTTCAGGACCCATATTACAGTCAACCTGAAGTTTACAGTCTACAGCTAGTTTACGGGCACGCTCCACTACCGTAGGCAACCAAATTTTTTGAGCCTGTATATTTAGTACAGTAAACATACGAGCTAAGACTATTGCTATAAAGCCGCAGCCACGATCGACGTTTATATACCGTCTATAAATAGCCTGAGAATTGAAGTTAAGAGTATAAGGTTTAGCACTATGACCCGAAACACGGAATACACGGTCAATATTTACCGTGAAGTTGTCCATATTGAAGGCTATACTACTTTGAGAGGCGTGCATTATGCGACCTAATATGTATTCTATATCTTCAGCTGCCAAACGTCTGAACGGTATTACTACCCAAAAATCACCTACATCTCCGTCATCTGACCCGAATCCGAAGGACAGCCTCGTCCTGACTTCACGTTCGTCGCGGTTCTGAAGGGCAAACTCTACAATACGTTCAACTATGCGCCGTAGTCCGTGTTCAACACCATTTCTATACATGGACCTAGGATCAACCCTGACTATATACCGATTTCTAGTCAAGGCTGGGGTGGGGGTAGCGTTGCGCACCAACTCGAATGTTATACCATCCTCAACAGAATGAGAAGCTGCTGTGGAGGATGTACCCGGAATTGAATAAAGGGGTATATTTAAGGAAGGTACTATTGTGGGAGTTGTGTCGTAAGACGTTGAGGGTTGGGGATCTATTACTGGGGATCTAACAACAGGCGCAATCCTGGCGTGCTTTATACCTGACATGGTAGGCTCTTCATCGTGCCTCCGCTTTGAACTGGCGCGTGCTATAGATGTCGCTGGTGAGGATTCGTCAGCGGGGATGGATTCTGTAGCTGCACGGTCAACGGGTTCGTCTGTGATATCGATGATGGGGTGTTGTACCTCATCGTCATTCACGGTTCTGTGGGAGAAGAAAACAAAATATAAGGAACAGCACTCAAAATTTGTAATATTTTGTAAATGACCCACTAGGAGTGTGACGTGTTAGAAATGGATTCTGTAGAAAAATTCAGGTTCACGAGCCATCCACATGTATTATATCTGGCCCTACAGGATGTGGTAAAACTGTGTTTATGCTTAAAATCATTAAAGAAAAGGGAGAGATGTTCTCAAAATTTGTGCATAAAGTTATATGGTGCTATTCGACTGTATCAATCAGTGTTCAACGAGTACCAAGATGATATTTTGTTCCACAAAGGTGTATATGACGTTAATTCGTGAAACATACAGTCATTGTAATTGACGATCTCATGTTGGAAATGGATAAAACGTTTGAAGAGACATTTACAGTATTCTCCCACCATCTTAATATAAGCGTGTTCTTCATCAATCAGAATCTATTTTTCAAAAAGATACATGCGAGATGTGTCGCTAAATACATAATATAATATCTAGTCTTATTTGCGCAACGAAGAGACGTATCACAAATTGGGGTAATAGCCAATCAAATGTTCCCGAATCAGCGCAAGGAGTTTTTGGAGGTTTAAAGAGAGACCACAAACCAGCGTTATGGATATTTGCTTTGTGACCTTCACCCGCGAAACACGTTTAGGGTGCTTCTAAGAACGAATATATTCCCAAGCGAGCCTGAAACGGTGTATATTCCAGAATGACAAATTGGCTAAAGAAATACCGTGAATTAATAAAAATCTATCAACGATTGCCCTGGGCACTGCAACAGATGTTTGTTAAAAATATCGACTCTGACTTTTTAAAATGCATCTGTGAAATCTGTCTTAATGTTATAAAATGTAATGTGCCAATGAAACCCTCTCAGAAGGATCGCTTACGTCGTTACAAGAACATAATACGAGCGCTCGCTCATAAAAGTCAAACTGTGGGTAAGAAAAACCGCATTATTGTACAAAGACGAGGATCATTCCTACCCATCTTATTTTCAGTTTTGGGTCCTTCACTGACTAGATTAATAAAATGAAGAAGGTGGTTGTCATTCCGCACGAGGTGTATGCTTCATTGCAAAGTTCAAAGACTCCAGACACGGGTATAGAACCCTGTAAAAGTAGGCTTAAAAGAATGGAAAGCGAGTTGCTAGCTCTATTAAACAGTGAAAAGTCACATGATGAGAAAAGGATCTTGTACTAAGAGGCTTTGCAGAGAGCCCCGTGGTTATTAGGCACAGCGCGAGTAGTGCTGAGCATGGCGACACAGGACCTGGTCTCGTCGTCAGAGATGACCAACCAAAGAGCAACGGGGCACAACACATCGAACATGTGCTAAAAAACAGCCTCCTACATACATTGAGGAATAAAGGCTTAAGTCTTTATTATCTATTGAGTGAAGACCCCTTCATACAGTGGGCCGATACAGGCGAGGTCATTGTTGAAGGAACAAGTGTGCAAGGATCCAGTATCGTTGATATTGTTCATAATCTGGTGAGAAAGTGGGACAGACCCTCGCTAACAGGATGGAAGCATATTAAAGCAAGACTACAACAAATAAATGTCCCCAAAACATCGATAGGTAATCTGAATAGGCTAAAAGACTTGGATCAAGTCTCGCATATGTCACAACTGAGTACGCCATCGCCCCCAGCAGTAGCAGCGTCTCTGAAGAGGAGAAAGAAGAGAACAAACGGCCAGCCTTATCCACGTGTCTCTAAAATACGCAAATGGCTAACATATTAAGTAAATGCTATTGTGACATTTCTAACCCCGCCTCCTATGGTGACGTTAACAGACTGGACAGAGGTGTTTACGGTGTAAGGAAAAAAGATGTTGAGAGATTTTTGCGGGAACAGGATGCTTATACACTTCATAAACCGGTGAGAAAAAGGTTTAAAACAGCCAAGACAACGGCTGCTTCGATTGACTCTATTTGGCAGGCGGATTTAACAGACATGCAGAGATATTCAGTGTATAACGATGGTTACCGCTACATCCTATTCATAATAGATGTATTCTCTAGATATCTGTGACTAATTCCCCTGAAAAATAAATCGCCTGAAACAGTTGGTAAAGCGACCAAAACGATGATGTTGAAAGAAAACAGGATTCCTGGCTATTTTTTTACGGATATGGTGAAAGAATTTATAGGTTGCGCTTTTCAGAACATGCTGACAGAGTTTAATATCAGTTACTACATTAGCAGTTCTATACATAAGGCCTCTTTAGCTGAAAGAGTTCAACGTACCAAAAAGGAGCGCATGCATCGTTATTTTACACATAAAAACACATACAGATATATAAACGTTCTCGGGTCATTGGCATTATCATACAACCGTTCACACCATCGTACGATTGGCACAACGCCTAACGAAGTTTTAGAAAGAGGTGCGCTGCCAGTGGTGAGAAGAGATGGAACACCACCACCACCACCACACTCTACACATTTCAAAATCAATGATTATGTAAGGCTATTACGTTCGGGAAATAAATTTGCGAAGGGATTTGAGCAAGGAGACACGTGAGATTTTTAAAGTTCGTGCTATGAGATCTAAAGGTGAGATAATGATGTATTACGTTGAAGATTTGAATGGGGAAGAGATCGCTGGATGCTTTTACAGCGAGGAGTTGCAGAAAGTGACATTTAATTTAGGAAAAAGTGTGTTTAAAATTTTAAAAAAATTTAAGCAGACAAAGGTTCAGGAAAGAGAAAAATGTACCTGGTGAAATGGCTGGGTTACCCAGAAAGCTTCAACACCTATATAAAAGCTGCTGCAATAATGAAGCTTAATTAGTATGCAACATGGTGCCTAGCCACTTCTATGTCACACTCCCGTCCTCTTCTTCTCTGTCTGCACATCCTAACAACACCCTCACCAACTTTGTGACAGAACTCCACGGACCCATTGAATTGGATCGTGATTCGTATGAGGTGGGGTTATGTGAACTCCAGTTAGCCACCAAATTTTTAACTTGAAAATGAGCAAATCATATTTCTGATCCTTAGAAGAACGATGAGTGCGAAAAATTAGGCATAACCTTAGACAATACTATGCGTTCAGTCATGTTCGGTGAGGAACGTTACTCTAGCACAAATGTATCGCTCGGAATTGGGCATTATGATAGAGCCATGGACATTGTGACGCGGTTAATCAAGAGTCTTGAAAAGTCGTACTTGACAAACGATTTACTTTTTGAAGTCGTAAACATAGACACGCCTGCATGCACATTGAAGTTAAAGTCAACGCTTAGTAGAAATATTAGGGATAAAGAGCTGTTCACAATTGTGGCTGAGGGCCGATATTGCGCAGCTCACCAAAGAAATACCTTTCACGAGGCACAGCACGACTTGTCCAGCTTAATGTATCAAATGAAGATGGAGTAATTGGGTGAAAGCCCTCGCCCCCCAGACATGTGCTATATTTACAGCAATATCGTAGAGCACCAATTTGTTGAGGACACCCAGGCGCGCCTGCTGCGCATTGCACACATCCCCAACGATAGAGGGAAAAGTTTGAGCATTACATATGACAAGCCCCATTATGTGAATGTTGCGACTAATCTATTAACCAGCATCTCGATATATATAAGAACGATTGAGGGAAAAAATTTCCCATCCGGTGATGGGAGCTTAACAGTGAAACTACACTTTCGTCGTTTATAATGACTCGAAGACCATTCACAGTCTACCGAGGGGTGAGATACCAACGTGGGAGTGGACTTGGATCCATTTTTTCATCCATACTACGCACCGCTGTCTCACTGTTGAAGAGGGGTGCTAGGTACCTAGGGCGGAAGGCGTTACAAACAGGTTTTAACGCGGTAGAAGACATAATGGGTGGAACTAAGCCTAAAGAAGCTCTAAAAAATCATTTAAAACGTACACGGGACGAAGTCATCAAAGATGCAAAGAAAAATGCGTGGTGGCGGAAAGAAGAGAGCTGCCAGGAAGAAGGGGTTACCATCACGTGGCGCTAAACGTAAAAGGAAATCAAAAAAGAAGGGCTCTAAGCGTATGAAACCTATGGCTGATCATTTTTTTAAATGATATAAGGTGAGGACACTACCCTCACGAATCATAGGTTGACTTCTACTTGTCCGGGGAGGTGGCACTATTTCTGACTCGTCATGGCGCGTTTCAACCATCCGTGTAGTTCACAATGCTGTAAATCGGAACTGTCCCTCTTTGATGTGCCCCCCACTCAGCTCTCTATTGAGCATAGCGACTTTATTACAATTAACCCCTTAAACAGTTAGTTCGCCCAGTTCCCCTATAGAATTCGTGATACCCAGCTCAGGCCCTTACTTTTTTGACCCGAGCTGCATGCACATGTACGCTAAACTGCGTATAGCCCATTCTGATGGAACGGACTGCGATGATAGTCACTCTGCCTACCCTGAAACCAACTTTTTACACTTCATATTCAGCCAGTGTGAAGTGTATTTAAACCAGGTTAACATCTCGGCAGGAACGGGGTACTACCACCTACGAGACTATCTGGAAAATGTCCTCAACTTTTTAAAAGAAGCGAAGGACACCTTTTTGACCGCCGAGGGGTATTACCACACTAAAGATGAAAATGGAATAAAGGATAAATTTAAAAATTCTAAAAAAAAGATATATGAATGTTTTGGACGCCTGCATACAGACTTCACATTCCAGGAGAAGTTGCTTATGAACGGGGTGGATTTGAAGTTGAAGCTTACCCGCACGATTCCTGAGATCTGCATAAATCTGGGGTCTGATCAAGAAGAGGGCGCGAAACCCGTTGTGATTCACATCATGGAAAGGTATTAAGTTCCCCGAAACAAATAGAAATTGAGAAAGACTTAATACACGCCACAGTAAAATACCCAATTAACAGGGTACAGCTCAAACTATACACGGTCGCCGCCGGGCTGGCCTCGAAGCAGCTAGAAAACGTGGCCCTTGGATTCCTACCTAAAAGGATATTAATTGGAATGCAGGACCACGCCTCGACGAATGGAAAATATGAAAAGAGTGTCTTTAAATTCGAGAATTTCGGCCTTGAAAATATTATTCTATACGTAAATGGCATCGCTTTGGGAGGGACCATGATTACGGACTACTCATCAGATGCTGTGTTCCCGCTCTGCGCGAGAGCATATAGTAGTCTGGCTCATAATATAGGCGCCTGTGACGAACTTGGATTTGACGTAACGTAGAAAGAATTTGTCGAAGAATTTAACATTTATTCATTTGATATTACGCCTGACTTGTCTGCTGGCGCAAATACGCATTTAAGTCCACAGCAGAGTGGGAATATCTCAGTCAGGTTGGAATTTGCCAAGCGTATAGACACGCCTACAAGTTTAATCGTGTACCTCGAATCACAGGCACAAATAGAAGTTGATCGTTTCAGGAACGTGGTCACAGACTTTTAAAGTGGACGCGAATACACTCCAGAGAGTAATAAAAAGTGACTGTTTCACACGCTCAAAATTTTTCGGTGTGTTTGCGAAGAATGAAATATTGAAGCTGCCAAGTACGAGAAACTGGTACGGGATTATCGTTAATACCGACATTGTTGGGGGTGAGGGGATTCACTGGTTTGCAATCTATTTTAAAAATAGGGAAAGAATGTACTATTTTGATTCACTTGGATTTCAGCCCTGGAATGATTCGGTAATTGTACAGTTTATTGCGCAATTACATGTACCTGAGATTGTTTGGAACCCATATCGTTTTCAAGGACATTATACTGAAACGTGCGGGATGTATTGCATTTCATTTCTCATGCACATGACACGTGGGAAGGGATTTAAATTTTTTTTTAATTATTCGATTTGTGCGACAGAGAGATGAACGATAAAAGTGTATGCAGACAGATAAAAAAGAGGTTTCCATATGTTAGCACCCGCTATAATGTGTAACGGTGTATATCTATATTGTGTAAAGTTGTATATACATTTGTAACTGTAAAATGTAGCCATTAAGACTTATTTAACGGACATTGGTTCCGCTTTGTACATGTTTTCTGCCATTTAATTAATGAAAATACAATGTGTTTTGTTCTTAACCTCAAAAACACATTAGTTCCTCGATAATCTGACACTCGCTTGACCGGATGTGAGCCAATACCTCGACTTCTGTATTCAGGTCACTGGAGGCTGTGCTGAGAAGCATCCATATCATTTATTCCCGTTTCATCAAAAATAGCTATAATATGAACGAGTTCCGCATCGGTCCTATTAGGTTAAGTAAAAAGAAAGAGCTACAATAAGAGAAAATGCCACGAATTTAAAAAATTATAATAAAAAAGCAGATAATTTTTAAAAGTTTTGGTAATTTAAAAATCCTACTGCGGTGCTGAATTATCGAGAAAAATATTACTAAAGCTCCACCGTATATATATATACAGTATATATATATATATATATATATATATATATATATATATATATATATATATATATATATATATGCCGAAATAATCACGTTGGAAACACAATAATTAAAAACAATGGGATTAATTTTTACGTTGTAGAAAAATTCAGAATAAAAGGAAATTAGATTACTAATTATAAACGAGAAAGAATACATCTTTAAATTATCGAGTAATGTATTATTAAAGCTCCACCATATATGTATACGCCGAAATAATCCCGAAGTAAACAGAGAATAATTAAAAATATTTTTAAAAACGCGTTTATTGCGGCCTTTTACGGTTAGGTTATATTGTTATAAACGAGAAAGAATCCTGGGATTAATTTTTCTTTGTATGAAAACTCAGAATAAAGCTAGGTTAGACACTTATAAGTTACTTACATTTCAACAGCGTCTTGATTGAACGGACCATGCATTTCGTCACAATTTTCCGTAACACACTGGGTAGATAAAAGTTCATCCCGATCTGCAGCGCTGAAAATTAGACACGTTGCGTGAGCATAAAAATCTTTATCTTCAATCAATTCCGGAGAATTGTACAACGATAACTGACTCATAGTGTATATTTGAAAAGCACTAAGCGAAAAAACATACGAACTGAGGCTCTGAGATGAAATTCTCCTTTTTATAAGGAGGCTTGTGACCAACCCACAAAACACAATCGTTAGCTTCCTATTGGCTAGCGCTGAATTTTGGGGGAGGGCTTGACGCGTAGGCCTGCATAGCGGCCAAACAGAGGTCATGGGATCTGCCCACAGGGCTGTGGTTGGTTGCCCCGTGAAATCTGGGCCGTGTCAGATATCTGCATTGGTGGAGAGACGAGAATCGCTTTGTTTTTGATTTTGTATTCGACCGAGAGAGAGAGAGAGAAAGAGCGAGTTGAGGATGGTATGTGAAACGTTTTATGGGTACAATTCGCGAATGCTTGAGAGAAACGCAAACTATGATTTATGTTACCTCGAAGCATAAAAGTGAAAGATATTTGAGCGATAGAATAGATAAATTTATTAAACAAAGACGTGTGATGTAGCGCATCATTAAGCACGCTCTCGAGCGAACTGAAATAAGATTGACCGATAGTGTGTAGTATAATTTAAAAATGAGCACTTTATCTCGAATCTTGTAAATCAGAGAACCGCCAATAAAGAAATAAACAACATATATATATATATATATATATATATATATATATATATATATATATATAATATTTAGGAGAAATCCAATGACAAGAAGGAGAGTAAATGCCATGAAAAGTGTCTTCTTTAATGCGCAACGTTTCGAGCAATACGCTCATCTTCAGGCTAAACAGTGACAAAAAATGACAATATGAAGTTAAAATCAATAAATAAATGAATGAAACACATAACACAAAATAATTACTATAGAACCTATTCTTAAAAGCAAACTTTAAAAAGACTAAAAGAAGAGGGTTGAATTCAAAGTTATAAAAGAAGTTTACACATAAAAATACGAGAAATTTAAAAAGCTATTTTAAAAATTATATACAGGGTGTACATAAAGTCAGTATCTATATTTGTGAAGCACTCGGAAATTATATGGAATTCAATCATAAAATGATAAAGTGGTAACATTTATTAAATAATTAAGAGTAGGATTCGACGTGACGCCCATCAGTATCCCTGCACAGCTCAAATCGTTCCGCAGCATTTCTAAACACATTCTGGAGCATTTGCGGGGTTATGTTATCTGCAGCAGTTCGTATTCGTAAGTTTTCAAGACTCGTAATCTTCGTCTGATAGACGTGCGATTTGATAAAGCCCCATGCAAAGAAATTTAAAGGGGTTAAATCTGGTGATCTCGCTGGCCAAGGTCTGTTGCTTCCGCGTCCGATCCAGCGATTTGGAAAACGTCCATTTAGATAATCCTGAACAATTTTGGCATTGTGACAAGGAGCACCATCATGTTGATAGACGACGGTACTAACAATCCTATCCCCAATCAGCAGAGGTTCAAGGAATTGCTGCAACATGTCCAGATAAATAAGCCCCATAACTGTAGCTTCAGCAAAGAAAAAAGGACCATAAACCTTAGATTTTGTTAAACCCATCCAGACATTAACTTTAGGTGAGTCTCTTTCCCAATTTTGGACGAAATCACTCGGTCTTTCATCTGCCCAAATTCGACAGTTATGGCGATTTAATATTCCACACGTATGGAAAGTGGCTTCATCACTAAAGAGAATGTTGTCCATTAAATTATCACACCAGATTTGTTCTACGAGATCAGCACACACAGCACTTCGTCGAGGGAAATCTTCCTCATGTAAATCATGTAAAACATGCAAATGATAGCTGTTCTTCTGCAAATTAACTTTCAGAATTTTGTGCACAGATGACGTCGGGAGGCCGAGTCTGTGTGATGCAGCACGAACGGACGTACGTGGCTCCTCAGTGATAATTTCACGTACTACATTCACGGTAAGATCTGACATACACGGTCGTCGTGATCTTGCTTCATCATTTACAGATCCCGTTCGTTTAAATTTGTTCACCAATTTTCGTATTTCTTGTCTATTGGCCCTGGCTTATGAAATCTCCTTCTAAACTTCTCTCTGATGTCATTCTATTTCTTTCCCTCGATTCGACAAATTACTATTGCCACACGCTCTTCTGTATTCATTCTAAGAGCTTCTGAAAAGAAAAATAGAAAAAAATAATTATTTCACAAAAATAGATCCTGACTTTATGTACACCCTGTATAGTAAATTTGAAACTAATACAATGGGATAATTAACACTACTAACCTTTCATTGCTGGTTCCGAGGGACAAGTAATTTAAAACAAAGCAAAGGGAAAATACTATGGGTTGGGTGGTTGGAGAGTTATAAGTTGGGGGGGAGGGATTATAAAAAATTTAGAGGGACAGCGGAGGAATCAACGTTTAGAGAAGGGGTCAATATTTTAATATAAAGGAATTCCAAAATTCTAAGTGAGTTGGGACAAGGATTACAGCCAAGAATTTTAAAATTATCTAGAGTGACATCTGTTTTACATTTAATACT